>BSYO01000012.1:1212500-1638453 GCA_033239525.1 Nepenthes gracilis | reverse complement strand
TGAATCATAAATTTTATAAACTTCTCAAAATTACCTTGCAAAAGTCAATTATATAGATGCACCTAAAAAGCCCAGAATAATTGTTATTTTTACCTTAGTATGAAGAATTTATTTTTACCTAAAAACTATATTCTATTTCTTTGAAACTACATTTTTTGAAGAATGTATTTATTTTATTTTTTAATGAAGGTTATTTCCAAATAGTACAGCATTAATTTTATTAATTAATATTTTTTAACAAATATGCCTCAACTAGACCGGTGTAGTTAAGGCATCTTAATCTGATGGTGAAAAATAGAAGAAAACTTCCCTCCCTCACCGGCCACCCACCTGCTCCCTGTTGACCACTCTCAGCCACCCTCCGACGAAGATCCTTACTTAACAACGCCACAACCTTTCCTGCTGGCACAGCCGGTGCCTTCCCCGCGCCGCTGCTCCATTTAGTTGTTTCTCCTTTTCCTCCTCTCTCTCTTCCTCCCCCCCTCAAAACGGCCTCCTTTCAAATTTGGCACCACCTCTCCCCTCCTACCCTCCCCTCGCTTGCTGCCCGCCCCCTTCTCCGTCTATTGCTCTATCTTTCTCATTTTGCCCTCTCTATCCACCGGCGAGGCCAAATTCGGCCCCGCCGGCGGTCAACGGGGCTAGATCCGACCCCGTAAGTGGGCGGTAGGCCCTGGTTTGGCCGCGCTGTGTGGGGAGGGGGGAGAGAGAGAGATCAGTGTATGGGGGGGAGGAAGAAATAAGACGACGAGTTAAGAACAGAGGGATATGGGAGGACTAACGACGGCGGTGCTGCGCCATCTTCGCCGGGGAGGTTGGGCTGAGAGGGAGCCGTTAACGTCACTTTCGTTTTGATATAATAAAAAATACAATTTAAAAGGTCGAAGACTTAAAAATTCTTTTTATTCGTTTAGCATTGGAAATAAAAACAAAAACAATTACTCAGTCAGTTTCAAGCGCCACGTCACCTGCAGTTAGTTAACCTAACCAGAGTTAGATTATCACACCAGGTATCATTTCTCTCTCTAAGCCCAATGAGCCCATGACGCTTTTGGGTACTGTCCTTCTGTTTGTCGTTTTCTGTGACCGGGCTTTCCTTCACGCCTTTAGGTGACAAATCAGGACACGTGTACGCTACGTGGTCCATCATCCCCATGAAATCCAACGGCTATTACTGCAAGATTCCTCATAGTGGATCCGTATCCATCGACTGCCTGGATTTCCGTAGAGCGTTATTTTTGGGCCCTACCGCACGTGACACAGTAGTAAATTATGGTAGAATTACCAGGTTTTGTAGTTATTTCGTATGTCCCCTGCCCGGAGGCCAGAAAAATAATATAATATAATTTCATAATTTTTTTTATTTATTATATTTTTATCTACTCATTTTATAATTATTATCTCCATGTATAAAACCTACTAAAATATAAAATAAAACAAAAGATATTAAAAGGTGTTCCATATAATCCAAATAAGAATATCCTAATGAGACATAAATTAAAGACTTATAAAATAATATAGAATGAGTTATCAAAATAATCAAATTAATTAACTTAATATTATTAATGAAGCCCAATTTTTATAATCTACTCAATTTTATACCTATCTTTTTTTTTTCTTTTTTTAGGTCAGATAATACATTAAGAAATGAGTTATATATACTAACTAAATTTTATTGAACTATTGTGGTACATAATATTTAAATTTGTAGTTACAAATATTTAACCCGTATTTTTTTGGATCACTTGAGAGTACTATCTGACTTTTTAATTTATATATTAATGTAGATATTAGGTACGTATTAAAGGAAATTGCTGGTAAAATATATGTAACATAATATGTAATATTTTTTATTATTGATTTTGACAGGTGGAGAGAAGTTAATGGGTTTTAAATCTCATAAATATGTGGTATTATAAGGTTAATAATCTCTAAACAGTATTTTATTTGCAATGTTAATTCTATGTTTTTATTATGTAAAATAATTTTAAAAATTAAAAAAATAATAATGATAAAGAGACGGCTTGACCAAATCAAACCAAGCCAAATTAATTTAAAATTAAACGACGGATTAACACAGGTGGGTTTCTTTTACCTGAGCAATTAGATCCGAACTAGAATAATATTTTTTATGGCATATTTGTATTAATCATATTTTTATATCTTAAATCATTTAAATTTAAATATTAGTTAATCTAGTAATATTTATATCAATATAATATTTAAAAATTATTCTAAAAATAAATATTTACAAATAAAAATACATATAAAAAATATTTTAATCTAAATGCATTGAGCCCAATCATATTTTTTATATTAGCCTTGACAACAACTTGATTTTAATATTATTGAATTGATTGATATTTTCTAGAGGTCCAAAAAGGGATCGGACAGATACGAACACTTCAAACTTGTTATGGTAAATGGCTGGTCGGACAGCAAACACTCGAACACACACAGAAATGAAAAATAGAGAAGAATAAAGTACGGTTTTACGTGAAAAATACTTGTGTGCACAAATCGAGAAAAAAAATCACTGAACACTTGGTCATCAACAAATTCATTATGTGAAAAATGATTATACAAACTATACGGCTACACAAACCCAAAAGGCAAAAACGAAAAATAGAGTACAAGTATGCAAAAACTTACACTTGATTTTTCACTCACTGCTCTCACTTTTCTTCCACTCTTTCTCTCATCTTTTAACATTTAAAATTTTAAACACACCTTTTATGCATTCCCCGCTCTCTGTACACACTACAATATATATATATTGATTGTTAAAAATGTAGAAACAAATATAAATGACACTCGTTACAGATAGCATACCGGCCCGACGACTACTCCTGCAGCTACTGCACCGCACTCCCTAGTAAAGATCTGCCCTACAAGAAACGGCTCTACAGGTGCTCTGTAGAAGTGGCTCTGCAGAGTTTGCGCATACTCAGACAATCTTGTATATATTCTCCACCAATATATTCTCCGCTAGTATCACTCTGGACGGTCATTAGCTTCTTCCCTGTGTGTTATTCCACCAGAGTATGAAAATATTCAAAAGTACCGAGGACTTGGTCTTCGTCTTAAGTTGGTAAACCCATAATTTTCTTGAACAGTCGTCGATGAATGACACAAAGTACTGAACCCCTCAAAATGATTTTTCTTTGAATGGTTCGCACTCATCAGTGTGAACCAGGTCAAATAGTTCTGCCTTCACGGAGGACGAGTTTCCTTGGAACGAGATCCTTCTTTGTTTTTCAGCTATGCAGTGGAACAAGTTCTCGATCCATCTGCCTTTACTTCCGGAATAAGGTCTTTCTTGACTAAGTGATATAATCCCTCATTACTAATGTGGCCTAACCTTCAATGTCACAGATTCGATGATTCCTCACTACTTGTGATATTCACGTCCCTGGCTATAGCAGGCGCCGTCATCACATATAGGTCAACAATTTTCTGTCCTCGGGAAATAACCAGAGATCCTCTGGTTAGCTTTCATTCTTCTTCACAGAATGTATTGCAATAACCTTCATCGTCCAATTTTCCAGCTGAAATTATATTCATTCAAATATCAGAGACATGCAATACATCTTTTAACAACAATCTTGTCCCGTTATTGGTAACCAACAATACGTCACTTTTGCAAACAATTGGGGACATTCATTCATTATCCATCATTATTACTTTAAAGTCTTCTGAAATATAAGAAACGAACAATCCCTCTTCTAGATGCCACGTGGAGAGGGGCACCGGTATCAACTACCCAATCTAACTCATGATTCATCAAACTTACCATGTTGTCCGCTTTTTAAGTTAATAAAAGGTCACTTCCTGTAATGATCTGAGACCGATGACTTTTTCTCACCTCGTCCCTTTTCTCATTTACTCTCTCTTTCAGTATTTTCACGATTTTATTTATAATAATATTTTTTAATGTGGTCTTTCTTGTCACAATGATGACACTCAACATTTTGGAATCTTGACCTGAACTTACTACGTTCCTTTTCACCTTACTTTCAGTCGCGTCTCTTCTTCTTCCCCGTGACTTAGTTCCGAATACCTCAGAATAGGAAGAAGTAGAAGTCCCCTGAGACTGCCTTATCTTATTCATGAGTAAGGAGGTAACGACCTCGTTTAACTTAAGTGTGTTATTTTTAAATAGTAAGGTCGTCACAATATGATCATATGATATTGGTAAAGAAACCAACAACATCAACATCTTGTCCTTCTTCTTGATCTCCTCATCAATGGCCGACATCTATGTGACGATCTTGTTAAACTCGTCTAGATACTTTTTAAAACTATCTCCCTTGGACAGACGTAGCCTATAAAACTGCTTCTTCACATGCAATCTCGTGGTTAAAAATTTAGACTTATATCTGTTTTCAAGCTTATTCTAAAGCTCAATCGGGTCTGATAGACCGAGAACCTCCCGAAGCGTGCTGTTAGCGAGACATAGTTCAATGGTGTAGTTTGCAATATCTTTATTGTCTTCTCATTTCTCATTGGTCGGGTTTTTCAGCTTCTCATTCTTTTTCCTTAATGCTTTCACTGTTCCTTCTCGGGTCAAGACTTTCTTCACCCTTTTTTGTCAAATGATGAAATTGTCCTACCCATTAAACTACTCCACGCTAAATAGCAAGTTCTTTGAGGATGACGCCAGTTAAACGATGGCTCTAAGTCTATTTCTGATACCACTTGTAGGTTCTAAAGGGGATCAGACTGATACGAGCACTTCTAACTTGTTAAGGCAAATGGTCGGTTGGGCCCAAGAACACTCGGACATACGCGATGATGAGAGGCGAGAGAGGAAGAAACCTTGCAGCAATTTTACGTGAAACTATTCACAAATCAAAAAAATTACGGGATACTTGATCCTCAACAAATCCACTATATAAAAAATGTTTACACAAATCCCACATTACATAAGCTCAAGAGGCGAAAACAAATAATAGAGTATAAATACGCAAAAACTCACGCTTGATTTTTCACTCAATGCTCTCACTTTTATTCGGGTCTTTCTCTCATATTTTAACACTTATTATACATTCTCCGCTCTCTGCACACACTACAATATATATTGACTGTTGAAAGTAAAAGTCAAGCCAATGTGAAGGATACCACGCATGTACGCCGCTGACACACGTGCTACAGTGACTCATGGCCTGAAGACTCCACTACGAAAGATCGTGTCATGCTGAAAACGGCTTTGCAAGTGCTTTGCAGAAGCGGCTCAGCGGAGATTGTGCATACTCATATAATCTTTTGAGTTGGTATCAATATGTGTTTTTTTCAAGTAAGTCCTCGAACTTAGGCCGCTCACAAAGATCTTGGCCTTATACTGTACAGAGTTCTTGGACCTATACTATATAAATCCTCAGACAATAATCACCCCTCCCGTTTTTCAGAATCATCGGACGAAAAGCTCATAAGTCCATAGACTATATTCGTGAAAAAAATTCACAACTTTTTTTTTTATAAGCGAGTGACCCCAACATTTCCAAGTATGAGAATTTTTATTTTTATCTATTTAATATAAGTTATAAATAATAATTTGACGATATTTATAAATTTGAAATTTTAAATTAATATATTAAATTTTAAATTATAAAAATATACGTCAATTTGTAAAATTAAAAATTAGATATGATATTTTAATCTCTTAAATTAATCTAAACCTGAAGTGACAGGAGATGCCAGGAAATAAAATAAGCGCTCCAACCCATTCAATTAAATACGAGCCCAATCAGCGTGGGCCCGTACAATGTACTTAATAAAATATATTTTTTTATTATATGAAATCAATAATACAAAAATGCAAAGTACCTCAAATTATATACTATTCACTTAATTTAATTTAATTTATCAATATAAATATTATTTTTAATTGTATAATAAAATTTTATTTAGGTACTATTTATACTAACAGAATACCACTAAAAATAATCTCTTATTTATGAATTTTTTAATCAAGTTTTTTTTATGTTTTTATTTTCCATAAAAATTAATTATTTATGTTGGACTATAAACAATAATATGAAATAATATATTTGTCAACTTTTCTATGTTTTAATATTATTATTCAATAGTCATATCTGTACATCGTAATCTTAAAAAACACCTATTTGAATAAAATCTTATTTAAATAATCTCGTTTACCTAAATAAATTACATTTATTTAAATAATAATAATACCGACCTAAGTATTTATACTTTCCATTTAAATAATAAAAATTCCGATATGAAAAACAATTAATTATTATTAATTTTAATTTCCTTTTTCTTGCTGCAATTAATTTCTTTTTGTGAGTTCATCTCACATTGATTCAGGTACGATTGCGATTATCGAGAAGATATGACGCGCAGGCCTTTCCGGTGTGACGGTCTTCAAATACCCAGACACGTATTTTGAAATCAGACAATTATTGGGTTTAAAAATAAATATTAAAATATAAATTGTTGTTTTAATATATATATTTTTAAATAATTTATTGTTTGTTTAAATATTTAAAATAATTTATTCCTAATTTTTGTTATATTTTCGAGTTTCGTACTAAACTAATAATATCTTGTATGTATCACGTTTTCAATATCAAAAAAAGTAGAAAGTGTTACAAAATTTAAAAGTTGATACCCATTCTAAAGTTTTGACATCATAATAATAACATATGAAATTTTGATAATTTTTTTTTACAGAATATTAAAAAATAAAATAAAATAAAAAATAGGAAGAAAAATATGTGTTGAAAATAAAAATAAGAAAAATAAATAAAATTATAACCACGTTTGTCTTCTGTTATTATAGACCTATAAAAATATGTAAAAAAAATTATTTATAAAGTAAAAATTAATTATTTTTATATCTATATTTTAATATATATTTTATTCGGTTGAAGATAGGCTGGATTAGACACATTTAGGTTATATAGTGACCTGCAATGCTGAAATTCTTAAAATTTAAAAATATTTATTGATTATTACATTAAAGCTTAAAATATTTATTGATAAAATACAACTGATATGAATATAAAATTCAAATATATCAGCTTTGCTCTTAGTCCCATAACAAACTATATAGCGAGAGAAAATCATATTTTGACCAACAAATAATTAGATTTAATGTACTTATTAACACCCACCATGAATTGTGCATTTTTTTAAGCAATATGAATTTAAATAATGTTAGGGCTTGTTGAGTCATGGAATCCGGCCAGACGTTAATCGGGGCCGAATGGCTTTTGATGTGAGTACTATTTAAACGACAACACAAAGTAAATATGATTGAGCAGAAAAAAAAGCCCAAGCAGTTTGAGAACACGAAGTTTTAAAACCCCGTTTCCACGAGGGTAAAAATCACGGCAATGTGGGACAGACAGCCCAAAATCTCACTATTGCGATTAAAAGATACTCCCCGACTGCTCGTTCGCTTTCTTGGGAATGAGATGATTTCTTTCTTCACTCTTTTCTCTGACATTTGATTATAAAACTCCACATCTTTTTTATTCTATCCCGTTTCTCTTTATCTTTCTCAGTAAGAAGATTCTCTTTAGGAATGATAGTTTTAAAGGGGGTTTTATTGATTTTTAGCTCGATTTTTTGTTAGAAGGTGACACGTAGGATCAATAAAATTTGACCCAGTCTGACTCAAAATTGCCATCCCCACTCATTTTATCTCAGATAGTCAACATTGAATTTTTATTCTTCAAGTGAATCATGAACTAGCAGTCTGCATAAAAAAGGCATTTCCTTGAGATAGACTCTAAAGGATGGACACCGTGGAGTGATGTCCAAAGTGTGGTTATACCGTTCTGTTAAAATTTTTTTGGGCCGGGCGTTTAATCTTTTTTGAATTTCTTTGCCATTACCCTTTTACCGTTGACAACCATAGTGCCCCTCTCGGACTTTTTAATAATTTACCGTGAGAATTTGATTCTCTGGTCTTGAATCAAGTTATTCAGTATGACAGCCATTAAGCTCCTTGCCTAAAATAATTGCACCGGTGATCCTTCGGGCACAAGGATGTAATTTTGCGCTGGATTCCTACTCCATCGGGCTTAATTTTTTTTTAATTTTTTGACATGACATTATTTATTCATCTGCGTCATTTGTAAGCTTTATATATATTATATTATTTAATAATATTTTAAAATATTTTTAAAATCTTTATTGTTTATTTACATTTTTTATATAACCAACAACATTTGGCATTATGATTCCACAAGGGTTTGTTTATATTATAAAATTAAAGTTAGAATCGGATCGGATATTTTATTGAATTATTTATATTAAATATATAATTTTAAAAAAATAAATTTGAAGCTCGTTCAAAAAAAATTATTTTTTCGTTAATAAAAAAGGGGAAGAATTAGTCAAGCGGGAAATTTTTGCTTTTTTGAGTATGAATTTTTATATAAATGTAAAAATTTTAAAATATTTTCTACACAAATAATTATTTATTATTTTCTACAAAATATCTGTACATATATTTTCGTTTTTATGTATTAAATATTTTAATTTATATAAATGATATTTTTTATTTTAAGTATTTTTTATTTAAAAAAATCTATTTTGAACAAAAAAAAAAAAGCCAATTGTCTGTTGGCCCAGACCCATTTGGACGATGGGGCCGCTAATATGGATTTTATTACAGTATTTCTCCATTTTGCTTTGCCTAGACCTAAATTTTGTGAAATTAGAATTCATTATTCTCTCTAAATTTTTAATAATTATCTCTATTATACTTTAGTTCTAAGAAAGTAAAGTTTTAAATTAGAATTTTAACTTTACACGACCATAAATTATGAAATTCAATTTAAAAATCAATGCCAATTTTAACAACTATGGCCTAATTTTATAATCTAAATGGGACCATAATATAACATATTTTCTTTTATTAAACTTTTTTATTCGAATTGTTAAGTTAATAATTTAATCGAATATCCATAATTAGCAAGCCTACATATTAATTAATTAATTAACTCATTAATTAATATTTTGTTATTTAAAAATATTCAAAAAAAATTCAAATAAAATACCAAAACATTTCTCTTATGCTTAATTTTAATAGAAACCAATCGACTTAAACAACGGACTCAGTGCACATACAAATGACACAAACACTAATTGGCGTGTATATTTACCAAAAAGATAAGCTTAATATATCTAAAATTAACAATATTAAAAAAAGTTTATTGATGGAGGTTTTAAAATGACAAGTTTGTCACTTATGAACTGTCCCAGATATCGAGACCCACGGTAAAAGGGCTTTTCGAAAATCATGACTCAGGGGAAGGTTTCTACAACCCAAGGTCTAAAGATTGCACAGTTTAGGATCGCCTGCCAAGGCATGAGTCAGCCCAACAGCCTACCATAAATAGCCCCATCAGGATGACCAACAATTATTTTCTCTCATGCATTGAGAAAACTTACTATAATTGGTCAGTACAAGTCTGACAGATATTTTGAAAATATTTGTTCATGATTTGCACGATATCTTTTAAAATAGCAACTGCCGTACCAAGATGTACCTCTGAAGGCATCTGACGGTCTCAAAGATACAAAATGCTATTTCCTCCTACAGCCTTCCCAGATGACTATCCTACGGTCGAGAACCCCTCAGAGAACGTGGTACAGGCCCTCTACCCTCTCTAATCGAGTAGCCGATTAGGTTTGAGTGGTGAGAAGTCGGGAGCCGCTAAGGAGGCAATCCGTCTGCTAAAATGGATGCCCTCCTGAAACCACTCTTCTAGGACAAGGACCACCTCCTCAAGGCGGAGCCTAGTCATCAGCTCACCCTCGAGTGATTCGATCCTACCCATAACCCGAGTATGGACTTTGGAGAGTTCTTGCAATCTTGCCTCAGACTCGAACAAGGCCTAGTCAAAGTAGTTAACCCGTTTAAGACTTAGAAAATTTAACTACACACGCCCACGACAAAAATCGACCGATATTTTATACATCTCCTGACATAATCAATTTGCATGTGCAACAAGCAAACAATCTCGTCTCCCTACAAGAGCACAAACTCCTCCAACCAGTGAGGTATCTTTTGAGGTTGTTAAACAGAAAAAAAGGGGTTAGCTAGAGACAACATCGACAAAACGTATAGGCAAAGATCCATATTACTTTTCAATGAGATGGGTATATTTACCAAAAGATAAGAAATACCTACTATTTATTGAGGTTTCAAATAGGTTTTCGTGAAACACCATGGGGCTTAAGGAGTGGAGCATTTGAGTGGTGTCCTTCATCAGCGATGACCCTATTTATCGAGTCCTCTTCTTCTATAAGGGGAAAACAACGCTCCCCATGCTAGGGTGAGCAAAGTCAAAAAGTTGATAGCGTCTCGATCAGCCATCTAGAAGATAGTAGCAAAAGTAGAGAGGTTTGCGGAGGCCAAGTGATGAAAAGAATAGCAGAAGACACCACACTTAAATAGACGGAGCCATTGTCTGAAACGATGTAGCAAAGTGGAAAGGTAGTGTCGCCATAATGGTGAATGAAAGGTAAATATTTAATTATCATCACCTTCCAAAATGGGGTGTTTATAAGATATGCGATGCCATTATGACAAGGGGCCACTTTAACCGTCTTGTGATCCAAATATTTTGCGTAATTCCATCTCAGTGACACGTTTTGCCACTTTGACCAATGTAACGATAGTCCAACATTGGTCTTCAAGAGCTAGCTGATTTAACAATGATGCCCAACGATCACACCACAAGATTTTTTGACTAGAATTTTTGATTGCTCATCTTGGACCTCATTTTCAAGAGGTGAGGGTGTCCGACCTTCTCCTCTTCTTCTAATAATTTATTTATTTTGAGAGGCCGAACATCAACTAATTGTCCAAGACATTTGTATTTAGCAATAGAGGTTATTTTGACAATCATTTTAATATGAACCGAAGAAATTCAAATATCCAGCTTTGCTCTTAGATGGGAGTGACAAACTATATAGCTGCTCAATGTCAGACCAACAAATAATTAGATTTAATGTACCTCCTAACAGCATTCGCATGAGCGAGTGCATTTTTAACAATACAAAAGAAGATCAGGGCTTTTCTTTTTAATTTTTGACATGACATTATTTATTCAATGTTCGTCATTTGTAAGCTTTAATAATTAAACTATTTAATAATATTTTAAAATATTTTTAAAATATTTATTGTTTATTTACGTTTTTATATTACCAACAACATTTGGCATTGTTTATATTATAAAATTAAAGTGAATCGCGTCGACCGTATATTTTATTGAAGATTCATATTATGTCCGAGAGCCAAATAAATTTGAAGCTGTCAAAAATTTTTTTTTAGACAAAAAAAAGAATTATTCTAATTATTTATACCATTTTTGAGAATATTTGGGATAAACAATGTAAAACTTAAAAATGGTACTTCAAAATAATTATTTATTTTTCCCTTTAAAAATACAAACTCGACAATAAACTTAAACATCATAAAAGAATAAAAATATATGAAACAATGATCGAATTGCTAAAACTCTGCTCCACAGGCACACAACCCTAAAACAAAATCTCGACGATAAGAGCACCACGTTTTGGACGATTGAAGAGATCATACTCCTGTACGCCAAGCAAGAAACACACGCCAAAGCCCTCACAGACAAGAGCGAGGTACGAAACACCGATGCCACCCTAGGAAGTATTGACCAAAATCGATCGTAGTCGTGAAAATCCGTGCATCAACACCAGACTTGGTACAACATCAACGGCCTAAGTTTCAGCATGAACTCAAGGAATGTTACCCCACCAACAACTTTCGAATCGAATCCCCGTAGGTTACCTAGGGTTGAGTCGCTCAATCGGAGGGGACAAAGTGTCAGCCGGAGGTGTCACGAGCCCCCTACTTATAGTCGAAAGAGGAGATCGGCACACCATTACTGCAGAAGATTACGTTGCCAATGTAATCCATAAAGAATCGGCATAGTCTATATAATTACTCTAAAATCCTGTCAATCAGAGCAACAGTCTATGAGATTTCTTAAAAGGGGAAGTGTACAGACCTACACGACGACGTCTCATCATTGCATGTCAAAGGTTGAAATTTTGAATAACTTGATAAGGGGAGTTAGTGATTGGTTCGCAACCCATGAACTATCCCGGATATCGAGACTTATGGTGAAAAGGCTATCCAAAAGTTGCGACTCATGAGAAGGCTCCCTTTGCTCAAGGTCCGAAGATTGTGCAGTCTAGGATCGCCTGCTAAGGTATTGGCAGGCCTAATAGCCCATTATGAATGCCCCCAAAAACTTACCATAACTTATCAACACAAACTTGACAGATATTCTAAAAATATTCACCAATGATTTGTACGATCTCTCCTAAAGTGGTAACTAGTGTATAAGGCGCTTCCCATGATCAAATAAAAGAAAGAAAAAATCCTCTTGAATGATGACGGTTGCCATTATCAGCACCTACAATCCTCGTGGCAGCCTATCAAATCTACTGGACAACCGTCTGCTAGCTTGGACACCTAACAGACTAAGCGCTATAAATATCCATTTACTCTCACAAGTAAAGAGAGAAGGGAGAGGGAAAAAAGGTACTACAAACCCCATTTAGGAGGACCTACTTAGTTCATCCAGGAGGCCTGCCCACTAGTCTTCTTAGGAGAAGGCCTGTCCTCCGGTCCATCCAGGAGGTGTTGACCAATGAGTCCAACCCTCCACCCAAGAGCTACCTTCTATTTAGAAGGCTTGCCCTCTTTCTAGGAGGTCTGCCCTCCATCATAGGAGGACATCCAAGAGATCTACTCTCCAACCCAAAAGGTCATTCAGGAGGCCTATCCTCTATCTAGACTTTTTTTTTTTCATTCAGGAAGTCAACCCTCCATCCAAGAGGCTTGCATTTTATATCTCTAAGTCATCCCTTAGTCGGGCGCACATCGAAGGCGCCTTTTAGTCGAGCGCATATAAATACTCAATCCTCACTATATGTATCAATGCATATTCTTACATTATCATATTTTTTTATTCTCTTAGAAAGATACCTGATTTGAGTACCGAATGATATATCGGGGAGTGAGTTATGCCAATTTTCTGACATCTTGTTTGTTCATTGTATTGCGCAAGGTCTAGATTTGAAGAGATAATGATCGAATTGGCTCCAATCGACCCGACGTGGAAGATCAAATAGTTTTTCATTCGTATAATAATTCGGATTCATTGACACATCAAAAAATATAATAAAATTGTATATAATTTTTTGTATAGATTTTTTTATAATAATAATACCCATTGAATATTTAAATTAATAGTTAAGAAAATAAAGAAAATCCATTTTAATAATTATTAAAAATTTAAATCTAGCCTAATAAACCTTTTCTTCTAACAAATAAAAACCCTAAAAAGATACACACCGATCCAAATCCCATCTCCTCCGAAGCACTGAACCATTTAATGTTTGTCCCCGTTATCACCACTTCACACCCTCAAGAGTAGTTATTATAAATACTATGTATAGTATAGTATACTTTACAGACTTGTAATTGATTAGCATTTAATTCTCTTGAATGTACTTTAAAAATTAATACTATCTTACTTTGAATTTTTAATTTAGCTTCAGTCAATTTATTTATTAACACCTAATCTATATTATTTAACCAATTTATTTATTTTTTTGTGTCAATATCATATTTAATGTCACTATAAAGTTTTATTTTAAATAATAATTAATATGTAGGCAACAAAAAAAGCCAATCCGAACTCATTAGGGATGGGTTAATATCCAAACCCGATGGTTTGAATCAAAGAGGTGTGTGGCTGAGGTATCGAGACAAGGAAAGTTTGAGAAGATTGTTAATCCATCTACTCACTCGAGGTACCATGGTAAAAGAGAGTCGACCTTGTATGACACTCAAGGCTAATATGCCGGCATGAGCCAATGACAAGATCATTGATTGAGGTCATGAGGTTTATAACAGCTACCATATTAGCATTAGGTAGATATCTATAAATTTGAGCTAATTAGTTAATCAATTCTTGACCCTCGATGTCACATTAGTACAACAGCCATAATTATTGAAAAGACAATTAATGTATGGTAATCAATAAGATATTTTGCAAGCTGATGGATAGAGATCATGGAGTAGTTATGGTGCCCATTATGGATCCGAATCTCACATTGATATATCAACAACTGTACTTTCAATGTAAGTCTAATGTATTAATAAATATAATCTCACATTAAGAATATGAAGTATCTTCTTAAAAAAAACTTATGGTGGGTTTCATTAAATTTGAATTAAAAAATCATTATTATCTTTTATAAAAATGAGTTTTTATTAATAGTCTCTCTCATATCCTTTATCAAGTACCTTTTTGTACATGGAGCTAGTCCTCCATAAGACTTTATATACATTTTTTAATAGGAGATCCACCATACTCAACGGCTGCGTCCTCTACAAAAGATATATCCATTCTTTCTTTTGCTTATAAGTTTGTCTATTGTGTTATGAATTTCAGTAACAAATGATATTCTAAGAAAGTAGTTAAACCTTAAAACCTCTTATTGATATTGTTGCGTGTAGGATTTATAATTTATATGTTCGAATACATATCTCTAAATAAAGTATTGTATATTTTATTGATTTTAAAAATAATTTTAGCTAATCAAATGAAATTATCCACAAATTACTTATAATAACCTGTAACAAGTTTTCTTTTTAATTATTTTAAATATCATTAAAATATCTTTGATATGTAATATATAGTTTATTCCTTCTAAAAGTAATTTTCGAAATTAAATAAAAATCACTTTCTTACTATACATCTCAAAGGCAATTCTTCTTATCTTGGATTGCATCTCGAGAAATGAAATGGGTTGAATCTCAACTCAAAGAACAAGTGGTACAATTTATGTAAATCTCATTATTAAGTAAACAGTTTTTAAGTAATGTGTTAGGCTCAATCATATTATCATCCATAGCACGTGTGTCATTTATTTTATGACTAATTTAGTTAGAAAAGTACATTTTGCTCTTGCAAATCCATTTATTTCATGCTACTAATTCGTAAAATAGTAATCTTCTAGCCACCTAATAAACTATAACACTAGTTGCTTCTACCCTTGGTGCTAAGAAATAAGGCTAGTAATCCAAAGTGGTGAGAGGACAATTACCCTTTCAATTGGAAGCTTTTTTATAAAATCTAAACACTCAAAAGTTTTACATGGTATTATCAAATTACTATATGAATACCTTATTATGATAACGTAGAATGAGATATCCTTTCAATCATTTTATTTATTTATATTATAAATTGTTGACCTAAGTATTGAAGAAGAGAACACATCATTTTAAAAACTCAATCACAAAGCATTTGTCATATCTATCTAGCCTTGGAGACCTATTTCAACTTACTAGATCTACGTCGAGGAAGCCCAAGCACTCAGAATAACAAAATTGTTTTGTTTTCCAGAGGAATTATGTGATTAGCTATTTGATTGAATTATTTTAAAAAATTACATTCATATATTTTGAATTTTTGGCCTTACACAAAGTCATTTGTCTAGTAAAAACATAAAAATTAAGACATAGTTTTTGTTTTAATTTCTTTGAAAAAGGTAATAAATCGATTCATAAATCATGGCAAATAGGTATTTTGCTTATTGTAGGCCAATTAAATAATTATGAACTTTATGGTATGATTGTAAAAATATTGAATTTATCTTATATTTAAGGAGAATTATAACTAGAAGTTTAAAATAGGAATGCACAAACAACAAATAATATTGGTTAATGGTTGTGTTAGAGATATACTTTTAGTTATCCTTGAAATATTTTTAATAACGTGACGTTTTATTCATTAATGTATACTAATAGATATGTACAAGAATAGATAAATAAATAGATATTATATCAATTAAGATTGTTACAAAAAGGGTTAAAAGGATGTCCCTAAAATATATTTTTTGAGAAACAAATAATTGTATTAATAAATTGATACATAGATAAGCACAACTATAAAAGAAAACTGAGCCGTACTCCAAAATTATAAAAATATATCACTCTGTATTGTAATCCAAGAAAGATTGCCCAAAAGAGAAAGGTAAGTATGAAAATAAAAAAATAGAGCTTGCCCCCGTTGCCATTTGATGGTGGGATTATGTTGGGGAAAACACTTAGTGGGAATAGAGATTTTTCTTATAAAAAATTTCTCAAATGCAATAAATGATCTGTTTTTTTGTGTAAATAAATTAATTGTCAAAAACCTATTTGTTATAATACTTCAAAATAAATTAGATTGTAATGACAAGAGCAATTATGAGAGTAAAGTGGAAGAAGGCTTTACCTGTCCATGTGTATGCGATTAATAAAAACGTAATATCTCAGTATTGTCTTGGCAAATGTAACCCATTTTAGTGTCGATTGTTGGATTTGATTTGAGACACTAAACTTTTCAATTAAGTTGTGAACTAATCGCTATACGGATCGAATCTTTGAGCCTATTGTTTGAACTTATAAAGAGATATAATAATAATTTAACAATAATCACAACAAAAAGCATATCAGTACATACGATATTTTTCATAAAACGAATAGTAAGGTTATGGAATCTTATATTCATATAATTTTATTATAATTATGAGTACGAATATGCCATTGAATTGAAATCTAGCGATTATGCATGAGCAACGAAGGTGTTGTAATGCCCCCTAACGTTGCAGTGTCCTGAGATCCCTATTCATTTTACAATTAACTTGATTTTTGTTAAACATTATTAATGATTAATCAAATTGAATGAATACTCACCATTTTTATATAACTTTTTGATTTAGTGAGTTTATTGTTGTATTTATAAATATCAATTTTGTTGGCTCAAAGTAATGTAAACTTGAAAGTGTTTCTCATTAGTTGCATCAAAAATTGCTTTTCTAATTGAGAATGACATTTATAGGAGTTATTATCATAATGCTTGGTTGGACGAATTTTTCAAGTTGTTGGAAAGACGTTTTTTTTTTTAATTTATATTTTTTGGAATTAGTTAAAAATTTAAATAAAAATAATTATTTTTGAAAGGTAGGAATAATTAATATTCTTGATCATACCATGGCCTCCACCATTGATGGTGGTGATAGTAATTATTATTTGACCATTAACATATTTTAAGCAATATTTATTTATTTTATCATTATTCTATTTCACTATGCTAGTAAATATAACGTAAAATTAAGTTTTCAAAAATTACTGATAACTACAATATATTATTAAAATAGCATAACCAGTCATACGAGTCAGGATGGCCGAGTGGTCTAAGGCGCCAGACTCAAGTTCTGGTCCTCGTGAGAGGGCGTGGGTTCAAATCCCACTTCTGACAAGTTTTTGAGTTTTCTTTTTAAAGAATTTATTTTCTTTTTCAATATATTATTTTTTCCGTATAAAGGGCTTCAGTGCTATTTCGAACAAAGATTAAGGGTAAACTAGGAAAATAGTATTAAAAGGTTGCAGGACTCCAATCGGACGTTGCGTAGCCGCTACGAAGGGCAATGCATTCTACCGGTGGTTTCACTCTGCAGAGAGACGGAGAGGAGAGAGGCTGGGACTTGAGACAGTTTGTGTTGCGCGGAGCATGGCGACGAGTAGCAGAGAGGCGAGACGGCGTCGTATATTGGAAGGACGGTCGGAACGTTTAGCTTTCGTCACCGGCCGTGCACAAACTCTGTCGTCGACTTCTCAGCATGATTCCGATGGCGCAGGCGGGACTTCTCAGTTGTTTTCCCAGCATCACGATCTGAAGTCCTATGTCTCTTATCAGCAACCCACAGGTTCTCCAATGCCTCGGCTGCCGTTCTCTCTCTAAAAACCTCAATTGATTTGCTTTTATTCGATTCTGTTGTTAAATCTGAACCTTCTATTTTATTTTAGTAAGGGTAAATAAGCGAATTTTGCATTCAGTTTCTGTTGGAATTTGAGTGAGGTTATCAGTAATTTTGGGATTCGTATTTCTAGGATGAGATATTGAAATTAGGACAAAATATGTTTCGTGAAATTTTCAGCCAAGTTGTATACTTTGACCCATTGGCTGGCTAGCTGCAGCAATTGAAAGTTGTTGTTTTAGCTTTGAGTTAGCGGACTGTCGTGATATGCCTGCGTGGCTTTCAAGTTAGGTTTTTAATGAAGAAGAATAAGAAAAAGAAGTAAGGGAGAAGTTGCACTGGCAACTTGTTTTGTAAAGATTTAAAGGACTTTATTTGGCTTAAAAAAAACTGAGAATTAAGACTCACAGGGGAAAAAGGTAACCTCAAGTATACATTGCCTGTATTGCAAAATAGTTCTGCCCCCATTAATTGTGTCTTCTACGAAGAAAATATCTGGGTCTTGTATCTTGGTGCGTGAAGTAAATATCAGAGTTAGAACAATTGGCTTTGTCCTCCTAGAGAATTAAGATTTGGATAGTTCGCTCAATTGTTTTTTTTCTTTTTTGGGCAGCGCTAAGGGTTTGGATCACTATATTTACTTACCAAATATGGGATGGAGTTGTGATTTTGTTATCACCATTTAGAAAAAAAAATGCCTACTAATTGACATGGGATTATGGACTAAAGAACCCATTAATATGATAGAGGAGTTGGGAATGGAAGTGTATAAATTAATGCCTCTGTGACACAAGGCATAGCATCTATGTTTATACTTGGGTGTTGCCCCCTTTGATGATTCATAATTGAACTAGATCATAATCAAAAAGGAATGAAAAAGATTCCCTACAGTAACTTCAGTTCAAGCAGAGTGATGAATGATGGGCAGGTAAGGATAGACGTGTGATTTGGTTAGATCATGTGAGCCAAATACTTGTTTTACACCTGTAAAGAGATGCAAAGGGATGCAAGAAGTTCCTTACAAAAAGGTGGAGGCAGACCAAAGAAAAGCTTTAAGGTGACAATTTGCATGATCTTGCATAAGTTAGAGTTGACATAGGAAAGGCTTATGAATGAGATTAATGGGGGCGTATAATCCACCTATGTAATCCCCCATAGTGGGATGAGCGTAGTTTGGTTTAGTTTTACTTGCTGGTAACATGTTGTAACACACACTAGGTTACAAATTTGTGGAATTATGGTAAGACAGGCATATCCCGTTTGTATTTGTTTCATAATCTGTCTTCCATGCTCCCTTGTTCCTGTTTCTGTTTTGTGTCCCAAGACAGTGGGGGTTTCTGGGCTTCATGATAACATGTCTTGTTGGATGAGGCATATAGTTTTGCTCTTATATTTTCATTCTTTTCCATTATTATAAGAACTTGAACGCTGGAAGTTGTTATTGATTAGTAGACTGCTGCCAGAACTGGTTGACAGCTTATTTGTTAAACTATAGATAATACCATGTGGGAAAATTATGAATGGATCACAAGCATTTTGGCTTGCTGATCAAATAAGGGTTGCATTTTTTCTTCTCTCCAGTGTCATGGCCCCATTGTTTTATCACTTGCTTGTTCTATTCTTTAAAGAAAGGTAATATTTAAAATTCCTTGCAGTTAATATATTAGCAGTGGTAGATGTTGTGGAAGTTGAATTAAGTACATGTTCTTTGGTACAGTTTGCCAATGACTTCTGATTCAGAAGGGTGCATTAGTCGTAAATTAGCAATCTGGAACTTTTTGGGAAAAATATTGGATGTTGACAATGCTTATATTATAAAGTTTCTAAAAGACAATTAGTTTTTCGTATTGGCGTAGGGATTTTATAATATTCTCTTCCTCGTTGCTTAGGTAAAATAAGCTAGGGAACTTTTGAATCATGGTACATACCTAAACTAAGGTTTGACCCGGATAGAGGAAAACCCTGGACCTAGTTTGGCCGGAGACTTTAACCTAAGTCCTGCACTACAAAGAAATTGGTGAAGGGTCCTAGTAATTCTTCTGGGTAAACCTCTCTGATGCTTAAGTCAATATCAGTTTAAGCCAGGATGAAAGTATCAAGAGATTACCTGACTTCTTGTGCCTAAGCTACGAGACTATTGGTATGGAAGTTGAAGGGCTGAGCTGTGTATATAGCTCACATAATAATAACGGGAGATGATGGAGTATGAAGCCAAGTTCCTTCCGTTGGGGAATACCGAGGTTGGCTTGGTGGGGACTTGCTAGATAGGTTGTGTGGGCTTGGTGAAGTTCTCTTTAAGAAGAATGCAATGCCCTTCAAGATGAACAACTTAATTGACAAGGCTTAGTGGGGATTATCTCTTTATGGGGTAAAATATTGCTCTTTTCCCATTTGTTCTTGGATCGCTCCCTTTCTATTGTACTCTGCCTCACTGTTTATAGTGAAGCTTCTTGTGGATCTTGCCATCATATTCTCCAAGAAAGGTAGGAGTTTTCGCATGATTGTTCACTTATCGACCTTATAACCCATTTATTTGGGTTGCTTGCATATAAACGTGCTGTGTCGACACGACATATTTATATTGCGGGCCATGCTTTGCATGACATGGAACTTATATATCCTAACCCAACGTGGTACATGGCCTGCGCTGTGTTGGCCGAGTGTGCCTATGGGTTGTGCCATGACACGAGCTGGCACGACAAAACGATATAAAAAATAATATTAAAAAATAAAATTATACAAAATATTATAAAAAAATAGATTATATTTTATTTATTTTGTCAAATATTTTTAATATTACACTTAAAAAAGTTAAAAAATATATCTAATAATAACTTGGTTATTTTTAGGCCTCACTTACTTTTTCATTACCGTGCTTTTAGAGTTATCCTCTTCATTGGAATTAGAAATGATTGAATTTTGGACGAAATCTTTTGGGTCCAACCAATTCTTATAAAGGATGCACATTTTTACGGTCTTTGATGTCATCCTATTTTTTTTTCCTCAACAACTCGACCCTTGACATTGAAAGCTGAGTCCTATGACATTGTACTTACTAATGAGGCTAACTATGCCATTAATGCAAGTATGAAAAATGTGTACTCATTTGCCTTTCACTAATTATAAATCTGAAACATTAAATTGCTACTTTTAATATTGGAAATATGGTCTGATTGTAAGTAGTAAAGAAGTTCATCCAGTGTTGTATTTTCACTAATAAACTGTGTTTCACATTGAGTATATACCAACAAAAGAAAATTTCGTTGGTCATCTCTGCTACTGCTTACTTTTGCTGTTAGAGTGGATGGTTTTAAAGTTGATTGTGGAACATGCAAGTTGTTCATTGCATGTAAGTTGTGATAGACATGAGTTTTCATTTTTTTCATTCTATCAGTCATCCTTTTGTTGTTATAGAATTCTTTACGATATGTGTACATCCCATGTAGATTTATGCGATATAATTGTGGTGAGGTAGGATAGCATTGGAGGATTTCTCCAATATTTTAATTTTTTTTTTGAAAAATATAGTTAAATATAATATTAGTGAATATGTTATTAATTTTTATATTTATTTAAATTTGAAATAATACATTTACTTTAATCATTTGTATTTTTTAGTGAAAATCATAATCATCTCGGAAAAGTGCAATCAAGTCTATAAATGACTATGATACGCTTAATAGTATATTTTAGGTAATATAATAGGTACTAACAATTTCGTTAGTAGTGAAATAAAATGTTTTAAAAAATACTTAATAATTTCAACCATCTTTTAGTCAATATCTATAATCAGTTTGACTGCTAGGATATTTTCATTGTAGAAGATGGTTAAAACAAAATAAAAAGGATATATGGTTTTCAGTATCTAGTGCATTAAGTTTCATCTTATTAGGCAGTCAATCTTCATCTTCTTATAGCTCAGCTGGTTTTGTTTGCACGTCTTGAACTGTAACTCTCAAAAGGAAAATGTTCTTATAAATAAAATTCTTTTTTTTTTTTCACATAAGGAGAAATAAATTGCAAAATATCTTTAACCAAAGGTTAATAATATGACATGGCATCTTATATGGAACAATTCACTATTCAAAAGTGAAGAAAATTGTGATTCAACTGAAGAAATAGCAGAATCATTATTTGATACATTGTCAAAAGTAATAGAATAAACTTTATTAAATATTTTAAATTCATTTATGATAGTATTAATTGTTTAAGAAATTACGAAAGTAGCATGTGGATGTTTAAAAACTTTAAAACCAATCATTCTTTTTAATAATTTTCAATTTTCAGATATTCAATGTGGTATAAGGTAAATTATTATATGATAATTATATATCACTCGTTAAAGAAATATTAGATTTTAAATGTATCATTTTAGAAATTAATTTTTTGTTTAAATAATAAAAAAAGATGAATAGCCTCACTTTTAATAGTTTGTCAGAATATTTTTATATACCGGAGTTGCAAGTAATTTTGCATGAACTATTAAAGCTTGTAGTCTTCTACCATGAGAAAATGGGTTCTTCGACTGGACTATATTTTCCACCAGTTTCTCCCGATTTAACCGCTGGTTGTACTAAAAATCTCCTGCCTTTGCATATCCTGAAAATGTTAGTTTAATTTGAGTTAAAGATAATTGTTATTTTTCATATTTTTTCATGTGTCTCGTCAAGTGTCCCGTGCCCTTAGAACTTTTATATGTATAGTCTTTTTCACATTTTTTTACAAACGGCCTATTCTCAACTGTTAATTAATTTATTCTCAAAAGTTGCCATACATTAGTAGAATGTTTTCTAGAGGGGCAGTTAGAATTTAAAGGAGCAGCAGTAATATCTTGGCTAGAACTAGGTTACAATTTTGGTATTTCAAAACCATTATTATTGTGTATGTGATGTAACTGAAATAGTTTCTCCATATTTCTTCACTATCAAAATTAGGAAATTTATATTTCATAATTAATAATTGACTTATAAAATGTTAATATTAATATATAAATTATATATAAAAATTAATATAAATATATCAATGAGTATCAAGCTAATATCACTTTATACTGTGAGAGAATAGAGTGTAGAGAGAGAGTGTTGTGTGTTGTTTGTGTGTGGCAGGGAGGTATATATAGATTTTTTTTTATATTTAATTTAAAAATAAATTAGGAGGGCAACGGTTGGCCCCCTCTCCCGCTCCCCTCCCCTCTCTCAAACAGTCATGGGACTGTTTGTTAATAAAAAAATTTTGGCCACCACCTGATCGTGCCACAGGCCGGCATGGCCAACTGGTTGTCTACCGCATAACCCAACAATGTTCACTGCGGGCTATGTTGCCGTACCATTCCACGGTTAGCACAGCTCATTTAACACCATTCTTTGACCTCTTATTAGACCTCCTTTCTTTAATTTACACTTGGCTCTCGTTGAAGGGACCAACGGGCGTCTTTGCTATGTCAGACTTCCTATTGGCCAGCCATAGCTGGCAATCAGCTTTTCAGCACCCATAGTGCTTTCTGCCTTTCTGCCAAGCGGGCCTATAAGTCTTTTCCAATCTTTTTGGAGTAAATGGTTGCTTCGGTCTTCAGGCTGGTCCAGGGATATAAGGAAACTCGGCCGTTATGATTCAGGAATAGAGTCTGCCCTTCAGCTCTTTCGTTATGTGTGGGAAGGCCGATCCGAGGGAGGTTTGGTTGTTCAGTAAGAAAAAATTGATCTGATCAGATCAGTGTTCTTGGCCGGGTTTCTCGGGGGTCAGTTCCATCCATCTGGATCACTGGCCCGTTTAATTACATATCCTTGACCTGAGACGCTTATGGACCCAACAAGTCGCATGCTTGAAAAAGGGGAAGCTGTTGCTTTAATTCAAGACTTCTCTATCTCAAATCTCTAACCTGCTTTTTGCAGATATCTCTTTCTGTCTTCTACGATTCAGAAAAAGATCAATTAGGCTATTTAAGCTACATAGGCTACCTAAACTACATTGTGCTAATCTTTGAATCGTCTGATGGCTCATGCATCATTATCTAAAAGTTCTACCTACTTAAGAATGAAGCCATAGTGGCAGCATAGGTTTGGTCTTGAATCAGAGGGTTTAGGGCATAAGACGGCTGTGACTAGGGTACTGGGTAAAGGGATGGTCGATAAACAGTGTAATTGGCGTCATGGAAGGTCTTGAGAAGTTGATGAATTATGAATGCTGAAGTGAAATAGGTTAGCTTCCCCATATCACTAGTATGGGGAAAGACCTCTTAAGGTGCATCTGTGTCTTTTATGGAAAAAGATTGATGCAGTTTTTTGCCAGCTGTATGCAGTGTGTGTGTGAACGTGAAAGAGAGATAATTCTGGGGTATCTTTATCAGTGATTGTAGTTATTTTTCTTAGCAGAGGAGGTCAAAACATTTTCAGACTCCTAGTTGGGGAGCTGAAGTATCCTCAAACATCGTTGATTTATTTATCTTTTCCACTAGTGAAGCTAGGAAGCTAATTTGGACGAAATCTAAAATGCTTTTGAGTAATCTGTTGGTGCAAACAAATAAGAGATTTTGACTAATCCACTCTTTTCATCGCATCAAACTGATAACTATGGATTCACACTGCTTCCCACAATCAATGCTTGCATTTACCGTCTCTTTCATCAAATAACAAAGAGCAGCCTCTAGAGATTTTGGGGGCTTCTAATTTGCCTCGATCCGAGAAAGACGTAAGCATGTGTTACGTATTGGCAGCAGTACCATCGTCGAATTGGGGACATCCAACCTCCGTGAAGGGATATTCCGGTTGTCTCATAAATTTAGGAATTATGTTTAGTTACTACGTTGGGTGGCAGATATGCCCTTTTCCCTTATTCATGATTATGTTCTTCTCGTTATTTTATTTTGTTAGTTGTTATTTTGTTAGTTTGTTAGGGATTATGTTAGTTTGTTATTTCTTCGAGATATAACCGCTGCCTAATGAAAGGGGAAGGAAAACGTAATTGCCCAAACTCTCTCTTTCTCTCTCTCTCTCCCTATTCTCTTTTCTCTCAAATCTGTTTCTCTTACTCGCCTCTCTTCCTCTGCCTCTCTTCCCCTCTCCCCATTCCCTTTTCCCTCCTTCCCCTCGCGTACACTCACTTCTCCCTCCTCTGAACTCCCTTTCCGTAATTTCTTCATCATCGTTAGTACCATGGAGATCAGGGTGCTTTCAGAGAGAAACGAGGAGATCGAAGAACGAGCACTCGAGGCACTTAAGAAGCCACCGAGCTTGCAGCGATGAAGGACCTCCGGCGTTCAAACTTTGGAGCCACCTTGTCCAACACATTTTCAACAACAAAGACAACTCCGAGCATTCCATGTCGCTCACCCGACCGGAGCTAAATACTTTGCTCCCCGTCCTTCATTATTTGTGGGTTCTACATCCTCCCACGTTGCTCTTACCTACTAATTGATGAGCCTTTCAAGTGTAAGTCCACATCTTCTCTCAAACTACAACCCAAATCTCTCAAAACGTCACCAATTCCACCGGGACGTCAACACTGTTCTTCCTCTTCCCTTACTTCAACCAAAATTGCTTCCATCACTGGGTTCCGTACAACCAATTGCACTAAGCCAATTATGCTCCCACCTTTGAACAAATTCGATTCCCGCACCAACCTCATTATACTACCGGAACCACTGAACTTCATCACCGATTTCGAACTTTTGCAAATTTTCCTCTCACTTCCATTACTTGAGCACGGAAATCGACTATCACATGATTCGAACCAACCACACGGACATTTCCTCCTCAACCAAATCCACCTCTGAATAGCCTCACGCATATCCACCAAACTTGACCCGCATGAGAGTTTGCCGTCCGTGGCTTAATCGAAAAAGAACGGAACGCGAAACTTTGAAATTGCCTTAGCCTTACATGAGGCGCGTGGCTAAAAGAATCGACTCTTTCAAGCATCTCTGTCTGATTTCCTCTGTTCTTCCAACGCCCGAGAAAAGCATGTTGGATTATTGTGGAAAGAATCCGATTGGAAAGAATCGACAATGGCTCCTCTTCTGCGTTGTCCCGCTTTTCATTGGTAGAGCTCAAACCGAGATTCCTTCCATTTGCAATGCGCTGGGGGGCATCGAACAAAGTCTTATTAGCCGGCATTTCACCTCCATGCCTTGACAATTGATGTTTGATAGTCACTCTTGGGCTGACCGCCTTATCATCCCACGGCTTCATCATGAAGCTTTTCGGAACAGGACATATGACACTTCTTGAAGCTTTTGGTGGTTTGGCCCGAGGCCTGAGGAGCCATGTGCTAATACATTTCAATTTACAATTGAATTACTGATTTGTGTGTTCATATATCCACATATGTTTTTACTGCTTCTAACCAGAGCAATTGGGAGATGGTGCTACTTGAGTGGTTTTGTGCAGACAAATTCATGATAAAACCCGACTTAATGGATAGCATGTTTTTCTTGCACCTTGGACCGTGGTAATCCATTCAACTCGGCTACTATTTGGTGGGCTGTGCCTTCTTAATCTTGCCATTATATTATTCATCTCTGGGAAGGCTGACTTGCTTACATGGTGGGCTAGCAGCTTGCCTCGTTTGTCAAACAAAATATATTCCATCTTTGTGCTTCATTTCTTCAATGCCTATGATGTACTGCTCTTTTTTTATGCTGCTTTCGCTGGCTTTTCTTATCAAAGTGAGCATTGGGGGTTGATAATGTTTGGTTTGGCTATGTTCGTAAAGAGGAAGGTCCTCCTCTATACCCCCTCTTTATTGCTCCTAGTATTAAATGTTTTGACTATCAAGGAGTGGAATTGACTCTACTTTCAGAGAGGTGACATTTCATCTGGAACTCACCACTCCAGCTTTTCCAGTAAAGGAAGTGTTTGAGCAGAGAACAAATGAGGTAGCAGTAATGCTTCCTTGGGTTAAAGGTGTTCAAATCACTATGTCAACACACCCATCTAGACCAATTTCAAATATTATGGCAGTCCCTAGTCGCAAAGGGGGTGTTGAGAAAACAACAAAATTGCGCATATATTTTGGCTAGCATGGATGCCGGAGTCCACCTTGTCTAATGCCGATGGAACCATTCAGCTAACCTTTTGATTATTCCATTGAAGGCATCAAGGGATGATTGTGTTGGAACTATGTCTAGCTCTCGGTCCCTTCCGCTTCTACTTATCTGGAACGCACTAAAAGCTTCTCAAGCATGGAGCTCGGGTGCTAGTGTTGGCACCGACCGGTCTCTCTGCCGCACCATTGAATGGCAAGGATCGTAGGTCATCTAGTTTTGCTACCACCTGTTTGGTTCCTTGAGGTGGCGAATTAAGCTCAGGGAGCAAGGCATTACAGAGTTGGACTTCCTGGAGAAAGATGCAAGCTACTACTTGACTCCTATTGGTGCCTTTGATCCTATTGGTGTTGGATTAAATGAGGAGACGTTGGTAATGGCTGTGGCAACAGTGACACATTTCCACCATATAGAAGACCCTGGTGACCATGACAACGATGGTCAAGTGAAGGATTATTGTCATTTGGACAATAAAACAATTCACAGTGACCTTGTCGTTAAATGCGATCTTGACGTTCTTACTGATTGTTGCAATTCAGACCGTAATGGAGAAGACTCCATAGATTTGAAAGAAACTTTTCTTAATGAATGTCAGATGAAGATCATGGGGGAACTTACTGATGAAAAACCTGATTCAAATGGGAGTGAGAAACGTCTCCCTGTCTGCTCTAATGGACAAGGGTCTTGCTTTAAGCTACTTATGTAGTTGCAAGATAGTTGCGATTGTGAAGTTGGTGATAATGTGAAGACAACTAGGATTTCAAGAGGCCACTGGGACTCTTATAATTTTCATTCGCTCTCTTTGATCAACCTTCAATTTTGATGGGAACAATGTTACGTGCCAAACGATCGGCAGCAGCGGTACCCCTCCCGACCATCGTCGAACAGGGGACATCCAACCTCCGTGACGTAGAAGCTTTGTGATATTCCGGTTGTCTCCTAAATTTAGGAATTATGTTTAGTTACTATTGGGTGGCGAGATGTGCCCTTTTCCTTATTCATGATTATGTTCTTATTTATTTTATTTTGTTAGTTGTTATTTTGTTAGTTTGTTAGGGATTATATTAGTTTGTTATTTCTTTAATGTTTATATAACCCATTCTGTGCCTAATGAAAGGGAAGGAAAACGAATTGCCCAACTCTCTCTTTTCTCTCTCTCTATCTCTCCTATTCTCTTTTCTCTCGTCTGTTTCTCTTCTGCCTTCTGTCTTCCTCGGTTCTCTCTTCCCCTCTCCCCATTCCCTTTTCCCTCCTTCCCTCGCGTACACTCACTTCTCCCTCCTCTGCCGAACTCCCCTTCCGTTGCAATTTCTTCATCATCGACGGCGATTACCGTCTCCACCATGGAGACTGTATCAGCATGCTATTTAGAATCTGAAGGAATAGAAGGCAATCATTGAAGGAATCCGAGAAAGCTGCCAGGAAAAAAAAAATGGAGACTCTAACATGTTAGTAAATGGGGGAGGAACAGTTATGACCAGATCGAAGGCTTCAAACAACTTGAGCACATAATAAGGCAAAGCTAGTAATAAAATTTCCGTAATATCTACCTCTTTGATGAACTGAAGTTTTCTATATCTTCACCCCCTCCCCCAAAAAAAATCTAAGTTTTCCAATGAAACATTATAGGAGGAACCACTGAAAAATGTTATTGAACTTAATTTGAGAGAAATTCATGTATCAAGGAATTTGACCTGAAAACCTTCCTTACATTGTAAATTTTCTTATGTTACAAGCTATGAATATTTGGTTTTTCTTGTTGTGTTTTATCGGTTAGAGCCTTCCCTCGAGGGATTATGTGTATGTAAACAGGGCATATTGATGAAGCTGTGGACTGAGTGTTTAACAATTATTCACTGCACCAGATTTCATTATTATTTTACGGGATTCTTGCTGGATACTAGGCCAAGATTGATAGTTTCAGAGAGGTTTTTGTTCCCAGGTGCTTGATTTAGTCGTTATGTAGTGAGAAAAGAATGTTTCATTAAAGCTATTCATTAAAACTATTTTGAGGCTTTGATTATTATTGTTTCCACCATGTACTTTCATTAAAATTATTCAACAGTTTCAAGAATATTTCAGTCCATTGTCACGGGATCTTTGATCACGGTCGAGGTGATTTCAATCTTTTAAGGAAACAAGGAAAATAGAGCAAGGAGGACGGTCTGCATTGTGATAGTGCCTCAGTTGATTTTCATAGTTGTTTTTACGCAAAAAGTTGAGTCCGACTTTATAGCTTGACTTCACAAATCCTCTTTGCTCTTTAGCTCATCTTAAAGCAACATCCTCACAAAGTTGAAGCATTGTTAAACACTCTTTATTATATCATTCTATGTTTTTTCTTTCCTGATGCACACCTCTATTATTTTTACATCTGTCTTCAACCTTATCACTTTTGCTCACAAATACATCATACCAAACGTGATGTTCAGACCATCCCAGGCATCGGTCTTTTGTCTTTCCTTCTAAAAGTGCAATTTCTATTCTGCCGCAAATGTGTTAATTATTATTTTTATCTTTAAGGTAGTATTTGGTTAGTGGGAATAGAAATTTTATTCCTACCTTATTTCCGGTGGAATAAATATTCCTTTATTTGGTTGCAATTTAACAAGGAATAACAATTTTCGGTGGAATTGTTATTCCTGGATTTCAGGAATAACAATTCCCACGTGATACATGGTATTTTTTATTCCTGGGTGAGATGGAATAGTAATTCCCACACGCTTTTTTTGAAATTTCAAAAATGCCCTCTCACCCTATCATGTATCATTGCATATTCTCTGCATATATATATATATATATATATATATATTACTTGATTTATTAAATACTTTGTACATGTAAATATATTATATACATATATATTACATATTATATGATAAAAATATATATAATTTTTTTAAAATATATTATATAATATACACACACACCCCCCTTCTCGGATAATTATATTTTATATGATTATATGTTTTATACATGTAATCATTTAAATATTTATTAAATATGTTTATGTAATTATATTTTATTAAGTATACGTATGATTATAATTATATTATATAAAATATATAATATTTTATAAGGTTGCTGCCCCTGTTGTGGAAAATATATAATTATATTATTTGATTACTTAATTTATATATATATATATATATATAACACAAAATAATATTCTTTTACTTGAATAAGGGCAAAAAAGTCATTAAGATAAATTTTCATCGTATTCCTCATACCATTCTACAAATCAAATATTGGAATACTAATTTCCAATTTATTCTATTCTAACAATCATATATGGGAATAACAATTCCTAACTCTATTCCCATCCTATTCTATTTCTTGGGAATAACTATTATATTCCCATCTATTTTATTCTAACAACCAAACGTAGCGTAAGAGTTACGCTTTGTTATGACCTAGAGGTCTTGAGTTAAACCAGGAAAACAGTTTCTCTACATTTCATGGGGTAAGATTGCATATGTCTGACATTTCTTATTGCCTGCAATACAGAAAGCCTCCCCTATAGGATCATCATCTTTTTAAAGTCAGATTTATCCATCTTGACAGCGTTGTTTTTTTATATGTTTACACCTCTTGCATATGTTATTTGTTAACTACTAGCCTTTTGATCCATGTAATATACATAGTTGGTCTAATAGTGCAACAAATATTATTTTTTGAGGCATTTGATGATTACTTGTTCATATGCATTTCTCCATTTTGACCAGTCCTTTATACAGATGTGTAATAGATATATGAGTAAAATCTCTGTAGCCTTATTGGGTCAAAGGCATGAAACCATCACTTTTTGTGCTAAAGAAAACATATATTTCTAAAATGGGGTGTTTGTCTTCTTCGTTTCTTTTCTTGTTTTTGAGTCCAACAATAAAATTTCAACCATTACATGACACATTTGCCTTCACTAGACAAAACCTTTGCTGCTGACAATTTTTACAAACCTCTGAATAAATTTATCAAAGTTTAAAATGGAAGTATGTTTGGAACTTTTCAATAACTTATTGTTGCCTTGTATCAATGTCATCTGGTAAATAATATGCTTAATGACTAGCCCCAGGCTACTTATTGAAAAAAAAATATCTAGCAAGGAAACCTGCTAACGTCACCCATTAATACATGCTACACATTTGTGCACAGCTCTAAGGCTTGAGTCAGACTAGCATATTACATGAAAAGCACTGGATTATCTTTCATGTATTTTTTTTTCCTTGAAGATTTGTTGAGAATACCTATTTTGTTGTTTTGGAAAATTAATGTTGTTGTCATCACTGGTGACTTGCTACTTTCTTTTCCTTTTGCAGTATCTCTTAAAGAAGAAGATAAGCTCTTAAATTATACATTGCCCAAACATGTTCAGGCTGAACAGTCCAACTCGATTAATACAGTTTGTGGCGGAAGTAGAGAGGAGCTGCATTCGCTTCAAGCTGAGACAGGCCATATGTCTTCAAAAGCTCATGGATATGAAGTCTATGGCAAAGCAGAATCATCTGCAGAAATTCAAAGGGAGCCTCCTCTTGCTTCCAATGCACGACATTTATCTCCTAAGATCCATCTTGGTGATCTTTTCACTTGTAAACAGATAACTTCAGCTGTAGCAGCAACCAAGCAGACCCGGATGTTTTGTAGTCTAGCGATGGCCTTCTTGGTGGTTCTTTCATATATGGGATTTCCTATTGTAAGCAGTGCGCTTGTAAGGAGCATCATACATTTCCGTCCACTTTTTTTAGTTTTGCTGACCAATATAACATTGATACTTCTATTATTACTTTCTGAAGAGCAAAAAGTTTTGGAAACAGCTCGGCAAGAAGCTTGTAAGTCTCTTACAGCAGATAGGTTTCTTGGTTGGGCTGAAGAAGCTAGCAAAGCATTAGAGATGGTATTGATGGCCCAGAGTGTCATGGGTACATTGTTCATGGATTGTGCCATCTATTCTATAATTGTCATATGTGGCCTCTCTGTGGCTTAGCACTGACTAATCTGTTAATGGTATGTATTCTTGTTTATTCTTAGAATTTTACCTTCTGACTGTTTTATATCGAACTTGGTGAATTATCTGTTTACCTTATTGCATTGAGCTGCAAATTTGCGAGTTTGATATTTAAGCAGGTTGCCATAGGGCTGCAAAACTAGTTTTGGTGTTGCTAAACTGATCAGATTTTGTCAGTTGATTCCTCCAATTGTCTGTTGGATCATACCTCTTAAGATTAGTGGAAATATGTGGGATCTAATTGCCTCCATGATAGCCGATCTCATGAAGTTGGATTGATTTTGCATACTTTCTGCTTCTTTACTGTTGCTTAGTACTTGGAAATGAAATCTACATCCCAGTTTATAATAAATTCTTGACTGTTGCTAGCTGCAATGCTGGTTGCGTAGAAATCAACTTCACGCTCTGCATAAGCCTTGTGAAAACCCCAAATATTCATGTCTGGTTTAATTGGCTGCTTCTTTATGAGCTACTCCAGAGCAACCAAGTAGATTGACCAAGAAACTATAATTTTCAATGCCTGACCCTAAGTTATAATTGTTCTTCAGAAAATTGTAAATTTTGTGATCTTCTTTTCTGAAAGTTGGACACCTATAATTCCTTTGTGATCTTTGCCATGATTCGCTGTTTGAGCTGTTCAACTCGGCTAGTTTGCATTAGTAACTTGGTATTGTTTATCTGAACCTAGCACCCATTAAATCGGTTCTTAGGTCTGCCTATAGGGTGTCCCGCATAGACCCCATGAGCTGACCATGGGTCTTTGAATTCCATCTCCCATTGGGTTGAAACTTGGTAGATTAGGCTCTTTTTGGTTGTGCTGTTGAGAATTCTTTTGTCTATTGGTCTTTCCCATCAGCCAAAACTCTTTGTTTTCTTGGAAATAAAAAATTACTTTTGCTATTAAAATAGTGAAAATGAAAGCTCTTTTTCAAAACTTCTCATCAATTAGCATTTTCTTAGCTTTTGCCATGTTATCAGTATAATGAATTAAATACCCTTTTTATATTTTAGTTTTTATCTTTCGTTTTTCTTCTTTCTTATATTTGTTCTTAATTTTTGGACCAGGTACTAGATACTCCAATGCACTCTTGTTTTTCCTTTTCTTAGAAAAATGTATGATTCTTTTGACTTTTTTTTTTTTTAAGTTTTACAATTCATGTGATTTAGGTGTGTCATTTTTATGTATAAATATTGAGAGATTATATTTAGTTCAATACGTTGGTATATAGAAAATAGGTTAGTAAATTTGTTTGTTTTTTTTATTTTTTTGAAGTTTTTAAGTTGTACCATTTTTGAACAAAAATGAGAAGTAAATGAATATTTCAAATAAAATAAGAGATATTCTTATTGACTAATTTACAGTCAATACAGTATCTGCCATCGCTCTAGCTAGACACTATTTTTATTTTTAATAATGAACAGCATATCTCAATAGTAACAACTCAACGGAAATAACCAAGAACAAAGGTGAAATTTTAGACAGCCTAATCAAACAGGGTCATTTTCTTTGGTTTCAATTATCATTTGGCTGCTACTTGTTAGCTTATTCTTCTTCTTCAAATTTCCTTGTTTTCCCCGTTCTATGACTATTGATGCCTCCAAATATCCAATATGAAATTCGTGAAAGATTAGCTGGCAGGAAACATTGACTTAGCCTTTAAGATTGATCCAGGGGAAGAGTACTGAAAACTTGAACATTGTTTTTCCCGTTCTATGACTATTGATGCCTCCAAATATCCAATATGAAATTCGTGAAAGATTAGCTGGCAGGAAACATTGAGTTAGCCTTTAAGATTGATCCAGGGGAAGAGTACTGAAAACTTGAACATTCAACCTTTTGACTTGGGCCTTATACTTAGATACCCGAGTCCTGGATGGCATTGCGCTTTTGCCCCACCAATTACAATTTCGTTGATCCTGCAACACTTCAGTCTGATCCACCTGCCACACACACCTGCCACACACTTCTGAGTAAAGTGATTTCCTTTCTATTTGATTCTTATTTCGTGTAAAGGTGCATGATTTTCTGGGATAATTGCCATGTGGAGTGGGACAGTGAGAACATGATGAATATTTTGAGCTTATTGATGAGTGGATGATCAAACCTTGGAAAGACACTGGGAAATTTTTTAAGAAACTTCTCGACCAAGAGATGGAAGTTTGTGCTAGTGTTGTGGAAATGGGTTTTTGGTTGGACGTGATAACAAGCAAATGATCTTCTACACATGTATGGACAACGGCTATCTTCCGTTTGATAGAAAAGCCTGAATGAAGCATGATTTCATGGACTGTTCCCATGGGGTCATCTGACCCTCTAGAAATGCCAAATCAACTTTACATCTTCTAAGTCGAATGAGTTATTCAGATGTTAAACCTAATGAGTACTCTTTTTCCACTAGTCTTAAAGCACGTCACCTATGGGTATGCCTGAAAATAGAGTGTAGGATTGTGATCTGATGTAGGCTCATGGCCTGTGTGCACAGATTGGATACTAGCAGTTTTCTGTTGCGGGCAATGCTATTGTTGAAAGTCAAGCCAATGGTAGTATGGATGAGACAGTTCTAGTGTCTGATGGAGTGCTTGCTAAGGGCTTATAACATGGAATATAATGATAGCAGGGTACCTAAAAGGATAGGTTGGCGCATAGAACTTTTGCTATAGCGTGCTGTGTGGAAGTGCTGGATCACTTTAAGATGCTTGCATGCTGTCTTATTTTGTATTATGTCAAAGTTCGTTTTAATGAATAGGTAAAAATGCTATCATTGCTTCAATGCTGATATTCCAGAAAATGCAAAAATAGTCCTGATGACTTCATGTTTACAAGAATGCAAAATGCTTCTTGCTGCTTGGGAGCTATATTGAGAAGGCATTCAAATTTATGCCGCCATGGTCACCAGAGGCTTCCTGGTTTTTCAACACACGGTTATCGTGTGCAGTCCTAATGATCTGTATGTATAATATTGGTACCTATAATGAGCAGCACAGAAGCTATTTAAATGATCATACTGAACAAAATGCTGACTTCCCGGGCTGTTCCCTTTCCGAGTAATGCACAATAAGGTTTCCTCTGGCCCTTGGTCTCACAGGTGAATGCTAAGAGTACTGCTTCTCTGAGATTGTCCGATGACCATTGGATCAAACTGAAATTGGAGCACTGTGCCTGCATGTCTGATCTCCCCGGTCGAGCTGGACGCTTTGAAAGAACCTAAGAATCTTATCAATAACTTGCCGCTGAAGCCCGAGATTGTAATAGGGCAGACATTTTTAAGCAGTTGCGATGTCCATGGACAATTGAAAATGGTAAAAGTAGATTCCTGAGTCTAGTTGGAAACAAATCAATAACTTATGTGCTGATGTAGATGGATGGATGAGAAGTCGCATCAAATGAAAGATTCCAGAAGGGTGTCTAAATAGTCTCTTTTGAATATTTCTGTTCTCCAAATCTTAAGAGTTTTGCTGCAGTTCATCAAAGGTTTTGGCAAGCTGTTCTTGGTGAGGGATGCTTAGGGAAACTTTTGTACAATTTACCGTATACCATGGGTATTCTAAGGCATGGGGTGAACCGGCGAACCTGAGCGAATCAAGCCCTGCCATTGTCACCTGGAAGAGCCGAGAAGGCCGTCCGCCGTTGAGGGGATAGATTTGCATGGAGACGCCATGGCTGTGGTTACTTTGGATGCAGCAACACATTATGGCAGCATATTATTTCATTGAACCACCGTAGGCTGCCACAGCCATCGCAACCCCTCCAGCCACTCCAATGCTAAATCTCCAAAAGTTCATGTTATTCTAACAGTAACACTTTAGTCAATTTTAGGTTATTTGATAATAACAATATATTTAATATTTTTTATAACTTAACAAAATATTATGTATAATCACTTTAATAAAATAATTAAACTAATTATATAATAATAATTTATATGATCATCATTATTAAAAATCTTGTGTCACTAATATCTTGTTTGATTTATTCTCAATTAAATATATTAGTAGATCCATAAAAAGTTAGATATTGATAGATTAATACTCAAATAATTAATTTTGTGAGGATAAAATTAAATCTGAGTTTGTTTAATTAGTTTAATGAGTTTGGTTCAAATGAATTGAGCATATATTTCTAATAGAATTATAATTAATAGCTCATCGTATATTTATGGAGTATATAGATATATATTTTATTTTATATAATATGTTATAATTAGCAGCCATAATTAGTATATGATCTGTCACTATATGGTATACATGTTAATTTTTTGTGATTTTTAATAACTAGAATTAAACTAATATAAAATAAATTTATTAAATAATTTATTAATATATAATTTTTATTATATATATGATAATTTAAAATTTATAAATTACTATTAATAAATATTAGCTTGTTAAAATGTTTATTTTTTAAATAAAAATAAATAAATAAAAGTTAAAAATAAAGCTGAAAAAATAAAAATAAAAAAATTGTTTTTCTTGCTAAGCTGGAATCTGGCCTTAGATTCGAGTAACGTTTTCTTCAGCAGGGGTTAAAGTAGTTTAGGCTTTATTTTGCCAAGGGAAATTATTTGCCAAATATAATTTTTTACATTTTCTTGTATTATATATATATTAATAATATTTCTTAACATTTGGTATGCATGCATATTTTATCATTGAAGATAGTAATATTTTTAATTGTTAATGATATTTTGCGGTAAAAAATATATTCTAGTCATAGCTGATTGGTCAACAACGTGGCAAAGTCGTTGCGAAGTGACACCGTACGGTGATTGGTCATCAATGTGGCAACAGTCTCCGCCCGTATCAATAGTTTGGGGAGTTAAGAGTGCGGGGGCATTGCGACACCGAGCATCTTGGACCATTAGAATTTAAATTAATTGTCAATATTTTTTATTTAAAAAATAAAAATAAAATTTAAAATATATTTTTATATTTTTTATGAAAAAAATATGGACCGTTTGTTTTAAAATTTAACGGCTCACGTGATATCGTAAACACTGCAATACCCGAATGGCGTTGCAACACCCCTGATTTTGGAGCACAAGGGTGTTATGATGCAGCGCTATATAATTCTTATATGACGCAGCACCGTAATTGTTGAATAGAAATCTAATGCCAATTTTTTAGTTATTAAAAAATAAAAAAATATATTCTTTAAATTAAAAGGAGTTAAATAAGAGGCATTGGATTTCTATTCGATGGTGCCGTAAAAGGTGCATGTCGTATTTCCTTTCATTCTGTCATAGTTACTGTTACTGCCATGTTTTATTAAAAATTTTCTATAATAAAAATTATGTGTAATAAATACATAGTTACTAATCATTTTAAAACCAAGCCAAGCAAATATACATGATATAGTTACATATAACATTCAGCCCAACATCTTCCACGACCAGAAATTAAAATTAATTTAAAACCCATTTCTCAATGTATATATATATTTATATATATATATATATTTATATGAAGGAACGCTATTTGGCAACCCAAACGATGTCATCTTTGGAAAGGAAATGGCATACTGGTACAGTCCCTGGCGTTATTTTCAGCACTTGAAAAGCCACGTGCCTTGGGTTCCATGTAGACGTGTCTGCATGGCACACAGCCATGACCGCAACTTCGGTTTCGTCCGCACCCATCAAAGTAACCGCATAAGCTACAGAGCTCTTCGTATGATGGCAGTAGAATACGGCGTACGCGTAGTTCTGCTTGTGGCAAATCACCACTTCATCACCACCTGCCATCTTCCTTTCACCAGAAACAGTGTATTTTCCCACTCGAGTTTCCCTTTCGACGTCTGTGGAGAAGGCCTCAACGTTCCTCCCAAGCTTGGAAACAGCAAAATCAACCATGGATTCCAACGACGTCGCACAGTACTTCTCTTCCACTGCAACTCCCTTCGCTTCGCACCCTCTTATCGTCTGCTCGATCGACTTAGCTTCCCCGGAGCCAGGGCTCACCGACAACTCCTTCAGAATCTCCGGCAGTTTCTCCGACGAGAAGGGTATCGATTCGGAGACTACTCGGGGAAGAAAGATGGCTCTGTTATCGCTTTTTGTCGAGTGGAAGTTTATTTTCGTTCCTGGGGTTAGGTCTTTTTCGAGGAAGAAGAAGGCCGTGTTTGGGTTGTCATGAAGCTGTGTTTCGTTAGCTGCGTATTTGTAGAGGAATGCGGGCTTGTCGGCTGGCTGCACCACGACGAACGCGGGCTTCCCCCGTGGATCTATCCTCACCGTTGCTCCTCCTTTACCGGCGGTTATTTGGGTTTTCCGTCCTGGTTTCCCGGTGATGATCTCCAGGCCATTGTTTCCCTCGTTCACAGTGGCTCCGGTGGCTGTCAAGTATCAAATTGTATCACATGCATGAATGAATGGAGTAAACATTAAATTCACGTTAATGGACTCATAAAATAATAAATGAATGGAATAAACATTAAATCATAGTATTATATATATAAATATAATGTATATATTGTAAAAAAGGACTGTGGAGTCTGGAAAGGCCAATAACCGAATTGTAAAGAGTCCTTGACGGCTTTGGGCATGGGAGAGTTGGGCAGCACCCTTTTCCAATACATTTCCGGTGGTGGACCTCCTGCATGGCCACCCATAATGCCGACCTATTTGCCATCCATCATTGGCAATAAGTTATTCATTAGGACGCCTAAACACAATTAATTAACTAACTAATTAAGAACATAAACGAAGGGGGTCAGTTTCTTGAGTTTACAGCGAGGAAGGCGAGGGCTACTACGAGGTGGGACTCCATTGTTACTGTGGCACCGGAGCAGGGGGGGAGAGAGAGAGAGAGAGAGTGCTAAGGCTTCACTGATAGTCGGGGGGGATTCGGACTCCATACTTATAGGACGTGTGGTGAAGAAAGTTACTTATCAAAATAATAATAATAATTATTATTATAAAGTTATATGGAAATATATTATATTCATTTTAATTGAAAAGCATTAACAATACACTTATTTTTTTATTAAAAAAAAATTGTACCTGACTTAAGATAGGTAATAAAATTTTTGTACAAATTTTTGTTTGATGTTTAATGTGAAAATTTTCTTAAATTAACAGCTAATCAAGTATCTTGGTTAAGATACCATATATATGTATATGTTTATATATGTAAGATTTTATTAATTATCTTTAGTAAAATATTTTTTTTTAATTTCTGTATATATAAATACACAGACAAACACATTAAAAAAAAATAATATTATGGGTATTTTTGAAAAAAAAATAGCTTCTAGAATCTTCTGAGTTCCTTACAATCCATACTATATATTTGAGTAATTTTTTTTTAATTTTTAATGTAGTTGCTTGTTCTTTGATATTTTAAGTTAAAATTTTTATGGTGTGTAGTGTACTTTTATACAAGATCCAAAAAAAATGCATTAACGGGCTACTTATTTAATATTTAAAATGTTGCACTACCAAATTGTGCATCTGATAAACAAATAATATAGCAGTATGTTATAACACTACTCTAGTAGGTTAGATCTTTTCATTTTCTTAATGAATGCTTCTTGGAAGTCCTCCTTGAGTAACCTGAGCAGCACTCTCATGTAGAATTTCCTTTATTTCAAAAAATATATATATATATAAATTTTGAGTTATATCTTGCATTATAATTGATTTTATTTTTAACCCTTTTTAGGAAATGAAGAAATCAAGCCTATTGAATGATTGTGACTAATCTTCTTTCCTTGAAACATCATCTGAAAATTTCAATATTTATTTTTACTTACTCATAAAATCAGCTTTCTTATCACTACTTTCTCATAAAATGAGTCAAGTTTTCTTTCCCCCGTGGTAGAAAAAAGAAGTATTATTAATAATCTAACAAGCACTATAACTATTAAAAATAATACATAATAACTTATTGGATACTGTGCTACCATGTCGTATGAAGAGTAGATATTATCAAGCATTTTAGCATTTCAGTTTAATTAACAAAATATGAAAATCCAATATGGAAATGAAAGGTTTTGATTTTTTTATTTCTTTTGGAACAAATGGTTTTTGATATAGTTTGGCCTCATCGACATATTTTTAGATTCTTTTATATTTTTATATTATTTTTTTGCAAGTAACCATAACATATTTTTAAAGAAAAAAATTATATACAAAATAAGATATCCAAGCAAAAATCTAAAAACCTCACACCTTAAAATAACAAAAAAGTCAAAACCTTCATGATGAGGAGCCTCATAATTACCCAAAGCCAAGGGAACAAAGGAAAACAAAAAAAAAAGAAAAGATAAAAACATTAACATACTCGCTCTTCTAGGACCATATCCCCATCCGTTCTACATTTCGTATCAAAGTTAGACTACATCACCTATAGATGGGATGACAGTGAACAATCAAAGATAGTGAGTTGAGCTTACCTCGAATACTATTGTAAACCTTACCCGTGTAATATTAGGCATTTGAAACTTATCCACCCCTAAAGGTAACATTGCTTCTAGCCCACCAAATATAGTACACCACATCTAAGATGCTTGCCCCTCCATTTAAGTTTAGCCCATCGTGTTTGTGACGTATCATATTTTTAATCGAAAATTCGGTAAAGTTTCAACTGTAATATAAACGTCGACTAAATACAAAACCTGTAAAATAATCCTGAACAATGTATATATACAACCTCAATATAGCCAAAATTTCATCCAAAACAACTATGAGGCATCCAACAACAATAACAAACTACATAGGATCCAAAAAAATCACAATTAATAACATGTGGCACCGATGTCATAACTCCGAATATGACGTCGACTCAAACAATATGTCACTAAATACATAATTAAACCATATAAACTTGTGAAAGGAACTATACTCATTGAATACAGTAGAAATTAGACTACATAAATAACATCATTATCGCCAAAATACATGACAATCAAAATAATCCAAAAGGCTCCAAAAAGTATGAAATCATAAACTAAGACTTCAAGTTATCCTCTAACATCTTTGAACCTCCGACTCTTAATCCTTTACTCTACCTGATCGGGTGTAAGTTCGTACTAATTTGGAGAAAAGAAAGAGGTAACGGTGAGTTAAAAGCTCAGCAAGGACACACACACACATATATATCAAAGAATAGGCAAAAATTTTGTATTAAAAAACATAATAATGCAAATAGAAAGAAACAGAGATGCACGTGGAATTAGAGATCATAGTTCAGGATGGATAATTTTATGGTTCGTTCTACTTTTTTTGGTTCGTTTCCTGATCATTTTCTTAATTTTACCATATTTTATTTGAGACTTATCTTGTTTGGGGCCAAGGTTAGTAGGCCTCACTGATAAAGGAGCGATCGATCGTAACTTGGATTGTATTTATTACTATACAATTCAAACCCATTTCCTTCTACTCAAGATCTAGAGGCGGGCCGTCTACATACCAGCCCTATAGATAGGACCGATCAGTTGCGGCGGTCCAATAGCAAGCGATTCTAAAACAGGCGGTGACCTTCCGTTATAATATACTAAGACATGTCAAGAAATCTCACCCGTTATATAATATGGTTAGGACATACGGTCAAAGTAATTTTGGAGTTTTCACAGTAATATTCATGGCATGTCAAAATTTGTTATCCATAATCCTTAGTCCAAATTCTTAGTTTCTTATTTCATTAGGAAATTCTACTCTTAAATACAAATTCTTTCATTCTCATTATGTTGGAGAATGTTTCATAAGCCAGAAATTCTTAGGTCTATCACTTAATTATAGAATTTTCTGTATCCATAGATTTTCTTTTATAAACATATTTCCATAATCTTTGTGAGATTAGGTCCTCATGTATTTATATTTCATGCACAATATTTCTTGGAGCATAGAAAGAGTAAGAAATCATTTTTAGATTATGCAAAACAGAATTCTTAAAATTTCTTATCAATGATTCTTTCGTATATGATTCATAATATGATTATTGGAACAATTCGAATTATTGGATTCGTGATACGTGCATAAATCATTGTAAGATTGGAACAATTAGAAAATTCTTACCATAATGCGCCTATCATGTCTTTAGAGCTTTCGGATGTCAATTTCCTTATCAATAGCATATATCATAATTTTCGGAGCTAAAACATGTATATCTACTATTAATTCGGATAAAGTCCAAAGAGGGGTATGTGTTAGGGTTCCGGAGAGCATAAACCCTATAAAATTATCGATTCGGACACCTAAATAATAAATTAACTTAATCTAGGTGAGGGTAACGATATCCTAAAGCAGATTCCTGCATAAATCCCAATTCAATCGGTAAATTCCTCCGGGGTGTAGGTTTAGGATCTTGGCAAACAATTTTTCATATAAAACAACCAAATCGGATATCCAATCGATAAATTCACTTATATATGTTATAGGTAATGATATTTTAGACCCAAATTTAGTAAAAATTCTAAAAATTTGTGGGTAAAATGGGCCCATATAAGCGAGCATAGCCATTCTAGAAATGGCGCTTGCCTACCGGAGCTTGAGCGCTTGATAGGCACCGAGTAGCTGGATGCGGTACCCCTTGTGTCACCCTGGGGCCCGGGCAGGTGTCCTACCCCAACTCGTGGTTTTGTCTCCGAAACATAATTTTTCACGTATCTTAAGCCTAATTTTAATTATATTAATTTAATTACTCATAATTATCATATCGTGAAAACCGATACGTCACAACTCTCATCTACTTATAGAAATTTCATCCTCAAAATTTAACGAGCCTCAAGATTTACAAATGGGAAAAAACCTCTTTCAAATTACTACTTGACGCCCTTGAAGAAAAGATCATTCCTAGAAAAATCTAAGCCTAAAATTATTCTCATCTTTAATACCTAATGCTTCCTAATTAAACCTAGGTAGGAACATTTTACAAGACAAGCACCTAATTCTTAGAAAGGCTCATCTTGCTCATATGCTTACTTCCTCAACTCTTAATGCAGGGAAGATTTAATGATAGTCCATCGAAATTGTAGGCAACTAAAGTCACCAACTATTTCCTCGATATTATTCGAAACCTCAAGCAACTTATGAATTTTTATTTCAATTCATCCTCAGCCTTGCAAATGACTGTTCACTTGGATCCTCGATCTTACTCTAAAATTTTGAAGTCATGGATCATACGCTACCGCTGCGCTACAATAATCGACCCTTTATCTGTACATTAAAATTAATTGCAACCCTTGTCCAATGATTCACATCAGACATTTAGGCTATGCGGCAGCTAAGGACCCAAGAAAATCCTAAGGTTAATAACACAACCAAGACAAGGCCTTTAATCCTTAGATCACGATTAACTTAGAAATCGCAATTGAAATAATCACCTAAAGATTCGGTGCAACATCAAATCACTACCTAGGTCTTGGAACTTAAATACTCAACAAACTTATTATTCTGCTGGCATACCAATGAGTCAACATATTTGACCTGCACGCTTTCCTAAATTTCGGGATGGATGGAACGTCCTTGAAATTTTATCCATGATTATTAAAACTCTTAAGGTCCTTATCATTCTAAGAACTCCGAAGCAAAATCGCAAAGACTTCTCATCTCATAATCCCATGACTTCAATGCTTAAAGTACGATTTAGTCTCCCAAATCAAAAGCACGACGTCCCATAAACCCAAATATTGAAACTACTTGCGGCTCACAATTCACCTCTCTTACAAAACATCGAAAGTATATTAATTCTAAATACCCCCAACATCATAATATCGATCCTAATGTCCGATTTTTCTTAATAGACACTGAGGTTCATATTCACAGTTCTTAAACAGATTACCCAATTGCGCTAAAGTAAGATCATATCCTCTTCATGACACGATTATTCAGACCTTTAGAACTAGTTAGACAGTAACTATATCCATAAGCTAAACCTATAAACCCTCTAAGTAAGACGCCGATTGCTAACTTTAAATTACGGTTGGGGTAATTCTAATCATGGGTTTCTCCCCCACTTAATCAAAAGGACAACAACCTACAACTGATGTAGGAAAAGCATAATTTTAAATTTTTCTCAAGGCATCACAGACTACTACACTATACTTGATCCATCAGGGATCATCTCAAATGACAAGGTCATCAATTATTATCCGAACCTAGAAGGTTATTCCCACATGTCTTATTTCTAATGAATGCCGATCGCATCTAAGTCTAGGCTCCGCAAACATTGCAAAACCTCAAGGAGCACTTAACGGACATTCTCCCAAGATCACATAGACCCAAGAGAAATGCGCGCTTCATGACATCAACCAATGCTTCCCCAATGAGCCATCACTCAAGCCCTACGGAACCACATTTATGCTCTTGGAGAAACTACATGCCCAATATATCATTTCCCTCAATCAAACACATACTCTTTGCTCAACTGAACACTCGGCTCACAGCCTTCCTATTCCATGACACATCCCTCGAACGATGTTCACACTCCCTAGGATTCCTAAAGCTTTGCTAAGGTCATTACAATACTGATCAAAATATGATTGGAAAATCTAAGCCATAAAATTCATAGATATGCCAATGAATCTACAAACCCAAATGGCATCGCCAGAACTTGCAATGGCCTCATCTTATCTTGTTGGCTGTCACAGGCACAATTCTCAATTATCCATAACCAATAATATTATAGATATAGATCGATCTTAGAAATCATCAAGTCCTTATAAAAGATCAAATAATTCAACTATGGGATCCGTAAAGATCGATGTTGATATCGACACATTCTCAATCTACCGATCCAAGATCGACCAATCTAATCTTTTTTTTTAATAAACATCCTTAAATGCTTATGCAACTAAAACCTCTTAGTGACCATGAGATGACTTCTAGGTGTGGTCTCATTATTAGACAACTTAGCACCGATCCCCATAATATGATCTATAGGCAAAACGATAATAATTTCTTGATATCTTTACTAACTCAGGCTCATACCCAAAATTACACAATTCTATTGCAAGACATAAAGTACTTACCAACCAATTCATATCAACTCGATGACTTACTGACCAATTCATCCTAAATCTCACAACAAGATTAGCACCACGAATAAATCAGCTTAACCCAACTAATTATATCTGTGGACCCAAGAAAATATCATAGATCTCTATGCAACAAACACAAAGCCTTGATCCTCAAATTGCACATAACTTGAAAACACACATGAAAATATAGATTCGGGATCCCAAATAATACATGGGTTACAATATCAAACTCTTGAATCTTACCTTCCATCACAACAGGCGACACTCTACACCTTGTGTCATCACCTTAGAATCCTAATTCAAGACACTAGATCTCTACACTGTCCGACGGATGGATAAGAACAATCCTCAATCTTGCGATTGAACTAATTACAATCAGAATCATGCTCCCTAAACTCATAAGGAAGAATACCTATCCATAAAAGAATACCTATGAAAATACTTTACACTATCCCTCATCTTTTTGAACATTGGGCCACCACAAATACCATTTTAGTACTCATGATCTACATTGGAATTTCCACAAAATCCAAGCCACCCAAAATTCAAACACTCAATCATTATTACATTGATCACAACTAGCCATCCTCAAATTCACAAATACCAGGAATCAAATGCAAGTCATCTAAATTTCGAGTCTACGATTTTACCTTATCCGACTCACTTGTCACGCTATGCAAGCTTCCCCCAATCCTAAGTCCTCGGACAAATGCTGACTTAAGTTATTCCTCAAGGGATCATTCTTCAACATCTCAACCCTTATCTAGGCGGCACGATTGGCTATAAATATCCTTCTTGGGATAAAAAACAATATGGGTTAGTTCACCGCTTAGACACTAACTAGGATAGTGTAAGATAAACCATCCAACTTATCCACTAACTTTTAATTTAGTTCTAATCTAAGTTACTCTACTAAGGTACTAACTTAAGGTATCGCAACCTAACAATCACTCCTAACTACTAATTCCGACTAAATCATAACCTAAGTCATATAAACTAGGCTACTAGAACTATCCGCTCAATCTTATTTACTATATGCCTTCAACTACATATTCAATCAATCTTAATCTAATTTAAATTTTTGCATAAGATTCAAATTAAATCTAAGGCATCTCTTTTCTTTGATACCAACTATGACGTACGGTATTTTCAACTGAAAATCTAGTAATGTTTTGATTGTAATACGTATGTCGGCTAAATATAAAACCTGTAAAATGATCATGAATAACATATATATACAACCTCAATCAAAATTTCATCCAAAATAATTTTGACACATCTAGCAACAATAATAAACCACACAGGATCCAAAAAATCACAATTAATAATATGTGGCATTGACGTCATAACTTCGAGTATGACGTCGGCTGAGACAAGATACCACTATATACATTATTAAATCATATAAACCTACGAAAGTAACTATACTTATTGAATACAGTAGAAACTAGATGACATAAATAACATCATCATCGCCAAAATGCATGACCATCAAAATAATACCAAAAGGCTCCAAAAAGTATAAAATCATAAACTAAGATTTCAAACTATCATCTATCATCTTTGAACCTCCGACAATCAATCCTCCACTCTACCCGATCGGATGTAAGTTTGTATTAATTTGGAGACAAAAAAGTAATAAGGATGAGTCAAAAACTCAGTAAGGTAAATATATATATATATATCAAAGAACAAGCAAAAAACTCATATTAAAAAACATAATAATGAAGATACGAAGAATCAGAGATACATGTCGAATTAGAGATCATAGTTCAGGAAGGATGATTTCATGGTTCGTTCCATATTTCTTTGGTTCGTTTTCTTGTCATTTTTTTTAATTTTACCGTATTTTATTTGAGACTTATTTCGTTTGAGGGCAAGGTCAGTAGGCCTTATTGACAAAAAAATAGTCCAATCACATCTGAATTGTATTTTCTCCTACACAATCCAAACCCATCTCCTCCTACTCAAGACCCAGAGGTGAGCCGTTTACATATCATCCCTATAGATCAAGCCGATCAGCCGCGGCGGCCCTGCCGCAACCAGTTCCAAAACAGGTGGCCATCTTCCGTTATAACATATTAAGACATGCCAAGTAATTTCACTCATTATCTAATATGGTTAATATACGCGGTTAGAATAATCCTAAAATTTTCACTGTAATGTTCATGATATGTCAAAATTTGTTATTCATAATCACTGGTCCAAGTACTTAGTTTTTTATTTCATTAGAAAATTTTACTCTTAAATACAATTTCCATCGTTTCGACTTTGTTGAAGAACGTTTCATAAGTCAAAAGCTCTTAAATCCATCACTTAATTATAGAATTTTTTCAATCCATAAATTTTCTTTCATAAGCATATTTTCATCATTTTTGTGAGTTTAGGTCCTCACGTGTTCATAGTTTATGCACAATATTTCTTAAAACTTAGAAGGAATAAGAAATTCTTTTTAGATTATGTCAGATAGAATTTTTATAGCTTCTGATCAATGATTCTTTCGTATACGGTTCATAACGTGATTATTGGAACAATTTGAATTATTATATTCGTGATACGAGTATAAATCATCATAAGATTGAAACAATTAGAAAGGTCTTACCATAATATGCCAACCATGTCTTTGGAGCTTCCAATGTCAATTTCCTTCTTAATAGCATACATCATAATTTTTGGACCTAAAATATGTATATCTATGATTAATTTGGATAAAGTCTAAAGAGGGACACAAGTTAAGGTTCTGGAGAGTATAAACCCTATAAAACTACCGATTCGAACACCTAAATGATAAATTAACTTAATATAAGTGAGGGTAACAATATCCTAACACCAACCCCTGCATAAATCCCAATTTAATAGGTAAATTCCTCCTGGTGCGAGTTTAGGGTCCTAGCAAACAACTTTTCATATAAAATCACTAAATCGGATACCCAATTGATAAATCAACATATATAGGTTATAGGTAATGATATTCTAAACCCAAATTAAGCAAAAGTCCCAAAAATTTATAGGTAAAAAGGGCCCGAGTGCGGTTGAACAGTACCATGGGTGAGGGTTAGGATTTCTGGGTTGTAGAATTCGGATGAAAACTAAGAAATTGGACATAAAATTTACACATAAGTGTGCATACTTCATGGATAATATTAAATATAAATTTAATTGGGTATCAAAATGAGGATAACCTATGAAAATGAAATAGGAAAGTATGGATGCACTTATGTCTATCAGATTTATCATTTTGCCAACTAGCTCGACCTCGGATTTGAACTCGGAGAGCTTCGTTCTCCACTTCTCTCTCTTCTCCCTCCCTCTCTGTCTCTACTTGTTGGAAAAAGCTGCCGAAAATGCCCGATAGAAACTCGTATGCGGCTTTATAACAAGTTGGTGCTCGAGCACAAGACGAGCGTGCAGTGAACACCAGCCACTTTGAAAATGGTGCCTACCTGTCGGCACTCGAGCGCTCGACAAGTGCCGAGTGGCTGGATGCAACGCCCCTTGCATTGCCACTAGCGCCTAGCGGGCGCTCGACCCCAACTCTCGGTTTTGCCTTAAAAATATAATTTTTCTCATATCTTGATCCTAATTTTGATTATATTATTTAATTACTTCTAATTACCATATTATAAAAACCAATACGTCATAGTGTTCCCATGAACCAATCATTAGAGGCCATTTGCATCCACATTGAAAACATAACTGGCTCCAAATACAGTTGGAAAAGAAGAAAGTGCTTGTGGGATTAGCATGTACCCCACACGGGGAACAAATGGAGATATAGCCAATGAAGCCATGCGTACGGTACATCCTGCTAAACCTATCCCAAATGGACAAACTGAGAATAGAGGAATGTGAGAGAATTCTCATTGCTGTCCAAACCAGGCTACACCATTGGATCCTGACCTCCTCAGGTTGGAAGATTTTTTATGAGGAGTTAGAACTAAAGAACCCATTACCTTCTAGGCTAGGCTGAAGAAGACCTTATCCTGATAGGAGTTTGGGTTATAAGGGGACATATTAAATATAATACATTTTATCATAGGGTCATGCTCATTCTGCCATATCTGCAAGATACCAAGAATAATGTGATCCACCCGAGTGATAATACGAAGGATGTGTATATTGGATAAAAAGAATTATAATAAGAAATAATTAATATCTTTAAAGAATACTATCAATCAGTCCAGAAGAAGGTTGAAGTACTATCACTAGTGATATAAGAGATAAAAAGTCAAATTATACTGCTAAAATTTTTTATGTAGTTACCACTAAATTTAATTTTATTTATTTTAACAATTTATCATTTTTGTGCAAAATTTGTACATGTTATTGGGCAAACTAATCAAAATGTTCCTATTTCTAGGTTGTGGGTGGTTAAGCAAATGAAAAATAAAAGAAAGTGTTTTATTAAAATACATATGTTGTATAAAATGAAATGTCTTGTTAGGTAAAACAAATAAAAAAAAAAGAACTCACTTACTTTTAATTAGGACTTTATATTTCTCTTTTTTTTTTTTGGTCCCTGAATTTGACTCATTTCCATAAATAATTTTTTATTCTGAGACAAATATAAATTAAGACAATATTCTCATATTTATATAATTTAGGGTTTATGTTTGTCCTAGATCATTATGCCAATTTCATTTTTATTGGGTTTTTTTTTTTTTTGGCTACTTTTGATTTTGTCTTGCACTATCTTTTAACAAGCTAGCTTAATTTTGTTAGAAAAAAATAAATTCCACCCTTATACTAATACGAAAGAAAAATAATTATATCTATATGCTTAATTTCAGAATAATTTAGCATATTTATTTTTATGATAACTATAATCAAAAAAATATTATATTTGCTATATTAATGTTTTTATCAGACTCTCCTTTATGTGTTTGGTTATACCATTTAGATTTTTAATAATTAAAAAACAATCACTATTATTTATGACATAATAAAAAATAATTTACTATCACTGGTCTTATTTACTTACCCATAATCTTCCAGTCACATTTCTGAAGAAAATATGGACATGTACAATATAATGCATCATCAGAGGATTTTTCGGAGAGTTTCCAAATCCCCACCCAGAATTGAGTAGCCAATTTCAAAAATAGAAAAAACTTAATTATATTGGGTCATATCAACTATTTTTATAAGGAAAATTCATAAGAAGTCCCCAATACATTATATAAGGAAATGACTTTCCTAAAAAAATACTTATATAAGGAGAAAATATTACACATCCAAAAGTTAAATGCTATACGACAACATATAAATTGTTACAATTTTTGTAGTATCAATTTAACACATGGAAATAGCAATTATGTAAATATATATATTATGTTGATGTTTAAATAATCTCAATTTATTATTAGACTTGATACATTAGCGTGTAAGTTTCTCAAGTCGTGGAATGATAATACTGGTATATTTATTTGAAAAATGAATCTGAAAGTTTTTCCTCCTTTTAAAAGTAAAAAAATAAAAAATTAATTAAATTTAATATATTTTGACAATATATTTTGATAGTATTTTTTTTTCACTTATTTTATGCTATAAATATATGAGAAATCAATAAGGAGAAAACAATATCACAAACTTTCCCTCCTTACTACACACAACAAAAATGAAGGAAAAAAATTTCCTTTTTGGTTTTTTATTACTACACACGATAAAAATTTTTGCATAATCACGACTGTTGGGATAAAATTTAATTGTGATGATTTGTTTTGTTTTTTTATTCTTTTACATTTGAAAATTAAAAAAAAAAAATTTCCCATGGCCGTTGGATTTCTTCCTAATGGCCGCGGTTGTGTGGCATAAGCCCTGTGCCGTGTCAGTGCAGAACAAAGTCCCTACCTTTCCTTCATTGATCCTATATTTACTCAGTTAGGTATCTTATCATAAAGCCAATTAAGTAATCAATTTTTAGCACATAAATTAAACTATTATTAATAAAACTATGAACCCTTTTGTCCCGTATACGTATAATGCCCATTATTATTATTCTTATACATTATTAAATTCACAGTGGACATGGCGAATGCCCTCGCGAAAGGGGCGCAGCACCCACCATGTTTACGTGCAATGGGGCGCAGCACCCACCATGTTTACGTGCAATGGCAAAGTAAGATTTTATTCTCTGCTAGTGCCGACCAGAATCGCTTCCTGACATGCGATTCTTCCACCATTTTAGCCTTTTGGTTTACATTTACGGATAAAGATTAAAAATTTAAATAAATATAAATATAACTAGTTTAATATAAATTTGACCCTCCATTTATGCCAAGAACCCATCGTTTTGTTTGCCTTATATATTCATTTAAGTCAATTTTGTTGAATTTATATTGAGTAGATTATTAAACCGAATAAAGCCTCTTTATTTCGTTTTCATAAATGCTGTGGGCATTGCCAGATTGGTTTCGGCAGCTCTGCCTTTAGAAAAAGCGTGCCTTTACTTCACATTTTTTATATTGGTGAGGACCAACGTGCATTCCTGGCCTTCCAATCACCCTCCGACGTCCACTCTATAATCTCCGCCGTATCCGCCTTTTGGGTATTGGGATTAGCTTCCAAGCACTACCTGGTAACGTGGATTTCCGACTAATATTCTGCTTTTTTGAATAGTAATAATATAATTATTCGATTAATGGTAAATAATTATAATTAAAAGAGATTAAATTAACTATTTTTTTTAAACGACATACTCCTGGAAGGCCTGATACTATACCCTAATTTGTAAATTGTTACAAAATATGTTATTCTTCTTTGTTTACGGAGGGATTTGTTGAACTGGCTTAAACAAAACCTGATTAAAATCGATATATTTGACCGCTTATATCTAACTGATCTAAATTTTTATAAGATTTGATAAGTATATATTGATATTATGGATAAATACAGTTAAAAAGTTAGGCCCAATTGATTTTTTTTTGTGCATGTCATAGTTACATGTGAAAGTAACTGGTTTGCCATGATTCAGTCAAGATTTTTAATTTTTTTTTAAATAGCAAGTTTTTAAAAAAATATCTAATAGGTTTTGTTTTTGTGTAATCAATAGTAAAGATTTTTATTTAAATATATGTTTAGATAATATTTTAAACTAAAAATAATATTTTTTTAGAGTATTATATTTATAAATTTTTTATATAAATATAAATTTTTAAATAAAAATATTAAAAAAAAAAGAAATCACAAATAGACCTAAAACTATATAATTTGGTTTATGAATGAATACAATTATGATTTTTGGCCCAAACATATTTAAAAGTTACAAACTTTATCTAAGTCCAATTATATTTGATTCAAATCTAATTTTTACCTGGTCTAACTAAGACCACACACACCTATATGGGTATATTTGTCAAGGTATCAACCTCACCCAATATAACATAATAAGGTTATCTGAACACATATGAGGACGTGCCATCTTATAATATAATATGCCCTTTCGGGCAAAGGTAGGTTGTTAATCGATAATATAGCACCGTGTCATTGTTTATTATTATAGTGTAATATAATTTTAATAAAATAAAAGATTATAAGAATCAAATGTATAATTAATTTGTTGAATTGGCTGGTTTAATTGGTTGCTTCTTTATGAGCTACTCCAGAGCAACCAAGTAGATTGACCAAGAACTATAATTTTCACTGCCTGGCCCTAAGTTATAATCGCACTTCAGAAAATTGTAAATTTTGTGATCTTCTTTTCAGAAAATTGGACGCCTATAATTCCTTTGTGATCTTTGCCATGATTCGCTGTTTGAGCTGTTCAACTCGGCTAGTTTGCATTAGTGACTTGGTCTAGTTTATATGAACCTAGCACCCATTAAATCGGTTCTTGGGTCTGCCTCTAGGGTGTCCCGCATAGACTCCATGAGCTGACCATGGATCTTTGAATTCCATCTCCCATTGGGTTGGAACTTGGTGGATTAGGCTATTTTTGGTTGTGCTGTTGAGAATTCTTTTGTCTTTTAGGTAATGTTTGGTTGGGGGGAATAGAAATTCTATTCCCTTATTATTTTCAGTGGAATAAAAATTTCACTGTTTAGTTACATTTTATCTGGGAATAACAATTCCCGAAGGAATAATTATTCCTTGGTTATAAGGAATAGTTATTCTCGGATGAAAGAAAGTATTTTTTATTCCCGGATGAGAAAAAAAAGTTATTCCCGCACAATTTTTTTAATATTCCAAAAATGCCCTAATCTAATTTGGGTCGTCGTCCTCTCTCGCAGGCATTCTCTCTCGCAGCCACTCTCTCTCCCTCGAAAACCCTACGCTTCTCTCTCTCGCAGCCGCTCTCTCTCTCTCTCTCGAAACCCTACGCTTCTCTCTCTCGCAGTCCCTCTCTCTGTCACTCAAAGCCGTTCATTTCTCTCTCTCGTAGACGCTCTCTCTGTCATTCGAAGCCGTTCGTCCTCTGTTCGCACTCTTTCGAAACCCTACGATTCTCTCCCTCTGCTACATTCGCACTCCGTTTCAGTATCGGAATCATCTGTTTGAGCATCTATTCGAAATCAAAAGAGGTATTCTCTTTGGCGTGATTGGAATAAATTGGTTGGTATTTGGTATTGATTTTTTATATGCTATTTTGTTTTACTTTTTCAATTCGACATCAACGTATTTTGTTTATATGTTATTCATTTGGTATCATTCTGTAGATTTTGTTTGTTTTTCTGATACCACAATTGATGAAGTTTTCCTGGATCATATGATTTAATTATATGATTGTGATCTCATCTAATGAACTGTTGGGGTCACTTCTGAGTGGCACTTATGTCCGCAGACTCCATTGGAGACATGGACGAGAACTTTGATGATTGGTCCGAGAAGCCTGTCAAAGCGGACGAGGACTCGATGGGAGCGTCATGTCCGAGAGGTTGCTGAGGACATGGACGAAGACCCTGAGAGCGTAGGCGTTGACTCTATCTTCGTAAGCCTATTGCAGCCGTGTTTTGCAGGTGGGTTGGTCACCTATTCTGATTGGATGTTGAGGCGGCTGTAACTTCTAGGTGTCAGGCCTGCCACTCTGGCACGTCGGACGTGCGCCGTCATGGTAGGCCTAGGCGGCGTGGTCCTGCCACCCTAGCGCCAGTAGGGTGGCCGGCTGTCCACTAGGCCCATTGTGTATATATATAAGGCTTGTGTGCCCTTGCTTGTGTGACATTGCGTGTGCTGCCAAGAGGATTTGGAGAGCTTGTGTCATGTCTTTGAGAGCAGCCTTGGAGTGGGCCTTGAGAGAGCTGTGAGCAAGCTTTGTCGTAAAGATAGAGTGAGAAACACTTTTAGAGAGAGATTGTACACTTGAGATTGTTCTCTTTTCGTTTGAGCTTGTATAGCTAACACTTGTAAATAATCCTTTTATAGTATATTCTTTCGTGGTTTTTTTCTTGATTGAAGAAGGGTTTTTCATGTTAAAATTTCGTGTGTTCTCTCACGTTTTTCTATCATTACTTTTCTTGTCCGTCCGAGAGCTCTGCTCTGTATTCCTGTCTGAGAGCTTTGTCCGCTCGGCCACCGTGCCTTCCGTGTTTTGCGCCAATAAGTGGTATCAGAGATGGGTTCTTTAAACGGTGATCTTGTTGTAGGCTGTGATGGAGGTTGGAAGCAAAATGATTTGCTTGAACCGATCAAACTTTGACATGTGGCTGAGCAGGCTTTTGATTGGGTGGTGGATTCTGGCGTATCTATCCACGTCATTTCCTGGAGAGAACTGTTCTCCACTTACACTCCATGTGCCCCAGGAGTGTTGAGGTTGGGCAATATGGAGACGTTCGAGATTATTGGACGAGGGGACGTCTCCTTGCTGACGAACACCGGAGCCCGACTGATTTTAAGGGATGTCCGACACGTCCCCGATATACGGATGAATATCATCTCAGTAGGAAGGCTGGATGATGAAGACTACTGCAGCGTCATTTGTGACGGCAGTTACAAGTTGATAAAGGGCTCCATTGTTATTGCCGAGGAGTAAAGGCCTCGGGCCTTTACACATTAAAAGCCCAAGCCGATGTGGCAGAGGTGAATGCCATTGGAAGTGTGGAGTCCTCGGGCCTGTGGCACAAAAGGCTCAGACACATGAGTAAGTATGGCATGAGTCATCTGGTAAAGAAGGATCTCATCCCAGAGATGAATGGAGACAGGCCGAAGACTTTCCATCACTGCATGGCGGGGAAGCAGCGCAAAGTCTCCTTTCAAGGAGACGTATCTGGCAGGAAGTCCGAGGTTTTGGAGCTTGTTCACACAGATGAGTGTGGTCCTCTCCCGGAGAAGTCTTTTAGAGGAGCACAATACTTTGTGTCCTTTATTAACGATTGCTTGAGGAAGCTGTGGGTGTTCCCGTTGAAGACCAAAGACTAGATTGCGAGAACCTTTGAGCAGTTTCATGCTCTCATTGAGCGTGAGACCGGGAGGAGGTTGAACGCCATTCGGAGCGACAACGACGGAGAATATATTGGGACGTTTGATGCCTACTGCAGAGCTCGCGGCATCAGACATCAGAGAACTCCACCCAAGACGCCACAGTTGAATGGCGTGGCCGAGAGAATAAATCGCACCCTGATGGAAAGGGTCAGGTGCATGTTATTTGAGGCCAGGCTTCCGGGATCTTTTTGGGCCAAGGCCCTGAAGGCGGCCGCCCACGTGATCAACTGGTCGCCCAATAAGCCTCTGGATGGGGAAGTTTCAGAGAAGATTTAGACCGGGAAGGAGCCAGCGTACAACTATCTTCGGACTTTCGACTGCAAAGCCTTTATTCATGTTCCAAAAGATGAGAGGTCCAAGCTGGAGCCAAAGACAAAGGAATGTGTCTTTCTAGGCTATGGCGAGGATGAACTTGGGTATAGGCGGTATGACCCAAAGGAAAGGAAGTTGGTCCGGTCCCGAGACATGGTCTTCGTTGAGGACGAGACCATTGAAGACATTGGGAATGAGAAGAGGACTCATTTCAGTACTTTCCAGATGGACATAGTTGATGCTGATGCTGTCCGTCCAGTGCCTCCTGAGTCCGATGTCGGCGGACCAAGAGTGGCAGACAACCATGGTGAGGCTGTTTCAGCGCCTCAGAATCAGGTTGATGATTTGGCACCTCAACAGGCCGAGGTGGCCCCTGTGAGACGATCGTCCAGGGAGAGACGTCCGTCCGTCCGCTTTCCAGCAAGTGAGCTCGTCCTCCTCCCTGATGCTGGAGAACCAGAAGATTTTAATGAGGCCATGCAGAGCGCTTAGAAGGATAAATAGTTGGAGGCCATGAAGGAAGAAATAGTATCTCTTTATAAAAACCATACATTTAAGCTAACTAAATTACCTAAGGGGAATAAGGCTCTAAAGAACAAATGGGTCTTCCGGCTGAAGGCGATCGAGGACACGTGCAAGCCAAGACACAAGGCACGGCTTGTGGTGAAAAGCTTTGGTCAACGCAAGGGTGTTGACTTTGATGAGATTTTCGCACCTGTTGTGAAGATGTCCTCAGTCCATGTAGTGCTCAGACTGGCAGCGACTTCGGATCTGAAAATAGAGCAACTGGACGTCCAGACAGCCTTTTTCCATGGAGGTCTAGAGGAAGAGATCTACATGGAGTAACTAGATGGTTTTGAAATCAAGGGAAAGGAATGACTAGTTTGTCGTTTCAAGAAAAGCTTGTACGGGCTGAAGCAAGCTCCGAGACAGTAGTACCGAAAGTTTGAGTCTGTTATGATCGGACGATGATACCATAAGACTGCTTCCGACCACTGTGTCTTTGTTCAGAGGTTTTCGAAAAATGACTTTGTCATTCTCCTCATTTATGTGGATGACATGTTAGTTGTCGAACAGAATAGCGCTCGGATCAAGGAGTTGAAAGAACAACTAGGGCAGTTTTTTGCCATAAAAGACCTCGGTCCGACGAAACAGATTCTAGGAATCGGAATATTTTGTGACCAAGGGGTCAAGAAGCTCTGGCTGTCCCAGGAAGGTTATGTTAAAAAGGTACTTCAGAGATTCAACATGGAAAGTTCCAAGCCTATCAGTACCCCTTTGACCAACCATTTTAGGCTGAGCAAGCAGCAGTGTCCGTCCTCGGACACTAATAAGGCGCGGATGAGTAATATTCCTTACTCTTCGACCGTTGGTAACTTGATACACGCGGCCGTGTGTACGCAGTCGGACATTGCTCATGCGGTTGGCCTTATGAGCAGATTTCTCTCAAACCCAAGTATGGAGCATTGGTCCGCGGTAAAGTAAATTTTCAGATATCTATGCGGGACTTAAGACGGGTTTGTAGTTTGGAAGAGAAAAGCCTCAACTGATTGCGTACACAGATGCAGACATGGCCGGGGACGTTGATTCTCGGAAATCAACGTCCGGATACTTGGTGAAGTTTGCGGGAGGGGCGGTCTTCTGGCAGTCTAAGTTACAGAAGTGCGTCGCTTTCTCGACTACGGAAGCAGAGTTCATTGCCGTGACCGAGGCCTGTAAGGAAATGCTCTGGATAAAGAGGATCGTCCAAGAATTGGGTCTAAGGCAAAAGACGTACGAGGTCCTTTATGATAGTCAAAGTGCCATTCACTTATGTAAAAACTCCTCATTCCATTCGAGGTCAAAGCATATTGACGTGCGTTATCATTGGGTGAGATATGTTTTTGATAATGGTAGCTATCAATTGGAAAGGTCCGCTCGGATAACAATGGCTCGGACATGTTGACCAAGGTTTTGCCGAAGGAAAAGCTAGAAGCTTGTTGTGACATTGCCGGTTTGATTAACTTCACTCCCACTCGGTCGTGAGGGGAAGTTTGTTGAGGTCACTCCCGAGTGGCACTTATGTTCGCAGATTCCATTAGAGAAATGGATGAGGACTTTGATGATTGGTCCGAGAAGCCTGTCAAAGCGGACGATGACTCGATGGGAGCGTCATGTCCGAGAGGTTGCTGAGGACATGGACGAGGACCCTTAGAGCGTAGGCGTTGACTCTATCTTCGTAGGCCTGCTGCAGTGGCGTTTTGCAGGTAGGTTGGTCTCCTACTCTGATTGGATGTTGAGGCAAATTGGATGTTCGAGGGCAAGTAACGTTTCATGAGTGGCGGCGTGGTCTGTCACCCTAGCGCCCGTCCACTAGGCCCATTGTGTATATATAAAAGGCTTGTGTGCCCTTACTTGTGTGACATTACGTGTGCTGCTAAGAGGATTTGGAGAGCTTGTGCTGTGTCTTTGAGAACAGCCTTGGAGTGGGCCTTGAGAGAGTTGTGGGGAAGTTTTGCTGTAAAGATAGAGTGAGAAACACTTTTAGAGAGAGATTGTACACTTGAGATTGTTCTCTTTTTGTTTGAGCTTGTATAATTAACACTTGTAAACAATCCTTTTATTGTGTATTCTTTCGTGATTTTTTCCTTGATTAAAGAAGGGTTTTTCACGTTAAAATTTTGTATATTTTTTTCTCGTTTTTCTATCGTTACTTTTCTTGTCTGTCTTAGAGCTCTACTCTGTGTTGCTGTTCGAGAGCTTTGTCGGCTCGATCACCGTACCTTCCGTGTTTTGCGCCAACATGAACTCCAAATGGTTTTAGCAAAAGTGGCTGGACATTTCTACGTTGATACTTTATAGGAGGAAGGCTTACCTATGTGAAAGCCATTACCTGTTGAAAATTTGTCATAGTGAGTCAAGCCAAGCCAAGTGGCCACAGGTTACTTGAGTTCGTTAACTTTGCGTCGTTCTTGATTTTGGCTTGAGATTGAATGGATATTCGAGCTACCTACTAAAGCTTACCTCTCCTCACTCAACTTATGAAATATGGCTTGAGTCCAACTCATGCTTGAGTTTGATATCAAAATTTTTGCAGAAACCTAAAAATTATTCCAGAGGCATGGAACAATCCCATGAATGGCTGGAAAGGTGGCTGATGGACAATGATTCAATGGAGTTTAGGCATGACAAAATATCCTTTTGTATAAGGAAACTGATATTTGTTTACTCATATACAATCACTCTGTATATTTGGGTATCATTTTATTTTTTTTATTTTTTTAAATACCAATGGACTCAAAGATGGAAAATGGGTTGTAGGTGGGTAGGAGAAGTAGCCTTAGTTTTCCTGAATACCAATGGACTCAAAGATGGAAGTGGTTGGTATCATTCTTAGTTTTCCTGAATACTACAGCCATGGAACATAATTGCAGTTTTGTTGGTTTTGTGGTTTGGTCATGGTGTTACAGAAGTGGGATTTCGCCATTGTCCCAAGGGTTTTTTTGTTTAAGACATTTGAAATAAGTCTAATGTTTATATTTGTCATTATTTGACACAGTCTATTAATTAAATAAAAACATGCTATGATCATTGTTGATATTGTGTATTTATTCCTTATATTTGTATATATTGTGTTTTGTTATTGCAGTTTATGGATCAATTACACTTTAATTTTTTCAACAAGAAGAAAAAGAAGATAACAGTCATTATAGTACAATGGATTGCAGTTTTTTATAATTTTTTGTTGTATTTATATGTCTTAGGTACAATTTTAATTGTTGGATAGCCTAAACGTACAATTACGAGATCTTATAATATTGACTTTTATAAAAAAAGAGAGTATATCAACAAAATCATACATGATAATGATATCACTTATATTAACATGTTGAGAATGAGTAGTGGGGGATTTCGTCTATCAAAACACATGCTAGTCGATGAGCAAGTGGTAATGTTCTTACACATTCTTACACATCATGTGAAAAACAGGGTGGTTGCACATAATTTTCAGAGTTCGGGTGAGACGGTGAGTAGAATATTTAATAATGTGTTATCCGCAGTAATACGCGTACAAGCACAATTATTTAGAAGGCTAGAATCCATTTTCGAGAACTGCACAGACGAGCGATGGAAGTGATTCCCGGTATGATATTGAACTCATAAGGGAGATATAGTTATAAACGTGTTAGGAGTATGTACCCGTAACATACAGTTTATATATGTCCTATCTTGTTGGAAAAGATCCGTGGCAGATTTTAGAATTTTACGAGATGCGATAAATAGAATGCATGGACTGAAAGTTGTAAATGATAAGATCTTAGATAATTGAATCAATTATAATGTTTTACAATAAGTTTAATTTACATAATGATATCACATGTTTTTGTATAGGTATTTTTTATTTAATTAATGTGGGATATGCAAATTATAATGGATTTATTGTACCATTTAGGTGGCAGAGATACCATTTAAATAAATAACGTCAAGGCTATTAGCCAAGAACATATGAAAATTTTTTTAATATGAAACATGTTGCTACTCGTAATATTATCAAAAGGTGTTTTGGATTGCTGAAAATATGGTGGGAGATCCTTAGAAGTTCATCATTTTATCCTGTGAAAACACACAATCGAATTATCATTACTTGTTATCTGCTGCACAATTTTATAAGAAACGAGATAGAATATGATCCTATTGATGATGAATACAATGGCATGCATAACGAGGACTTCTTTGACGAAGATGCAGATATGATAACACATCTAGATCCTACTGATGGTTGGAGTACATTTAGAAATAATTTGGCAAATGCTATGTTTAACTAAAGGAGATATATTGAATTTTGTCATAATTAATTTGAGTACTGTCATTTATATGTTTGTTCCATATCATTAATTTTGGATTTTGAATTTTGAAATGTTATATGTTTGTTGTCACAATCATCAAAATTAGTGTTTCATATCATTTATATGGCTTCTTTGGCTAAAACTTTATGGATTCACTTTCTCACCATTATAACAGATAAAGGTAGTTGAATATATACCAATCAGATAAATATAACAAAAGAAGATGGGAGATCCATAAAGACGAAGCTCTTGTTGCCAGTATGGTTGAGTTATACAATACTGGTACACACAATATTGATAATGGTTTCAAGTTGAGTTACTTGCTTGAGTTAGAGAAGATTTTATGACAAAAATTGCCAAATTCGTCATTGAAGGCAACCCCACATATTGTATCCCGGATAAAGACGCTGAAAAAGGATTAGAGTATTGTATGTGATATGGTAAGGGGTACAAATGCTTCTGATTTTGGGTGGGATGTTCATGTAAAATGGTTGTTGTGGAACCACATGTGTGGAATGCATACATTTCGGTATGATATCTGTTTTGTTAATTGCTTCATGGGATTACCTGTTAATTTAGCATCTATTACATATTACTAATAAATGAGATATACTTTGTCTTTAGAGATAGAGCCACAAGGGAGCTGCTATTTTGGAAAAAAAAATCGTTTCCATATTTAGAAGATTTGTCAATGATTTATGGCAAAGACCGTGTAATAGGGGTAGATGCACAAACTGGCGAGGATATCATTGCGGAGTTGTAGCTTAATGAACTAGATAATGAGCAGTGGAGCGTGAATGATGTTCAAGAAGTGGGGATTGAAGACTTACTCGGCACTAATGACTCCTCGAATGAAAGTGTACCGTATTTGTCAACTCCAGCTAAACCAGGGACATCCAAGAGAAGGAAAAGGAAAGCTAGTACACATATGACAAAAATAGCTAATTGTATTATTCACGCAGCTGATTCCTTGAGTACAAATATTAATAAGCTCGGTTAAATGTTGAGCAAAAACTTAGAAACCAGCACGCAAGAGCAAAAGACGATGCAATTATATACTGTGTTGGCTGAAATTCATTTATTACCGACGAGTGAAAAGAATGCAGCATATATAAAATGCATACGTGATCCGACGCTTATGGTGAGCCTACTTAGAGTTCCACCGGAAGAGAGTGAAATTTTTCAAATAATTTGTAATGTAAAACATGTGGTTATCAAACAATTTGTTTTGACGTGTTTGACTAAATTGATTGTGGTTATTGACGTATTTGATTGAATCGGTTATTCTGATTGAATCGGTTGTGGAAAAACCGATTATTTTCATTAAGGACCTACAGGAATGTTACTACTTGACTTGTATTCTTTTTCATTGTATTTTTTTTTAAATTTTAATTGTATATAATTTTTGTATGATGATACTTTTAATTATACAGAAATTTTAATTATATAGGATTACAGTTTTATTAATTTTAATTCTATGCATTTTAATTGGAGATTGATGATATATTTTTTTTAATTTTCTATATTGTACGAAAATGTTACTTTTATAATAAAATAAAAAATACGTAATATGTAAATTTTGCACGATGATTATTTGTATTTTGCAAGCCATGTCTTGCTAGTATTTTATAATTTTTCTTATAAATAAAAAATATGTAATTATATTTATAATAAAATACATAATTATATCAAATTATGTATACATACATAATTATATATATAATTATATATTCAATTATATTACATATTTATCAAATGTGTATTTTACATGATAAAAAAATATGGTATATTAAATAATAATTTAGAATAATGTGTGTGTGTGTATATGTATATATATATTATGTATATTTAAATCATATAATATATATAAAAATATGTATATATATATATATATATGTGTGTGTGTGTGTGTATGTTATATTATATAATATATTTTTAAATTTAATAATGGCAAAAGTGTCATTCCGATCAATTTTTACCTTTTTTTTGTATAATTTTACAAACCAAATATTGAAATATAAATTTTTAATTAATTCTATTCCAATAACCAAATATGGGAATAATAATTTTTAACTCTATTCCCATCTTATTCTATCCCCTGGGAATAATTATTCTATTATCAACTTATTCTATTCCAACAACCAAATATCTTGGTAGTCTCTTCCCAACAGCCAAAACTCTTTGTTTTATCGGAAATAAAAAATTACTTTTGCTATTAAGATAGTGAAAATGAAAGCTCTTTTTCAAAACTTCTCAACAATTAGCATTTTCTTAGCTTTTGCGATGTTATCAGTATGAGGAATTAAAGACCCTTTTTATATTTTAGTTTTTATCTTTTGTTTTTCTTCTTTCTTATATTTGTTCTTAATTTTTGGACCAGGTACTAGATACTCCAATGCACTCTTGTTTTTCCTTTTCTAGGAAAAATGCATGATTCTTTTAACTTATATATATATTTTTAAGTTTTACAATTCATGTGATTTAGGCGTGTCATTTCAATGGATAAATGTTGAGAGATTATATTTAGTTCAATACGTTAGCATATAGTCAATAGGTTAGTAAATTTGTTTGTCTTTTTTTTTCTTTTGAAGTTTTTAAGTTGAACCATTTTGAACAAAAATGAGAAGTAAATGAATATTTCAAATAAAATAAGAGATATTCTTATTGACTAATTTACAGTCAATACAGTATCTGCCATCGCTCTAGCTAGACACTATTTTTATTTTTAACAATGAACAGCATATCTCAACAGTAACAACTCAACGGAAATAACCGAGAACAAAGGTGAAATTTTAGACAGCCTAACCAAACAGAGTCATTTTCTTTGGTTTCAATTATCATTTGGCTGGTACTAGGTAGCTTATTCTTCTCCTTTCAATTTCCTTGTTTTCCCCGTTCTATGACTATTGATGCCTCCAAATATCCAATATGAAATTCATGAAAGATTAGCAGGCAGGAAACATTGAGTTAGCCATTAAGATTTATCCGGGGGAAGAGTACCGAAAACTTGAACATTCAACCTTTTGACTTGGGCCTTATGCTTAGATACCCAAGTCCAGGATGGCATTGCGCTTTTGCCCCACCAATTACAATTTCGTTGATCCTGCAACACTTTAGTCTGATCCACCTGCCACACACTTCTGAGTAAAGCAATTTCCTTTCTATTTGATTCTTATTTCATGTAAAGGTGCATGATTTTCTGGGATAATTGCCAAGTGAAGGGGGACAGTGAGAACATGATGAATATTTTGAGCTTATTGGTGAGTGGATGATCAAACCTTCGAGAGACACTGAGAAATTTTTCATGAAACTTACTTCTCGACCAAGAGATGGAAGTTTGTGCAAGTGTTGTGGAAATGGGTTTTTGGTTGGACATGATAACAAGCAAATGATCTTCTAGACATGTATGGACAACGTCTATCATCCGTTATATAGATAAGCCTGAATGAAGTATGATTTAATGGACTGTTCTCATGGGGGTCATCTGACCCGGTAGAAATGCAAAATCAACTTTATATCTTCTAAGTCGAATGAGTTATTCAGATGTTAAACCTGATGAGTACTCCTTTTCCACTAGTCTTAAAGCATGTCACCTATGGGCATGCCTGAAAACGGTGTGTAGGCTTGTGATCTGATGTAGGCTCATGGCCTGTGTGCACAGATTGGATACTAGCAGTTTTCTGTTGCAGGCAATGCCATTGTTGAAATTCACGCCAATGGCAGTATCGATGGGACAGTTGCAGTGTCTGATGGAGTGCTTGCTAAGGGCTTATAACATGGAATACAATGATAGCAGGGTACCTAAAAGGATAGGCTGGCGCATAGAACTTTTGCTACAGCGTGCTGTGTGGAAGTGTCGGATCACTTTAAGATGCTTGTATGCTGCCTTATTTGGTATCATGTAAAAGTTCGTTTTAACGAATAGGTAAAAATGCTATCATTGCTTCAATGCTGATGTTCCAGAAAATGCAAAAATACTCCTGATGACTTCATGTTTACAAGAATGCAAAATGCTTCTTGCTGCTTGGGAGCTATATTGAGAAGGTATTCAAATTTATGCCGCCATGGTCATCAGAGGCTTCCTGGTTTTTCAACGCACGGTTATCGTGTGCAGTCCTAATGATCTGTATGTATAATATTGGTACCTATAATGAGCAGCACAGAAGCTATTTAAATGATCATGTTGAACAAAATGCTGACTTCCCCGGCTGTCCTGTTTCTGAGTAATGCACAAGGTTTCCTCTGGCCCTTGGTCTCACAGGTGAATGCTTAGAGTACTCCTTCTCTGAGATTGTCCGACGACCATTGGATCAAACTGAAATTGGAGCACTGTGCCTGCATGTCTGATCTCCCCGGTCGAGCTGGACGCTTTGAAAGAAGCTAAGAATCTTATCAACAACTTGCTGCTGAAGCCCGAGATTGTAATATGGCAGACATTTTTAAGCAGTTGCGAAGTCCGTGGACAATTGAAAATGGTAAAAGTAGATTCCTGAGTCTAGTTGGAAGCAAATCAATAACTTATGTGCCAGGTGTAGATGGATGGATGAGACGTCGCATCAAGCAAAAGATTCCAAAAGGGTGTCTAAGTAGTCTCTTTTGAATATTTCTGTTCTCTAAATCTTAAAAGTTTTGTGGAGACTGCTCTGAGTTCATCAAAGGTTTCGGCAAGCTGTTCTTGGCAAGGGATGCTTAGGGAAACTATGGTACAATTTACCATATACCATGAGTATCCTAAGGCATGGGGTGAACCGGCGAACCTGAGCGAATCAAGCCCTGCCATTGTCACCTGGAAGAGCCGAGAAGGCAGTTGGCCGTTGATGGGATAGATCTGCATGGAGATGCTGTGGCTGTGGTTACTTTGGATGCAGCAACACATTATGGCAGCGTATTATTTCATAGAACCACCGTCGGCTGCCACGGCCATCGCAACCCCTCCAGCCACTCCAATGTTAAATCTCCAAAAAATCATGTTATTCTAACACTAGCACTTTAATCAATTTTAGGTTATTTGATAATAATAATATATTTAATATTTTTTTATGACTTAACAAAATATTATGCATAATCAATTTAATAAAAAAATTCAAACTAATTATGCTATAATAATTTGTATGATCATCGTTATTAAAAATCTTGTGTCACTAATATCTTGTTTGATTTATTCTCAATTAAATGTATTGGTAGATCCATAAAAAGTTAGATATTGATAGATTAATACTCAAATAATTAATTTTGTGAGGATAAAATTAAATGTGAGTTTGTTTAATTAGTTTAATGAGTTTGCTTCAAATGAATTGGGCATGTATTTCTAATAGAATTATAATTAATAGTTTATCATATATTTATGGAGTATATAGATATATATTTTACATAATATGTTATAATTAGCAGCCATAATTAGTATATGATTTGTCATTATATGGCATACAGGTTAATTTTTTGTGATTTTTAATAACTATCATCAAACAATTATAAAATGATTCAATTTATCATATATTGATATACTAAGTAACTTTATCAAATAATTTATTAATTTATAATTTTTATTATATATAGGATGATTTAAAATTTATAAATAACTATTAATAAATATTACTTTGTTAAAATATTTATTTTTTAAATAAAAATAAATAAAGAAAATTTTAAAATAAAGCTGAAAAAATTAAAAATAAAAATTTTTTTCTAGCTAAGCTGGAATCTGGCCTTAGATTCGATTAACGTTTTCTTCAGAAGGGGTTAAAGTAGTTTGGGCTTTATTTTGCCAAGGGAAATTATTTGCCAAATATAATTTTTTACATTTTCATGTAATATATGTATTCATAATATTTCTTAACATTTGGTACGCATGTATTTTTTATTATTGAAGATAGTAATATTTTTAATTGATGATGATATTTTATGGTGGAAAATACATTCTAATCACTACTAATTGGTTATCAATGTGGCAATAGCCTCAGCCTGTATCAATAGTTTGAGGAGTTAGAAGCAAAAATGCGTTGTAAAACGACATAGAGCAGTAATTGGTCATCAATGAGGAAACAGTCTCAGCCTGTATCAACATTTTGGGGAGTTAGGAGCACAAGGGTGTTGTGATGCAATGCCGTGTAATCTCGTATGACGTCGCGTTACAACCGTTGAATAAAAATTCAATACACTTTTTTATTATAAAAAAATAAAAAAAATATTTTTTTAAATTAAAAGGTTCGATAAGGGGTGTTAGATTTTCATTTAATGGCTATGATGCGGCGCAGTACAAGACATGTATCGCAGCACTCTTAATTCTGTCACAGTTATTGTTAGTATCATGTTTTTTTAAAAATTGACAATAATTAATGTTGGTAATCAATTATGTGTAATAAATACATAGTTACTTATCGTTTTTTAAACCAAGCCAAGCAAATATACATGATATAGTTACATATAACATTCAAACCAACATCTTGCACGACCAGAAATTAAAATTAATTTAAAACCCATTTTTCAATGTATATATATATAGATTTATTTATTTATTTATCTATTTATTTATATAAAGGAACCCTATTTGGCAACCCAAACGATGTGATCTTCGGGAAGGAAATGGCAGACTGGTAGAGTCCCTGGCGTTATTTTCAGCACTTGAAAAGCTACGTGCCTTGGGTTCCATGTAGACGTGTCTGCATGGCACACAGCCATGACCGTAACTTTGGTTTCGTCCGCACCCATCAAAGTAACCGCATAAGCAACAGAGCTTTTCGTAAGATGGCAGTAGAATACGGCGTACGCGTAGTTCTGCTTGTGGCAAATCACCACTTCATCACCACCTGCCATCTTCCTTTCACCAGAAACAGTGTATTTTCCCACTCGAGTTTCCTTTTTGACGTCTGTGGAGACGGCCTCAACGTTCCTCCCAAGCTTGGAAACAGCAAAATCAACCATGGATTCCAACGACGTCGCACAGTACTTCTCTTCCCCTGCAACTCCCTTCGCTTCGCACTCCCTTATCGTCTGCTCGATCGACTTAGCTTCCCCGGAGCCAGGGCTCACCGACAACTCCTTCAGAATCTCCGGCAGTTTCTCCGACGAGAAGGGTATCGATTCGGAGACTACTCGGGGAAGAAAGATGGCTCTGTTATCGCTTTTTGCCAAGTGGAAGTTTATTTTAGTTCCTGGGGTTAGGTCTTTTTCGAGGAAGAAGAAGGCCGTGTTTGGGTTGTCATGAAGCTGTGTTTCGTTAGCTGCGTAGTTGTAGATGAATCCGGGCGTGTAGCCTGGATGCACCCCGACGAACACGGCCTTCCCCCGTGGATCTTTACTCACCGTTGCTACTCCTTTACCGGCGGTTATTTGGGTTTTCCGTCCTGGTTTCCCTGTGATGATCTCCAGGCCATTGTTTCCCTCGTTCACAGTGGCTCCGGTGGCTGTCAAATATCAAATTGTATCACATGCATAAATGAATGGAATAAGCATTAAATTCACGTTAATGGACTCATAAAATAATAAATGAATGGAATAAACATTGAATCATAGTATTATGTATATAAATATAATGTATATATTGTAAAAAACGACTGTGGAGTCTGGAAAGGCCAATAACCGAATTGTAAAGAGTCCTTGACGGCTTTGGGCATGGGAGAGTTGGGCAGCACCCTTTTCCAATACATTTCCGGTGGTGGACCTCCTGCATGGCCACCCATAATACCGACCTATTTGCCATCCATCATTAGCAATAAGTTATTCATTAGGACGCCTAAACACAATTAATTAACTAACTAATTAATAACATAAACGAAGGGGGTCAGTTTCTTGAGTTTACAGCGAGGAAGGCGAGGGCTACTACGAAGTGGGACTCCATTGTTATTGTGGCACCGGAGCAGGGGGTAGAGAGAGAGAGAGAGAGAGTGCTAAGGCTTCAGTGATAGTCGGGGGGGAATCGGACTCCATACTTATAGGACGTGTGGTGAAGAAAGTTACTTATCAAAATAATAATAATTATTATTATTATAAAGTTATAAGGAAATATATTATATTCATTTTAATTGAAAAGCATTAACAATACACTTATTTTTTTATTTAAAAAAATTGTACCCGACTTAAGATAGGTAATAAAATTTTTGTACAAATTTTTGTTTGATGTTTAATGTGAAAAATTTCTTAAATTAACAGCTAATCAAGTATCTTGGTTAAGATACCATATATATGTATATGTTTATATATGTAAGATTTTATTAATTATCTTTAATAAAATATATTTTTTTATTTCTGTATATATAAATACACAGACAAACACATTAAGAAAAAAACAATATTATGGGTATTTTTGAAAAAAAAATAGCTTCTAGAATCTTCTGAGTTCCTTACAATCCATACTATATATTTGAGTAATTTTTTTTTAATTTTTAATGCTGTTGCTTGTTCTTTGATATTTTAAGTTAAAATTTTTATGGTGTGAAGTGTACTTTTTATACAAGATCCAAAAAAAATGCATTGAAGGAATACTTGTTCAATATTTAAAATGTTGCACCACCAAATTATGCATCCGATGAATAAATATGGTAATAGTATGTTATAACACTACTCTAGTAGGTTAGATCTTTTCATTTTCTTAATAAATGTTTCTTAAAAGTCCTCCTCAAGTAACATGAATGACACTCTTATATAATCTTTTTTTTTTATTTCAAGAAAAAAATTTTAAATTTTGAGTTATATCTCGTCTTATAGTCAATTTTATTTCTAACCCTTTCTATAAAATGAAGAAATTAAATCTATTGAATGATTGTGACTAATCTTCTTTCCTGGAAAACATCATCCAAGAATTCCAATATATTTTTTACTCACTCATAAAAATAACTTTCTTATTACTACCAACATATAAAATGAGTCAAGTTTCTTTTCCCCCATGGTAGAACAAGGAAGTATTATTAATAATATAGCAAATATTAAAATCATTAAAAGAACACATAATAATTTATTGGGTACTGTGCTACCATGTCGTATGAAAAGTAGATATTATTAAGGATTTTAGTATTTCAATTTAATTAACAAAATATGTAAATCCAACATGAAAAATGAAAGGTTTTGATTTTTTTTTTCTTTCGGAATGAACGGTTTTTGGTATATTTTAGCCTCATCAATATGTTTTTAGGGTCTGTTATATTTTTATAATATTTTTTGGCAAGTAACCATAACATATTTATAAATAAAAAAAAATATGCAAAATAAGATGTCCAAGCAAAAACCCAAAAACCTCACACGCCAAAATATAAAAAGTCAAAACATTAATAACGAGGAGCCTCATAATTACCCAAAACCAAGGGAACAAAGGGAAAATGAAACACACACACAAACATTAACATGCTTGCTCTTTTGGGGCCAAATCTTCGTCCACTCTGCATTTCGTATCAAAGTTATATTACATCATATGTAGATAGGATGATATTGAGCATTTAAAGATAGTGAGTTAAACTTATCTCGAACACTATTGCAAACTACATTTGAGATGTTAAGTATCTAATAATTTGTCCACCTTTAAAAATAATATTGTCTCTAACCCACCAAATATAGTTCAACACATTCGAGATGCTTGCCCCTCCATTTAAGTTTAGCCCATCACGTTCCCGTGAACCAATCATTAGAGGCCATTTGCATCCACTTTGAAAACATAACTGGCTCCAAATATGGTTAGAAAAGAAGGAAGTGCTTGTGGGATTAGCATGTACCCCACACAGGGAGCAAATGGAGACATAGCCAATAAAGCCATGCACACGGTCCTTCATGCTAAACCTGCCCCAAATGGACAAACTTAGAATAGAGGAATGTGAGAGAATTTTCGTTATTGTCCAAACTAGGCTACACCATTGGATCCTCACCTCCTTGGGTTAGAAGATTTTTTATGTGGATTCAAAACTAAAGAATCCAAAACCATTTAGGCTACAGAAGATCTTATATCCTGATAGGAGTTTGGGTTATAAGGAGACATATTAAATATAATATATTTCATCGTAGGGTTGTGCTCATTTTGCCATATCCGCAAGATACCAAAAATAATGTGATCCACCCGAACACTAATAGGAAGGATGTGTATATTGGATAAAAAGAATTATAATAACAAATAATTAATGACTTTAAAAAATATTATCAATCGGTCCAAATGAAGGTTGAAATACTGTCACTAATGATATAAGAGACAAAAAATTTAATTATTTTACATAAAATTTTTTATGTAGCCACCACTAAATTCTATTTTATTTTTTTTTAACAATTTGTCATATTTGTGCCAAAGTTGTACATGTTATTGGGCAAACTAATCAAAATGTCCCTAGTTCTAGGTTGTGGGTGGTTAAGCAAATGAAAAATAAAAGATAGTGTTGTATTAAATAACATATGTTGTAAAAATTGAAATGTCTAGTTAAGTAAAACAAATAAAAAAAAACTCACTTGCTTTTAATTAGGACTTTATATTTCTCTCTCTCTCTCTCTCTTTTTTTTGGTCCATGTATTTAACTCATTTCTACAAATAATTCTTAGACAAATATAATTTGAGAACTTACGAAAAAACTATAGCACTAATTGATTAATTGAAGAATAACGCTCACTCTCTCTTGCTGTTAAATGATACACTATTAGATTATAAATTAAATCTTTCTTAAATTTTCATTTAACTTAGGTGTATTAGTTTCTTAATGTGATAATAAAGCTTTGTTGATCAATATACATTGATTTTAATTTATAGATTTTTTATATAATTATTTTTAAATATATTCTACGAAATATTCGTACACTTAATCCATGCTTTCTAAGCCCAAAAACATATTCATATGAAGATTGTTTCAGTATAAAATTATTCCTAGATTTTCATTTGGTAATTAAATCTATAGACCTATTGATTTTTTTCTTTTTTTTTACACATACTCTGATGTTTATTCATTTTTATTGTGAAGGATTTGGATCTAGGTTTTGAAGTTTTGATATCGATCCTTTCAATTTCTAACTTTGTGCCATTTTCTCCTTTGTCATAGTTCTACTCTAAATTTAATCAAACAATTACTTACATTATATAATGGTAGGGTTGAACAAAAAACAATTTAAATTGTTCCAACTATCTAAACTAAGCTACATCAAACTATCAATGACGGTTTGATATGTACATTATTCGGGTATGGTTTAGTTTTTCACCCAAATCACATTTTTGATTTGGTTGTAGTTCAAAAATTCACATAAAATCAAACTAAATTAAAGTACACATACACACACATATAACAAATAAATTTTTTTATTGTAACTAAAATATTTCAATCATACATTTTTCTAATGTGCTTTCAAATTAACTTTTAAAATAAGTGATTAAATTATAGACTATTTTAATATTCAGTATATTTGAATTATTAAATATTTAATTTTGATTGATAAGATATGTTTCAAGCAAAATTCTATATTATATTATGTGACATATGTTATTATTTTAATATTATTATTTATTTATTTTAATTTTTATATATAATATATTAAATTAGATAAATAATTTTTAGGCTAATAAATCTAGTATTATAAATTATATAAATCACTCAAATCAAAACAATTCATAAATTAACAGATTGACAGTTTGACTTAAGTAATTATTTGGTTTGGTTAATAAAAATTTAAATCATGATATGCAATTTAGTTGTAGATTATCTTCCAACCACACTAAATTAATCCATATTTACCCTATATAGAGGTATCAAGCTCATAATTCATTAACTATGATCATTAAAACTAGCTATAATTGGTAATTAACCTATTAAAGATCTAGTCAATAGAAACATGCAAATAAATAATCAACCCTTATGGGTTCGGGTAACCCTTATGGTAATCAAATAATTAAGTGAAATTATAGCAATATAATAATAATTATTACTATAATAATTAACAAATATTACTCAATTAGATATTTAGATGCAATAAGGTATATTTATAGGGTCATATTTAAATTTATTTTTCATAAACCCATGCTACGGAAAGAAGAAGGGAAGCTTCATCACCTTGGGCGACACAGCGATCTAGGCTCATATTTTAAGATAATAAAAAGATATAAAAAGTAGTTTTTAATTGTTTTTCTATAATATTCAAATCATCAAATTAGTAAAACAAGGAAAATCATTCATATATATATGTATATTTAAATTTTTAAACTTGAAATTTAGGCCATTAGATCATCAATATAATGACTTAAGAGAAAGTTGAAGGGGCTCCAGCACCTTGGAGAATGGAGCCCTTCTGACCCAGCTGGGATGAGAGGAATTTTATCTTTTAAAAAATGAGATTATTTTTTAAATTTAAATACTTTATTTTTTAATATATATATTATAATTTAATATTTAATTTTTAAAATTTTAAAAATAATTAAATTATAATTATTTATTTAAAAATAAATAATCTATATTTAAACAATAAGCTTTCATATTTTTTTAGAAAAATCGAGCTCCCTTTGATCCGTGATCCTTTACATTAGGAAAGATTAAGTGTTACTTGTAGCTATAAAATGGAATATCATTGTGTCAACGTAATCCATGGTTTGGGATCAAAGCAAACTATACAATAATTAAATTTACTTACTCTAATTAATTATTTGTTATAAGTAATATTGAATTAATAAATGAAATGAATTATACAACAAAAATTATGATCAAATTCAAAAAATAACTTTTAAAAAAACCAAATAAAAAAAATATAAAAGCAAAAGAAAATTAATAAAATATCAAAAAAATCGACTCTAACATGAAAGTAAAAATGATCAGTCAATATCAATAGGATAATAGAAAGGTAAAGAATTTCATAAGTAATTTGTTATAAATAAATAAACTTATTATTAATAATTGAGAAGATAATCACTGCAATGGTAAACCGATCCGTGGGGATGCTTTATTGAAAATGGTCATGATCCAAACCTTCCAAATATTATAGACCAAGGCTGCTGCAATGGAGAGCCTACAAACCACCAATTGCATGTGAGATTTTCTCATTTTAAGATAATTTATTTGATATTTATCATATCAATACAAATAAAATTAGTCACATTTGAATTGATTCGAATTCCAGTCAAATTTCTTGTGCCATGCAAGTTGATCATTCTGCGTATATAGGTTGCAAAACCTTCCGTGCAATTAATCATTATTCATGATTGGCAACATAATATTAGTTGATGAAGTTTTAGGCAAATGGGGCAGGTTGATGTTCTAGAAGAAGAGCATTTTATATTAGTTAATAAACATTTTCTCTAAGGCTATATTATATAATATACCATGTGAAAGAGGATTTTTTATTCTAAATTTTATAATTAAGTTTCTACTCTGATAAAAATAATAAAAGTAGTAAAAATTAAATATTTAATACACATAAAAAATATTTATTTTTAGATACTAACGATAATGACAAGCAAGTAAAATATAAAAGATCATAAATAATAATAAAAAGACACAATTTTTTATAACGAAAGGAAAACTCGATACTCACGGTAATTGAAAAAAATCCTCCAGGGTTTCAATGACCAGGGAAGCAATGCAGTATGAAAATCAACTTACAAATCGGGTGGTAACAATGTGCTAATCTAGCCGACTTACTCCCATATTGTGATCCCTACCAAGAAACTCCTAAGATTTGCTCGCAGAACTGAACCGACACCTTCTAGTCTTTACGTCAATCTTTCCTCTTGATCCACTTGAATTGTCGAACACGATCCGATCTCCTTCTTCAACGTACTCGACGTCTCCAACGAAAGTAGAAGAACAGAAGTGTTTAAACGGTAAAGAGAAAGTGTGGAAAAACATTGTTAGAATATCAATCATAAAAGTGTAGCTTTTGGTTTTCTTAAAGGGATCAAAATCAATGGAGTATACACAAGTGGGGCACGAAACTGATCTGTTAAGAGTCCTAAGATTTTAAAATTATAAGACAAATATTTATAGATGGCGCAAAAAAAATACATTCAAAAAGTGGCCCATTGCAACGGTGCTCGTGCGCGGAGGCGGCGAGCAGTGAGCGCGCCATTTCTGGATATTGCACTCGAGCTCATGGCGAGCTCAAAGCAAGCGCAATGCTTTGGGTTTTTGGGGTCGAGTGGATAGAGAGCGCACGGAAAGCGCGGTGCTTCAAAATTTTGGGCTCAAGTGGATGGAAAGCTCACGGTAGGCGCGGTATTTCTGAAAGTCGGAATGGATAGCAACGGATATATGTTGATACAGTAACGATCACATAAAGTCACGAAATATACCAATCATAAAAAGTACCCCAACACCATGATAAATGGCGATTTTCATTTTTTTTTGCATTTCACATTCATTTATGAAACAAAAGAGCACCTTCCCTTATAACAGTATTTCCATAAAAAAAATTATTGGTGTCAGCTAAAAAGACAGCTAAAATATAAATATTTTAAGAATTAAATTAAATTAAACTTTTTATCAGCAACACTAAATTAAATTTTAACTTATCATTGTGATCTACTTATTGATATAAAGTTAATCGATTTCTTACGATCTTTCTATAACATAATAATAATATGATTGTCATAATATCTATAAAAAGTTAAGATAAGTGTTTTTATTTGTTGTGGTTTTGTTGTCTTGTGTCAACTTCTTAGGATTGTTTGTGTATTATAATTTTTAATAATTTGTTGATGGTTAATTATTTAAAAAAATATTAATTTTTAATGATAAGATTTATAAAATCACATTGTATATTATAGTAGGGGGAAAAAAATGAATGGTGGGTGATTGCGGTTGCTTTTTTTAATGGTTGATAATGGCCGCGGTCGATGGACGACAGTGATTGCATTGATTGGAATGGGAGTGGGAAATTGTTGGAAGTGTACATAGAGCAGCATAATAAACTGATTTTTTTCTTTTTTTCATAAAGTTAAAAATTAGTAAAAGAAAGAGATTAAAACTTGAAACCCAAATTAAATATAAATTTATATCACTTATTGCATCTCCAAATTCGGATTAGAATTGAACTAAATCGGTCACCATTTTTTTTAACCTGAACCTGCACAATACAATAAAAAATAAGAGATAAAATGATTAACGGGACAACTCTTCAATCTGTTTTCCAATATTCAAGTCAATAATTTTTTTAAAAAAATTAAAAAGTTAAATGTAAGTAAAAAAATTGTGTCAAAAGTTTTTAGTATGGAGATTTAATATTGTATTGTATCTGACTGAAAGATAGCTTCTGTATTATGTATATGTTAAAAGATGGTTGACTAGTCTTCCTATGAGACCGAAATTTGTGGAATACTTTTTTTTGAACTCTCCTCCCTTCTGTGGGTGCTGGTAGAGCATTTATAATGACTATGGATGATTTTAACCTCTTTTACAAACTGTAAAACCATATTCAACAAGTGATGCTAGTTTACTTAATCTACTTCAACCAGTTAAACCAGTTTTTATAATGAGACATTAGACATTATTTGAAAATTTTTCACTCGTTCTAGGTGGCCCACTTTCAGGTTCTGACATGGAATGATTTTCACTGGACTTCTACACCATTCATTGGTCTTATTATAGATAGGCTAACTAAGTAATACTCATAAGCAATTAAATATACTATTTATTTTGAAAAATAGTTAAATTAATTATATTTTTATAAAATTAAAAATTAATTAAAAATAATTATTTTTAAAATAATTAATTCATAATATTGTATTAAAAGAAGGTTAAAATTTACGAATAGATTCAAAAATTAATTATTTTTTAAAAAAATAATTAGTTTACAATCTTGTATTAAAAAAAGGGTTAAAATTTAGAAATAGATTCCCTATATCTCTTAATATTATCTATACAATTTTAAATAATTGGTTATAAACAGATTATTTTTAAAAAAAATTAGTTAAAAATAAATATTTTTAAATAATCAAATTATAATTATTAATTTTTGAATAATTGATCAAATTTTAAAATAAAATTAATCTATTTTTATAAGAGGTCGATTGTTGAGCAAATGATATATTGACCTTTAAAATGTACGACATCAATTGCGGTCTAGGCCAAGGAGATCGGGCCAGGCCCTGTTTTTGTTTTAATCTGGGCTTCATTTGAAGATTGAGATCAAGCACATCACTTGTACATCTATTTCAACTTCTATTTATTATTTATTTTTTAAAGTAATAATATCACAAAAAATAATATACAATATTAGGTGTCTATACAATCTATAATAACCAAATTAAATTAAAAAAAGGACTAAAAACAGATAATGGCTTTAACAGTCACAAAGTAGAAATTTTGCCATATATTTGATTTTTTTAAATATAAATTTTATAAAAAAAATCTAAATTTGAGACGAAGATCCTATTTTATAAAACATGATCTTTTCAAACTGGTAGATAATGCCAAAGAATGTTTTATTATGAAATTTTTAGATTAAGTAGATGATAATCACGTGAACTAATATGAAAATGAAATTGTGACATAATAATTTCTAGCATATAATATACTATTTTGAATAAAGATTGCTCAAATATCCCAAACCATATAGGACCATGAGCAATTGATCTTCAAGCACATGTTGACCAAGAAATGATTTGTGACAAAGTATTAAAAAAAGCAATGTCATTGAGTTTGGTAAAGTGTTATAAAAAATATAAAAATTTATTGAGATATGAAATCGAGACAATTCATATTACCCAGCATATTTTAAAAATCATATTATCATTACAAATACCAATTTTGGGTGGGCCTATTTATGAAAATCATTATTAAAGCTTAAATTTGGACAATTCTATGGTTCAATATGAAACATTCTCAGTTAAAAATAGCTTGAACTAAAATAGTTTTAACCCACATAACCACAACTCTAAGCTGAAATTATAAATTTTCATGGAGTTAAAGATATAATAATTTTTTAACCAAAAAAAATATGATAATTTTCTTTCTTTCTTAAATCTGAAATTTTTGTTTTACATGGAAGTATTATTTATCATTTACCACATAAATGAAACACCGATGTGAGGCTTTTTAAGCCCTTGTACATAGGAGTTCCATCTCGTTATTTATCTTTTCTCGATTATGTTTTTAATTTTTTTATTTGTAGTTTTTGTTATGCACATGCATCATCTTTTTATTAAAGATTTATTTGGTTTTTTAATTTTTTGAAGGAATCTTGTTAAAATTATCACCATATTAAATATTATTTTATTTTATCAACTCGATTATAAGATATATCTTTATGATATTATAAATTATAATAAAGCAACACGTTAAAAATATTACTTAATCACTACTATCTATCATTTTTAAAATGTTAACAATCATTAGAAAGAAAAAAAAATAAAACAATGCTTAGGTAAATCATATCTTTTCATCCTTTGTATGAAGGTTCTTATAGCATCACAAAGGTTAGGACATTGTGCATCCCCAATATCAAATTCTATTAGAAATGTTCAAATGTTTTCCTTATTATAATGATAATCATGTAGTTGAGGGTTCATAAACAAGTTTATTTCATCCGTAATACTTTAAACTATAAGATATTTATTAATTGGATCTCAAGTTAGATGCTCTGCTAATAAAACAAATAATACTTCCTCGGGGATACTTGTTTATTCTTTTCAATATCTAGAGCTTTTGGATATATGTCTTCATCCTCCTAAACCATGTTATCAAAGATATTGATTGGACTTTGCAATAGTTTTTGCACCATAATCCTTTTGTAGGAAATGGTTCTGATAAGGTGTCATGAGATAAATTTTATAAAGTTAATAATGAAGATAATTTTAACATAAGGAATTTAGTTGTCTAGAATAAAGTTCTCCTTACTAGACATCTATAATAGGTTATGAATGTCGATGATACTTTGATTTGGGTAAACTAGGTTTGTAAATATCATATATAAAACAAATATATTTACATTATAAAAATCTTACAATTCGTCCTATGTAGTTACCACAAAATTACGAATTTTTGGCATTAATTAAGACCTTTTTGTGCGCTACATGGTGGGCAACAAAAAAAATACTTTTATTTGAACTAATTTTGGGCATCCTCTAAGGCCCTTGATTGTAAATTTTTCTGATTGTAAATTTTTTTGAGAGAAGCTAAAGTATTTTTTTGTTTGTATATGATTTTTTTAATGAAATATACAACTCCTTATTAAAGATTCTTATCCAATTTTTTTAAAAAAATAATTTGAATATTTAATCTTATATACATCATTTGATTGGTTATTAGAGATCGCCTTAATATTCTTTTTGCTAGCTGAGTTTTTTTACAACGCCTTGAGTTAGTTTGTTTTTGGCAGATTTTATATTAGCTTCATACGATTTTCTTTTTTTTTTTTTTTTTTTGAAAATATAAGATAATTATTTTTTTAAAAAAAGAATTTGAATATTAAATAAGAACAAATTTTTTTTACAATGTTTAGAATAAAAAAAAATACCAAAAACGAATAAAAAAAATACCCAGAAATAAATAAAGAATTATTAAATAACTTTTAATCGTTATCACAGGAACTGTATTCTAGCACACCACTACCAACCACCAATCATCATCCCGTTGCCAACCCCTACCACCCTGCTACCACCACGTTTTCGCCACCACGAACACCGGTGCTGCCCTACCCAGCCACCTATTGCACCCTATCTCCACCAACACGATATATTTTTTATTTTACACTGATACAATGTTCATTTAATCAAAATTTATTATTGCCTAAGATCAAGAATAAATAAATAAACAAACTGGGGATCAAAGGTTTTGTTCGTTGTTTTAGAATAATAAATTTTAATATATATTCTAATTAAATAATAGAATTATTTTTTCAATAGGAGTAAGCCTATGATAAATTATAATTCTACTATACTCAAAATGGTGTTAGTACAGTTAAACTTTTTAATATGGTAAGATCAGTCTGTGATTTTAGTTATATGTAATATTATTTAGGTTCTCATGAAACTCATTTGATTATTGAACTATAACACCCACATCGAGGCTTATGTCCAACTCTGATTTTTAGTTAAAATTTAACGAATAAAAATTAATTTAAAAAAATAACACATTGTATTTATTATTATTTTTTAGATATAAATATTTAAATATTATAAGAGTTTTTAAAAAAATTAAATAAAAATAATTATATATTATATTATTTTTAAATATTAAATATGGGTTGAATAAATATTATGGCATGGTAAGTAAACAAGCTTAGTGTTGTCTCATCAGAGATCATTAAAGAGATTCTAAAACCCTTTTACCATTATTGACCACACAAGGTCAGTTTAGTTGGACAAAAAGTGAAAATAAATTAAATAAAACATTTGATAAAATTAGGCCAAAATAGAATTGGAAATATATAATATATTATTTGATTATAAATTAATAAATATTTTTATTTTATTTTATTATTGGATATGAATAAATAAATGTTGGAATAACTAAAAAAATGGATGTAAATTTATTTTTTTCTCTTACTTATAACTTTATTAGGTTTTCATATTTATTATGTATATATAATATTTCCTAAGTAAAATTTAGATCTTTTTAAGCATTAAATAAATACCTATTTTCTGTGTTTTTAAGTGTCGTATTTTCATAAACATATTTTGATATATAAATAAATAAAATGTGATATTAATGTGAAGTGACGTGAGGATTAAATTATATGAGATTAAATAAAATACCAGGGTATGGTTTAGCTCTTTCGATAAAGGTTGCATGATTTATAACCATGCTATATATATTACTACCAAAAAAAATAAAACCAAATATTTAATCCTTTATTCCCGATTAACACGATTTTTAGAAAAATAAATATTATCTTAAATTAAATATCATGTTCAGTATTTAAAAGGCAATATAAGATAAATATAATTAATGACTGGGAATGAAGTTTTTTTTTAGTAAATAACTAACATGTGTTCACAACATTTCAGGCTTGCATAGAATCAGATGTTCGATTAAAATATCCAAAAAATAAAAATTATTTATATGATCTAAAGACCAAAGCTTACCCCATGGTATTCCACTCCCATTACCCAATATAAAATGATTTAAAATTGAGGTAGATGACTTTTTAGATTACAAATAACAGATAAGAAGATCTTACTATATAAAAATAAAATGTGATTAACCAATTGGCGGCAAAGAGATGAAACACAACTTTATCACAAATATACAAAACAATCTAGTCTTGTCTTGTTTTAGATTTGGGATTTGCTCATCTTGGAACATCATGTTGTTCTGCATGCACCATAAAATAATAAACTATGATTATCAGAGTCATCCTGAAAATCATAAATATAAGATTTGATCCCATCTATTCAAAGTGAGCCCAACTTGTCCCCTGTAACCATGCCTCATATATTTAAAGATTGACAATGGATACAGGATCTAATTCAAATAATAATGTCCAATCATCAAACAAATAATATGTATTAATATGCCCATATTAAATCAATTCTAAAGGAAAATATCAATCAAACTTTCAATATAGATATCTTATAACCTATACAATATCCATGATGATAAATATAATTTTTTAGCTTTACAAATCATAATTAAAATCAACTATTAACTTTCCAACAAAACTTAAATGAAGCTAAATACATATTCTTTAACAAAATTATAATAGTGACAATAATATCGCCTCCGATCTTTCCGGTCCAAATTCTTTCAAATAATCAAGAAACCTATTAATATGGAAATGTTAGAAAATAGGGTAAAATTATAAGTCTAAAATTAAAAAAAAAAAATTCAAAATGAAGGAGGCCACTTTGATGATTATGAATAAATAATTGGTTGTTGCACATAGTAAAAATAAATTCTTATTTAAACAAATATTAAGATATATTTTATTAAGTTACAATTTTTATACTTAAAGAGATAATGTTACTGCAATGAAAAAATTATTTTTTTTAAAAAAATTTTTCTTTTCTAATGTCATAAAAATGAATATATAAATTTATCATCGTGTGAACTTTATTTTTTTATCAAATAAAGTTTACTTTTATTTAATAATGAATAATGTTAATAATTATGACAACAATGAGAAGTAAATTCTTGTTTTTTTAAAGAAAAACCTTCAAAATATTTTATTTTATTGATTGATAAAAATTATGAAAAAAATTGAAAAAAAAACACACACACAATTATGAATGAAATTGCTAAAAAGTATAAACATTGCCTATACTTTTAACAATATTAAACTTCATAACTTGAATAATTAGTTACCCTTTTTGACTTGAAAAAATACTCTAAAGTTTAAACTTTGTCTTAATATAAGTTTACTTTAGTTTATATTATGGATTCTAGCAATGTACACATTAGTAAATTAGATTAATTAACATAATCACTTTTCCATATTGTAATTCTAAGGAGCTTGGCTTAAACAATGAAATTAATTAATATAACCACTTTTCCTAAATAGCAATTCTAAGGGGCTTGGCTTTCAAATATCAGACGTTTATTTTTATAAATAATTATAATTTAATTATTTAAAAAATTTAAAAATTTAATTAAAATTAATTATTTTAAAATAATCTGATCACCATCACTCATCTAAAAACAAATCATCAAATACAGAGAACATTCATCTCCGTCTCCTTAAAAGATGAGCTCCCCTCAATCCGACTTTACACAGGTGGTTTGCAATTCCTCGTGCATCCCCACTTAATTGTGTAATGATTAGGCTAATATTCATTTTTAAGGTGAGATAATCATACACTAATTTTATATCGCCGTTGAACAAATGGTCTCCGTTTGAATTGCCTAATCAAAGTAGGTTGGTTTCCCATTGGATAAGATATTAATTTCTATCATCAACGCAGAAAAAATAGCCAATATGCTTTTATCTACTATTCCACACGTCCAGAAAGAGAGAGAATATGTGCACCGACAGATCCAACTCGTTAGATGTTGGGTTAACTGTCCTTACTCAAAATATAAATATAAATAAATAAATACATAAATAAATACATAAATAAATACATATATATATATATATATATTAAATATAAATATCTTAATAATTAAACTCAATTTTTTTATTAATTTCAATAAATATTTTTAATTGGTCATAATAAATATATGTATTAGACATATATATATGCACTAAGAACAGCTCAAAATGTGCTCAAAATTGACCAGGCGCATTCAATGGAGTTAAATCATCTATCTTTTGAAGCCACCACTAGGCCGTGCGCTCTTAGTAAAGCTTATCCCTTCATCTCTCTAAGACACTGACTAACTAAGCGTATTCAACGGAGCTTAATCCTCCATCTTTCAAAGCCGTCCTGACCAGCTTCTCAAGGATTGTATTGCCGATGGCGCTTTTGGAATAAAGGCAATCGGTATTTAATTGAAGTGACACTTGTGAGGAAAGTTTTCAGTAATTGAAGAATGGATTATCGTTGGCATCTATTTTGTTGATTCCTAATGGATTAGAAAGATTAGTGACGTTTAGTAATGCTCTTAAGAAAGATTTTGATATGTTTGGATTTTGCGCATCGGGTGTCCTACCCAAGAAAAATTCGGGATCAACCTAAAAGTTTTTGTATTAATGTACTGTGATGACGATGCCAATAGAAAGTTTTGGGCGAAAGGGGTTTCCTCTCTTTGCTACAGGGATTGGATTCTTAACGAAGCTCTTAGTTGTGGGAGTAACTTTTATGAAGATTAGAAATAAAATTTATTTTTGGACGAGTTATTACGAAATTGGACACCATCAAGCCAATAACCTCAAGCCTATGATGTAAATTGTTTTCCCATTGCACCTTCTAGAAGAAGCATGCTATCAAGAATTCTTCTATTAGAGCCTTAATTGATTGGATGAAAGCTCGAAAGCCGATTGAATAGAAGCTCGGGAGCAAATGAGGTCATCAGCAGTTATGGTTAAGTTGGACTTGTCCAAATTCAACGAAAACATTGAAAACTCTCTACTTAGCGGAGTGGAGAGAGAGTTTGTTGGCAATTTGATCACGAGCCATGGCAAGATGTGCCTCGTGCCTAAAGGAAGAAGCAAGAAGAAGCCTTCAAGATTTTATTTCAGATTTGCTTCAAATAGCAAAAGACTTGGTGGTCATTTGAATAAGATTAAGCTGGCTGATTGTGGTTTAGCTGATGAAAACGATTCATTATTTGTCGAGATTTGAAGCAGATGGTGGTTGAACTGATGAAGTCGGCTAATCACTTGTCCATTAGGAAGTCATTTTCGAGATTGACTGTTAATATATTATCGAGATGTGGAAATTGCAAGATATTCCTATTTTGAGACTTTTGGTTTGATTTGAGACTGGTGATCAATCAGAGTAGTGCAATAAAAGTTTGTGGACTCATGGTTATCGATTACAAGATTTGATTAGAGGCTTAAAGTAGGAGATCAATTTTACAAATTGATTGAAAGCTCAAGAAGATTGGTCAGATATTTCTGGAAGCATTTTGAAGAGAGGGTTTTTGAATTTTAGAGTTGAAGGATAGTTTGAAGTAGTGGTCATTGAGACATCTAAAGTTTTTAGCAGACTAGAAAAGTGGACTTTAGATTGACCTTTCTTCTAAATTTAATAGATAGATACGATATATTTTATATGAATGATCTTTCATATGTGATTGAGATAGAGTCGCTTCTAATCGATGATAAGTATTTTAGGTTAAATGGTGGTTTTGATTTTTGGGATAGGATGAATCTGGTGTTGAAGAATATGATATTTTCATTGGCCATTAGGCTTTTGAGAAATCTTTCAATTGAAGAAATGTTAAAAGATCTTGAAGATAAATAAGATAAAATATCCCTATTTTGATGAGGATCAGATTTGAATAAATTATTTGATCAAGAAAGTATATTGAGAAGATCAATGATGAAGTTTGAAAAAATATCCTCATTATATGATAATTGTGGTTAAGATCGAGATACGTGAATCTTGAGACCAAAATTTTTGTAAGAATGAGAGAATGTAATATTTTAAATTTTTATTCGGATTAATTTAATATTAATTATAATTTTAAATAATTTGAGTGTGGTAAAAATTAATTAATGTTGAGAAATTTTGGAGGATATTTGGATTAGTAGGGTTGGCACTCAAGGTGTGTCCGTACTATTATTTGAATATCGATTTAAATTTTTTAAAAAAAGAAAAACTAAGGGATCGGGGAGCAGTGCAGCAGAAGGATCGAGGAGAGAGAGAAGCAGTGGAGGATGAGAGGGTTTTAGTGCCGCTGTTCTAGGCGCGCGGCGGAGGAGGAAGGAGAGAGGTGGCTGGCAATTGTGACGGCGATGTGCGGTGAGGAGATGGTGGCTCATGGGTGGTGCAATGGCGGTCGACATTAGCGGTGGCTGACGGCGCTCAATGAGGAGGTCGTTGTGGATGTTGGCAGCGGCTGTTGGAGGCATTAGTGGCGTCGTGTGGTGGAGATTGTGGGCTAGGTGGTTGGTGACGGCCATGGAAGGATCGGTAGTGGCGCTCGGCAATAAGCTCATGCGGGAGAGAGAGACTGCTTGGGCTGGAGAGAGATCGCGACAACAGTGAGAGAGAGGTGGCAAAGCAGCGTCGGCACCGGCGAGGTGGCGTCGGGAAGCCTAGTGACGACCACGCAGGTAGTAATAGCATGCGGGAAGCTACGCAGATGAGAGAGAAAGGAGCAAGCTGAGAGCAATGCGTGCTGGTAGAGAGAGAAACACCCGATTCGGTGTTTCGAGATATCCTTTCTTTAAATCTGTAAAGTATGAGGTTAAGGTAAGTATTTGTAAACTCTCTTTTTGATTTGATTTAAAATCTATTGTATTTTGTATACTGTTTAAAATTTTTACTAACATGGATATATTTTTAACTGCTCGATCTATTTAATCTAGACATATATGTGTGACTCATTGGATGATTTGGATGTTTTTGGACTGGATTTTATAATTTTGGAGGGTTTAATATTTTTCTAAAAGTTTAAATAATTTATTAGACACTGTATATTTTTATATTAGTATATTTATATGAAAATGAGTATGAAACTTTGTATGGGCCATGGAATCACCTGCACATGTCGGGTCATGGTCACTACATTTAGATTTGGAGTATTTGATATTCTGACTAATTTTCGATCAATAGATATTTTGTTATCTGAAAATCTCTTTTCACGGGCAGAAAAGGTTTGGAGTGGTGATTCTTTCCATTTGAATAGATTGACTAGACCTTATGATATATTCGTACGTCCTAATATATCTGACAAATTTGAGAATTACGTCCAAAGTCACGGGTGACAAACAATAGTGAGCAACCTTACCCGTGGGTACTGAATACATAGGTGGCCATACATGCTGACTTAATTTACATTTAATTTTAACTAAAGTTACCGCGATTATGTGTAACTCTTCATCAAACTAATCTTTAAATAATCAAAACTCAAATTTGATACATAATTTGTATTTCTATATCGATTAAAGTTGGATTTTGATTTGAATATGAATTTTAGACTTGGATTTGATAATCACCGATTTTGTCCATAGTTGGATATTTGTATGTTTTGTATAAATGATTTTGACTATATATTTTGATTCAAACCCTTAAAATATTTGTCGCAATATTATTTCGGTTTCTTTACACGTTTTTTATCATCTACTATCGGTTCTACCCCAAATCATTTGCTGATTGGTCCTTGGACTTGAACTTGGTCTTGGACTTAAATTAGACTATGGAATTGACTAATTACCTATTAAAATTGGTTAAAATCACTAGTGTTATATATATATATATATATATATGTGTGTGTGTGTGTCCTGATGAGGACTGTTTTACGATTTGGACATTTGTTTAGGATATGAAAATTTGATTTGAATACGATACTATTATTTAATTTTGAATCTTCGATCTTTTATTTTCATTGGATTTATTTTATAGGTGGTTTGAATTTATTTTATCATTTGAATGATTTTTATTCATTCAATCTTCTCTCTATTTTATTAAATTTTTTTTATTTAAATATGATACTTAATGAATATTAGGTTCACTTTTTTATTTTATCCCTTAAGAGTAGAAGATTTAAATGCATTGTTAGAGTATGGTTGTAATTTATCAACCATTCATCTGATTTGGTGAGTTTCGGTTCTATTATGATTTAAATTGGTATTTGATGTAATTAGATTATGGTATTGGCTGGGTATAAACTTGTTATTTAATTTTAGGAATAATTTAGATATTATGTAATGTTTGATAATAATTTTTGGTTGAATCGTTACTTCCCTTACAATGATGGTAGAATAGGTCGTGAATTATTTTGTTAAGGCGGTTATTCGATGATGTCCTGTGTGAATTTTTGATTTGTTGGATCATGTGTATTTGGCTTGTCGCACCCAATTTTGGAATATTGTGTTATTTATTGAATTTATTTGAGATTTTAATTTTTAAAAATTATAATTAATTATTTAAATTGATTTATTTAATTTGGGTTCGTGAAAAAAAAATTCTATAAGCCACAAGTAAAAAACTCTAAAACATGTTCATAAAAGTGAATAAAAGTATGTTTTAATTTCCATATGAAGTGAATAACATAATTATTTATTTAAAAATATTTTCATAAAAGTTAATATACAATAAAGTTTTTATCATCTTCCTGTATCCCAACAAACTAAGGATATAAAAATATATCAACCTTTATAATGTTTATTTTATATACAATTTTAAACAAATAATTCAATTGATAAATTATAAACTTTCTTTTAGTTTATATTTGAATTCGGCCAATAATTTATATTTCGTTATATCAACCTTTATAAGGCATATTTACATTCGACCAATAAATTACTTATCTACCACAATATATTTTTGATTGTACCCATTAATTATCTCTCTTTATATTTGGATAATGTAATTAATATTAAAATATAGCAAATCATATATTAGATATTAAGGTGATATTAAACTTAATAATCATATATACAAATTTTACATAAGGATTTTTGTTAACATCTAAATCAAACTCCCATTCAAAATTTTCTCAATCAAGCTAGTTAGTGAACTTATTTTTTGATAGATACCTGCGCACTTATTATAATATTATCTATATAAGTGACTATAAGCTTAATCGTTCCCTTTAACGGGTTAGCAAAATATATATTGATTTAGCTAGACAACTAAATCCTATACAAGTAATCCTACATTTGAGAATATTTAACACTAAAGTTCAAGCAATTATATATCAAAAAATTGATCTCATCGCGATAACAAAAGCATTACTCTAGTGTTACAATTTTATCTTACAAATTAAAATAAGATAAAGCATGACAAAAACAAATATTGTTTATAAATATAATCGAATAAAAAAGTATATAAATAATGACCCTTTAAACTAAATATAATTGACTTGTAGTGCGTACTACTACTAACAATGCCATGTGATGTAGAAAATGCAAACTAAAATCATATGAGAAAGTGAACGTGACAAAATTATTATGATTAGATGTTAACAAGTCATGTGCAACATTATGTAAGTATTGCAAACCAACAAGTCATCCAAGGAGGCCAAGAATGACCACGGAAACTAAGGACCCAATTGGAGTAAAACCTACAACCTCGAACCCCAAAATTTAACCTCTGAAGCTATAGGCTGGTCATACATTTAACAATAGAGAGACATCCCAAACCAACCCGCACCATAAACGATTCAAGTATAAATACCAAGAAGTCTAAGTATTAAAGTGTTCTAGTATTAAGATAATTAACGACTGAGATAAACGAGAAAAAAATATCTATAATACTAGATGATAAAAATATGATTGATGATATTAAAATTAATTGTATTAAGTAGATTTCAATAATAATTGTGTATTTGTATGATAAACTAAATATTTAAAAAAATTGATTGACGTTTGACTTATATATATTGATCTTTTAGGCGTGGCTTAATAAAGTAGGTGGTGCTTGTGTGTAGAAGAAACGTGCTTGTGCATAAATTAGAAGAATAGGCAATTCTCATGTGTGGATGTGGAACAGTCATACATGCATTTATTTTGTCTTGGTACCTATTAGACATTTAACTGGTGCTCAAATGTTAGTCTAATAATATAAGAAATTTAGTATGTATTTTGGGTCATATTGTATTAAGATCTTTGTAGGAGAAAGAGAAAAAGAGAGAGCAACGAATAGATGATTAAAAAAATATAATTTCATATAGATTTCGTATTAGGTTTGAGTAGTACTTGAATTTAGTGACGTGCATCTAAATTTATTTGTTTAATTGTTGTAAAAATCTTTGACCATTTCTTTTATATATACATGTAAGTTATCATTTAATCTTTATTTTCATGTAAATTTTGGCATATATGTTAATTTTACTTTTATTTATAAGATTTAGATATTTGATATTGCATCCATATCATGAAAGTTTTTATAAAAATTATAAAATCTTTGGATATTTGATATTACACATCATTTTATATAAATATTTGATAAAATATACTACTTTTGATTTGTAAAAAATATTTATTTTTTGATGTTCGAAAGATTTATATATTTTTTATTAATTCATATATTTATCATTTGTTGTAGGGTTTTATTTTAACTAAATAAAAATTTTTATAAAGAATTGACATAATATATTTAAACATATCTTAAAATATTATTTGTAAACAAAAATTATTACATTACATTTATGGGTTCGAAAAGTAATATTTGACTTCATTTATAGAATATAAAATATAATCAACAAGTCCACAGGTTTTAAATAGTGGCAAATGTTTTGAGCTATGAAACATTTATGTAGCTTGACCTTCGATATTCAACTATTATTGGTGAGTTTGTAATGGTTCCTTGGTTCTTATATTTTTTGTATGATTTTTGCTATATTATTGTTGTGATATATTTATATTTGATTGTCATTATCTTTATTCATGTTTATCCATATGTGTGTTTGTGTGTGTGTGTATATATATATATATTATGAACATTAACTCACTTATTAATTTTTATAATATTTTAAATTAGTGGGCATGAATCTATTGTAGGGTTTTGACAAGAGGAGACTCAAAGGATTTTCAATTGTTTAATTATTTAATGTAATACACTAGACTTAGAAACATTTGGGATTGCATATTAGTTTCTAGGACCGATTAGCCTAACTGTGGATATACGTTACTTTTTTTTAACATTGATATTATAGATGGTTATTGGAAGATGTTTTCTTCACATATGTGATGGGACTAAGTAGGAACTTGGTGATCAAGTCAAGCAATAAAAGTTTGATCAAAATCCTATAATTTAATAGATTATTTTTTAAATTATTGGATAATATTTATTGTAAGATCGTATTTTAGATTTTTGTTAAATTTTGATCTCATTATATTTATAATGCTGTTTCTTGGTCATGACAATATCCTAGAGTCGGCATGCCTGAATATCCAAGATGCTCATATACTATTCAATGGGTCGCCCGATGCTAGGATGCCATGGTAAGCCCAGAGACATACCATTAATCAAGCTCATGTGGTCAACTTATGTGTCATGTCATAAGTTAGTAGTAGATAAACAAATCGCAATCTTTCCCTTAATTAGAAGTTGACTTGGAATTCTTATAAGTATAGTTGCAACAATCAGAATAATTTCAGACAATGTGTGATAATAAAGGGAGTCCTAGTTAGCAATCCAGAAAAGATTATTAAATAGCTACATCAATTTTGGATGTCATGGTAATATGTTTGAATCAACGTTCCCAAAACGAATCGACACTATTGTAAGTTCAAATGCCTTCCACCAAGAAAACGGGCATCAAACCTATTGAACAACACTCTAGTCAAAAAATTAGAAATCTCTATCTCAAAAGGCTCTGGAGTATGCCTGTTGGCTTTCTAACTGTTGTATCATTACTATTTCTTTTAGTATCTACCTACTGAGAAATCATACATCTAACATTTAGTTGTTTATCTTTCAAAAAGTAGTTTTTCTTATTTATCGCGTCTTCTATTTAAATAACACATACTAATTTGAATGTTAAAAAATATTATTAGAAAGGAACCCCATAGGCCAAAAGCTTGTTCTATAGCTTTAGTGGTTGAATAAAATTTTTATTTAATCTTTAGCAACATGTCATTTTATATGGTTAATTTCTAAAATGTTTAAATTTTTGCATTATTTATGAATTGATAAATTATATATTATTTATCAAGTTTAATATGTAATTTTTTAAAATTTTTGAATTGACTCTATTTTTTATTAGAATAAGTAAATTAAGTATTTTTTGTCTTAACCCGGGAGCATATGATTTGAAAAGATTTAATTGATTTAAAATTCTGAAATATTTCCCAAAAAAAAGAAATGAAGAATGGATTTGTAAACATATTTCACAAAAAAAATAAATAAATTTTAAATAATAAAACATGAAAAATAGTATTTGTTTTATAAAATTAAAAATTAAAAGAAATATATTTTAAACTTTATTTTCTTATAAATAAATATTTAAAGTAATATTCTATTTAATTTCTTCATTGTTAAATAAGCTCATAAAAAACAAGTTTTAATAATAAATTTCAAGTTGAGAGCTACCATCTTAGTTATTTAATAATATTAACCATACAATAATGCTAGATAAAAATTGTCCATAAATAGATACAAATTTTTATAATTTAATAATTTATAAATGTGATTTTCATATTTTAATATTATAAAATATATTAAAAATCTATTCCCATAATTTTTTAGATATTTTATTTACATTAAAATTTGAATTATTAAATTAGAATTTTATTTATTTATTACTTTAAAATATGAACTATTATTTTTTCTTCAATTCAAATGATTGTGGGGTTGGAGGTGTCCGTGTCAGAGAAGGTGACCAATCAGTGCCTACGTTGCCTCGTGTCCGCTTCTGCTTGCGTCAGCTTCATGGTTGGCTTGTTGGGCCCTTTCTACCTGTCATTTGTGGGCCCATACCTCTCTCTCTCTCTCTCTCTCTCTCTCTAGCTGGTACGTGCACCCTTTACAAAGTTAATAAAAATTTTTTTTAAATATTTAATAGATATATTTAAGCCACGGTTGAATGATATATTATTCATCAATTTATCTACTTAAAAATTAAAAAAAATTCAAAAATATAATCATTATTGACGGAATCAAAATTATTTATCTATTTTTCACAAATATATGTTCAATTCAGCCTTGGATAAATATATTTTAAAAATTTTTTATTTAATCCAGTAAAATATCAATATTTTTACAATGATTTTTCATCATATAAATATATTTTTAAATTTTTTTATTGAATCCAAGTACTAAAAATATGTTTTTATTTTTTTATATTTTCTTTTATCATGAAATAAAAATAAATAATAAATAATAAAAATATATCTGTAAAACCAAATAGCTACTAAATAAAATTTATTAACTCAAACCAAAACAAAGCCAAAAATTACAATAAGCTAAACCAAAACAAATCATTCGGCTCACTTACAAAATTTCAGTTCTATTTTATAATTAGATTTAAGTTTATAAGTTATTAGTTTTATATAAATGCCCTCCCCGTAATATTCACATTTTTTCATATGTTGAAAAAAATTAGATAAAAATAATATAAACTGATGTGTTTTAAGATATTTTAGATTTATTTTTTAAACCTACATATTATAAGAAAAAACATACCATTTTAAAAATTTATGTGAGTTCATTAGGAGTTTCTTTTTTTCAAAATTTATGACAATTTAGGCGATTCAAATAGTAAAACGGATGTAAAATAAATAAGTAGATGTATAGTATATAATACATAACCAATAGATGAAATGTTGAGCTTATGAATCACTTAGCTAGACAGTTAATAGGAAAGAAAAATAGTCACAATCAACAATTATCTAACAGAATGCTTGTGACGTGTTGATGGTGGAAAATGAGAAATTAAATGCTAATGCATGATATTACTCTTTTCGAAATCAAGTCCACCTTAATTCGATATGTTTCTATCCCTTGTTGGGTTAGTATCGTATTTTTTTATATTTTTATCGTTGTTATAGTTACCTGCTTTTTTTTTAAAATATAGCATATCTTTCATTTTCTTTGAGATTATATTAACTTTTTATAAAAATTTATTAGTTGTTATTTTAGATAATTAATTATTATATCTGATTCCCTCGTAAACGGTTTTTCTTTGAACCATATCAATAATAATAACTATAATAAGTATTTTTTATCAGCAAGCACATATTTGTCAATGAATTAATATTATTCATATATCTATATATACACTTATTTATACCAAAAATGATATTTTTAGTATGAAAAAAAATTGAAAATTAAAATATTATGAAACAAATACATACTTTTTATAGTTTTAATATAAAAAATAAACCGGTATACGAATAATAATATATCCACAGTCGTGCACGGCTAGGAAGACAGGCACGGATATTTAATGAAAAAATAATTAGGTAACATTTTATTTATAAGTAATTACGTAGCAAAGAAGGTGACTCATATTAATATTTATTTATTTATTTTATATTTAAGAAAGGTGCCAATACTGTTTAATTTGTCCTGCCTGTTTGGTACATAGACCACTCAAATGGGCAATAATATTTAAGAGCCTGCCCTATGTTAGGACCATTGATGCCCAAATTAAAGGCCTGAAAAGAAGCACATAAATTACTTTCTACAAACCAATTTAAATATAAAATCAAATGTTAGTAAACCATTTTTTTAACTACAGAAAAAAAAAAAAGATTTCTATTGTAGAAACTATTTTATTTATAATTAATTTTGAATTTAGTTTAATGTTTACAAAAAATTGGAAATATTTATTTTCTATTTTATTTAAAGTAAAAAAAAAATTCATGCTATATTTAATTCACTATTTTTGAGGTGTGAGTATACTTTTTTCTTGCATTAAAGAGATAATATTTGGTTAATAAGTTTAATAGCATAAATATATACAATTTATCTAAATAATATCACACTCATTAATGATTAAGATATTGTGTCTTATTTTATCGATCAGTTTAATCTGTCATAAATTCAAGTCGTAACTTAAGATTTGGTCACAAATTATACTCTAAATTGAATGATACTACTGAATTATCATCCATAATCGGGTTAGCGGCTTAAATTGTATAAAATATCTAGCATTGGGGAATTAAAATTCTATTTTGGATTTATTTTTAGTGAAACAACAATCTTACTATTTAGATAATATACGTATATGAGAAATTATTCTTCCCATAAATTAGCAATTTATCATAAACAAAAAACGAAAAACTCAAAATTTCTAAAACTTTACTTATTACTAGTTCTCAAATGGTAGCAATTTCAAACAAAATGATTAATTATTCTCATAAAGGTATATAGTATACCTATGTTGGTTGTGGCAATATAATAATTGTGACAATGGGGTGATGGTGCTGGTGAGTGATGGGGAGGCGAGATGGCCGCAACATAATGGTGATGGTGGCCGGTGGCAAAGAGATAATGCTAGCATTATAGTGACCATAGCTTGAATGCCGCACCATGATGGTGGCAACGATGATTGGTGGCAATTTTGTTACATATTTTGTTTATTTTATTAGTAATTCTACATATTAATCATAAAAAGTAAACAATCATACATATAATTATTAATTCTTAATATTATTATTATATTATTATATTTAATGTAAATATTTGTTTTATCTATATTTTATTTTATTTATATAACTAATGGCACTAGTTGATTTGATTTTTTTTTCTTTTATTTAGTCTAAAAGTTTGGGATTTTAAATAGATGAGTACTTTACACCTAACCGGTGATACAACATACATAAACACCAATCATAAACTAATAAAATAATCTCACAAGAAGACTACGCCATCCCTACCTCATTAAGTCATCTTTACGTCTTGTGATTCAGAAATCTTCATTTGTACCACTTGCTCTTGGACCTGCCACAACCGTCCTGGCACTTTCTGAACTTTCCCACCCTCTTTTCCCATTGGTCTGTATCATCCTCCCTCAAAATAATGGCTATTAACTCATTGCCAGTTGACCCTTCTCCCCTCTGCCTATATATAAAGTTTTAGACAGCACCCTTTACATTTTTTTTAATATTATATGTAAGGCTATCACCGTCGACACGATATAAGAACACAATATAAATACAATACAAGATAAGAGGGTTTAAATATACATTAAATGAGATCTTGTTATCGGTTGGTTGATATAGTTGTAATATAAAGTAATTTTTTAATATTTTTTATTGACATAATAATATAAAAATAATATAATATAACATGATTGATCAATCTGATGAACAAGTTTTTATAATAGGATAGTACTTCAAATGTTTCTTTTCATGCAAGAATTATATTACCATATAATTAGTTGTATATTAAAAATATATATCATATCATATCGTATCAACTTGTTAAAATATATTTTATTATGTCTCACAAATATAATTTGTTTATATAGTGGATGAGTTATTCATTTATTTAATGAGCAATGTTTGGTTTATTGATATAATTAGTGATGTTATCATGTTCATATAAACGTTTATTCTATTAAGTTCATATATGGACTATACACGAACACGACATATACAAATTGATACCCTTTCCACCACACCATGACATGAGCAAATATTTTCTAATAAAAGAGGATAATTTTGAGGGATCAAAATTCATTATTTTTAGTGTGTTAATACAGAACCCCTCTACTTTTATAATTATTATACAATACTTTTTTAAATATGGAAAGAACTATTAAAAAAATAAAAAAAATTACAATGAGTTACATTTTATAATTCTTTTTTATAGAAAAAGAATTGATCCCTTCAAGGCTCTCATGAAAGTTATGGATATCGTGCCACATCAACTTCCTTCGCCTCGAAAAACTTTGAGCAGCGTTGATTCGTCGATTGAAAGCAAGTTTCCTTAACCATTCATAATAATTCCATTCATTTTTAGAGTTAGATTTATATTTTCACGGTACCCATATTGGTTGAGTGTGCTTATGAGACTTCAAACTTATTCAATTATGGATCACTTTCGTATGAGCTCATATCTATTTAACGTATCAATTGATGTTATGGTGAATAGTTTTTTTCACACGCGCAGCGAAAGTCGAAAGCATCGATTACAGAAGTATTGTGCTCGAGGTGCACCCAAAATGCACTGATTCTAGAAGCATTGCGCTTGAGGTGTGTTCAAGAGGCACTAATTCCAAAAGTATCATACTTGAGACGTGCCTGATGGGTGCTCAAGCGCCATTTCCAGGACATTCACGCTCAAGGAGCGCTGACGGTACTAGAGTACGGCTGGCAAAATAAAAACACGTCCACACGTTTTAGGGTAAATCAACGTATATTCAAAGTGCCGTTTGTAAGAGAAAAGGAAGAAAAAGAGAAAGAAAAGAGGGAAGAGGAATTTTTATGCATCCGATTGAGTTTCGAATTGTGTTTCAGTTTTTATCAATCTGTGATATATTGCTCTTAAAATTGAGAAGAACGTTTATCGATTTTATTCATTCTCTTTATCTTATTTTTTTTTACTATTCGAGCTTATTTGAGATAAAATATTATGACCTTACATTTAAAATTTGTGTAATCGAAATATTGTATAGTGAAAATATTTACGGATGAAACGTCCCGTGATTTTTCTTCTTCATTCTAAATGAAACTTCTCACGTAAAAATCGTATCTTATTTTATTATTTGTGATTATTGTATACTCGTCGTGCATAATTGATTCTTTCTGCACAATTTAAATAAGCAGCCCGATCTCAACAAAACTATACAAAGGGAAGATTGGCAAAAGAAAGTGAAGTAAACAGACATATTGCATATGTTGTTTCTTGTCAACTAAATGGAAAGTGAAGTATATTTTTAAAAAATTAAGAACACTCAAACTCAACCTTTCTTTAATTTGTTTCACATTATTAGGTGGGCATTTGAAAGCGTCAACTCCATGGATTTGGACCAATTCATGAGCCAAAACAGGAAAGACTACTGTCAATTTTGACAGCAACGATGCGTCCTCCTCCGCCCTCAAATCTTCAGATGATTCATTATCAATTTTGTTCTCTAAGCCGATATTGCTGCCATCATTTGTAAATTCTTTCAAATGACTGTCAGGATCTCGATGGTTTGGGACACAACATTCACCACCGCCGGCAGCTGAATGCTCTTTTCAATCACGGCCATAAGTGGCGCCCCTGGAATGAGAACGTCAAACTATTTGATCTTTGAGAGAGACTTTGAATGACTGTTTTCCTCCTCTTTTGTGGGAGTTAAAAAGGAGTCTTCAGATTCCCAAAATGGGAAGAAAAGGTTAAGGGTAGGTGTCCCTTAGGTTCAAGGTTTGGGTTGAATGGACATGGTGGGGATAATGTGTCTTTGGAATAGTAGAGTGAGGGAGATTGGTGGAGGTTTTGTGAGCTGGCAAAGGTACTGCTAAGTGGGCGTTGGTATTGGGTGTGATAGACTTGGTAGGTCTATTATTGGCTCGAGTGAGGAAAATCGATGGTGGTTTTGTGAGTTGGTAAGAGTATTGGAAAGCAGTGGGGTGGGCTTGGTGGGACTAATTCTTGGGTCTTGTGAATGATGGTGGAGTGAGGATGAGTGGTAATGGTTTTGTGAGCCTTGACCAATTTAGAAACCTCCATTGTTGATCATCTCCGCTTGATTGTGTCTATTAATTTTCCCATGACATTGTAGATTTGCCTGATTTCTTCACGTTCTCATTCAAGATCGAAGTAGGTCCCATGCCTTTCTGTAAGGCTTTATGGTCCTCGAATCATTAGATCTTTGATGCCATTTACAAGCCAAATTTTGAACGTGAAGTAAAATAAATGAAAACCTAATTAAAATAATAATATTGAAATTTTTAATGTTAGAGAAAGATTACAAAAGTGGAAGGGACTCGCTCAACTATTCTATGATTTATTTGGGGACTTAACATAAAATATTATGAATTACTTACAAATAGGAGTATCAAGGACTTCTTAAAAGATGAACTCTTCTTCATAAAAATAGAATTCTTTTCTTTCTTCAACTCTACTAGCAAAACAAAGACAATATTGATTTAAAGGAAAGGGGTGGGGAGTCGTCGGAAATTAAATAAGGGAAGGAGTCAGGAAGTTAGCTTATTAAACTAAAAATCATAATTAGGGTCGGTGGGACAATATTTAAGGATGGGATATGGCGGATGGTAGGTGGCGACCAAAGCTTTCAATGCTCTTCTAGCAGTTGTGTTGCATCAATTGATGATGCAGCACAACATTTCACATTTTATAGCCTACAAGATGCGACCCATGACCCACAACCCATCCCATAACCTAATCATCACAAGCCATCCAAACACACCCAAAGAAGTTGCTGCCGTGCTCCAAGAAATGGTTATAGGAATGCAATTACTAATTTCAAGACACCAAGAAGGAGCCTCTCATTTGAATTGAATCATTTTCTATTAAATTGAGTAATCTTAGTAAATTAGGTAAGTTGTAATTTAATAATAAGTTTAAGTGAGTTATTTCTTTAACAAAAGAGTCATAAATTCTCTTATTGTTGAATGAATCCTTTCATTTAGGTAAGTGACTCCCAAAATTGACTATCAAAGGCTAGTGATTCCGTCATGAACTAAAGTTAAGTAGGTCAAATAAATTCTTAATTAAATTTTAATTATTATTCTTATAAATTTAAAATTCGGGTATGACAAATCAAATATACGATACTTAATGAATTAAAAACTCAAACAAAATTTCACTCTCGGATAACATTTTAGACAAAATAACTATGACCATCAAAATTTTAATATCAAGATAATGCAATATTATAACTCTCTGCCATCAATTTTTAATATCAAACCTTTATTTTAGAGAAAACAGAAAATGAAACTTGAAAGCTAAACAAGTATCATCGTAAACATGTATAAAACAATGTATGTAAAATCAAAGGGAGATCTCAAATCAAAATATAACAAACTCTGTCACATATACCAAAACCACCTCACACTTGCTACTGATGCAAATTAAAATCTAATATGAGCTCTAAAATTTTAATATTAATTATATTTTAAACCTATAACTTTCGGTCATTTTTTCATTATTGGATCTTGATTTCATTTCACGCCTTTCGATTCTACGTGTTATTGGCTCCATAATTCATCGAATTACATTTTAAACAAGAAGCTCCTTAGACTACCCATATCATTTACTTCATATATCGACCTACTTTAGGTCTATAGGGCCACCATCTAATACCCAACATCGCATATTTTAGACCTATAATTCTCGACTCCACCAAATTTTCATACAAATACATTTCAAATATAAAATGACCACATATAAAAATATTTTAGACTTTTAAATCGTGACTATTAGATTTTTATATCTCTAATTTTAGGTACCCAAATTAGATTTCTCTCTCCATTAAGCGTGCCCTTTAACTCTCTTCAAATGTTTAGCTTCTCTCATTTTAAATACCCACCTCCATGTTTTTTTCATTATTGCCTCACCATTTTAGCCTACGCTCACGCCTACCATAATTCGTTGAATTACCCCTCTTGGCCACCGCCAACCTTCCCTATCCCCACTTTCTCTTTCCACTCACCATGCACCACTATGATCCCACAAGATACCTCTTTTCCTCACCCTTTTTTATACAAATATTCTATGAAATCTCATTTAAAAGCCAGATATTCTTAGACTTCTCCGCCTTTCCTCCTCATGCACCGTTCACCCATGCCACCGCCTCCTCATTCCTTCATTCTTCTCCTTCCTTGCGTGACCCTCTTCTGTCTTGGATGACTCTTTTCTCTCTTTCTCTCCCTTCCCTTTTCTTTCCTTTTTCCTCCTATTGCGCCCCACACCCAAAACCCTCCTCAATAATTCCCCCTTCCCAAAAACAGCCATGGGTTTACCTCTCACAATTTGCATTTTTTTTATTTTTTTACTCGAGATATTATATATTCTCTTTATAGGATAAGTGATTTTTTGAATTTTATCGCGATTTTGCAATTATCTATATCAAATCAAAATTCAGTTCATATTCAAATATGTAGTGTGGAAGATGGTATTTAAACTTTCACATCAATAGAAAAAAAGAAAAAATATGCCTTATAATAAAGTTTAAATATTTTCTTGATAACAAGACTTTTTTTTTTTAGGAAAGTTTAAGAAAAACAAAACCATGCAAATGTAGATCTATCCCTATGGCCTAAAACAGTTAATATATTATTATGTTGACTCAAATCACTGTATATTAAAAAAGATCAACAGGGTTCAAGAATCATGGAAATCAAGCTCAAGTTATTTAGGTCCATTGGGTAGCAAGGTTTATTTGGAGAAAAGGGTTAGCACTCCAAACCTGGGGCGGCCACAATCCCGACTGCTACAGACAAGATTTTCCACTTTTGAGTACTATGGGAGACTAGTGCCCAAGGCAATGTGACTGACATAAATAGAAGTTAGCGGGCCATGTAAATTCTGGTCATCCAATAAATGAAAAGTACACTTATCATTTTGATTAATACATTAGATGAATAGCCTTAGGTAGTTTTAAAGGTTCGTAAACTTTCAAAAGCTTGAAGGCATCGTGGAATCTTAATTGTCCAGATGCGTCTGTATCGAATGTGATAATATCAAATCTAATTGACCCATATGGACAAACTATCCACAGGAAGAACATGCCAAAGTTGCCCCACAATGACGACTTCGCACAATGCAATAATATTTTTTAATTTCAAGTCTACCTTCAATGTCAAGTTTATCGACATCCATTGTGGCAACTTTAGATCTTATCTTACCCACCACAACACTATGCCAAAGGAAGTGCCAAAGAATACTCATGTTTTATTGATACTAACTTTGAGAATGATGAAAATGAATGTCCTGTATATATCAAGAGTATAGAGGAGACGAGTTGCACCCTCCCCGCATATCTTTGAAAAATATTACTTATAAAATTTTAATAAGATAAGTGAATCTTTAATAAAATAAAATAAAGATTGCTAAATAATTTTATATATCGTCTCAAAAAATTTGCCTGCCTCAAAGATTAATTAAATATTATCTTGACTTATTTATTTTAATGAAAGATAATTATAAAAACAACTTAAGGCTTAAAATTATGACTGATTTGTAAAAAAATATTTTATTATCATACACATACATATACATACATACATATATATATATATATATATAAAGATTGATTAGATATTGTCTTGATTTATTCATTTTAATGAAAGATAATTATAAAAACAACTTGGGGCTTAAAATTACGAATGATTTGTACAAAAAAACTCTATTATCATATATATAGATATATATAAACATTTGCAAATTTAAGTAATTGGATAAATTTTTAATATTATATTTTGACATTCTAATATATTAATTTTTATATTATATTAATATAAATACAAAGTATCTTAAAAAGTATAATCCACTTTATAAATTTATCATTGTCATATATATTTTTTTATTTATGATGAAGAATTTGCTCTCGACTCTATGAACCTAATAAGACTTTTAAGTATATAATCTTAACTGTAAAAATTAAGCACTATATAAGTCTAGGCAATTGATTATAAAAATCAAACTCATAACCTCAAATTCAATTATATTGTTTCTCGGTTGTCTTTACCAACTTCATTATTTCTTATGATTTGTTGTATACATGTTGCTATTAGAAATTTCTCCTATTTAATTTCATCGTATCTGTTAATTGTATTGACCAAAACAAAAGTATACGGTATGATCAGAATATAATGAGTATTAGCCGTTGATATATCCCAGAGCAGGTATTCCCATTGTTTCATTAGAGATTCTTCCCCTAGTCCTTTGTTCTTAGGGCAAATAAGTGATGTTTATCTATATATCTATATTAAAGTTATGCATAAAATAATACATTAGAAAGTTAGCAAAAATGACTAATAAAAAGAAACGGGATGGAATTGAAAGAAAAAAGCATTCTAAAGATAAAAAAACACTTTAAAATTAGGGATGCTACTTGAACATACTTCATCGAGAAGCCCGAATAATACAGAGTACAAGCATTTGAGTGGTGAAATAATCCTTGCAACATTGCAAACCTCTCAACAGGACAATTCCAAATAGTCACAATGGTAAGAACCGTACTAAAGATGGAATTATCATTAAATATACACTTGCAAGCCTTTCAGATAAAATAAATCACAACTGCCAATATGATCTCAGAGACACTGTGGAAAGGGGATTTTCCTTTCTGGTTAATAGAGACCCACTTAATAGCCCGATCCCAACTGAACATAAGAATAAGAACAGATTTCCTTATAATGAACTGAACCCAAATCATATTGTGTTCAATAATTTTTCATTGCACATAATCCAATCACTTATGATCATAGTTTGAGATTTCCAGCCATAAATGTATAGCTAACTTAGGCTTAATTTGAAATTAAGCATTTAATCTCACCCAGAATCTCTAATTAGTACAAAATTAATATTCTATAAAGTTATCCATACTTCCACACCTAAATGTCATTTTCTAGGAGTTCAAATCAAGTTATAATCAAGGTTAGGTGGTTGGTCAGGAAAGAAAAATTAAATTAGGCCAATAAAGAAGTTAATTTAAACATCAATTTTTTAGGACCAAGGAGTCATAAATCAGCTGCATTTTCCATTCTTTTCCGTATTGAATTAGACTAAGTCCCCTTCATGACAATGACCAAAGAAGAAAAAAAAAACCAATCAAATTTTTACAAGAACGGATCATCCACATTTGGATTGGAGGGGAGCCTCAAAGCATTAGGAGACTTGTCATATAATCGTTATGAATTTAAATTATAAAAATAATATTCTATATAAATTAAGATAACATAATGTATAATCATATATAGAATATTCAAAATATTCTAATCTTTTCTAATCGTTACACATAACGAGAATTTCATATATCATACTATTTTTTTTTATAGATCACCAAAGTTTTGGTCCATAAGCAGGAATAAATATCTTATTTGGACTCGCTTTTGATGCAACTCATGTGGGTTTCCTTTGAAGTAGGTATTAATATTTGGGTAGCGCAGGCTTTGATATATTGTGATACTAGTTGCATGATATTGACCAAAATTAGGCTATCCATTTTAACAAATTAAAAAGATAAATTATCTGTAAAAATAATTATAAATTAACAAATATTTGAAAACCCCATTTATAATTTGTGTTTTTATTTTTGTTGATTCTAACTTTTGGCTCATACTCTTCATCCATTTTGCTAAATAACGCGTCACAATAATATTTTGGGCGAGCTTTCATTTTATAATCAATACATATCTTATAATTTTTAAAAATTAATTCATAGCCAATGGGACATTTTTTTCTTCAATGACACATAGAATGAAATGTATAAAATAGAAGAAATAATTGCCAGTCATTCGTGTAATGAAACAATAATTAGAAGTTTTTATTAGCATAAAAAGGTCCCACTCCGTGGCCCTTCTTCATTGGAGGTCACCTCATGCTCCACAACGACATAATCTCTATCATTATCATGATAATTTTCTTCCATTACCCTAATTCAAAAAAATAAATAAATCAATTAATAAAAATAAAATTCAGTTTGACAAATTCAATATAAGCTTATGTTGATGTGTATTGTAAATTAAGATTTAATTCGATAAATTTTAAAGTCCCGTTATTTTTTATTTTTATATTTATTTATTTTTCTATAATCTGATCTCAAGGAAGGAAAAAATAAGAAATCCTATAAAGATTATAGGAAAAAATCGTGAAAGAATCTAACTGCTAAAACTAAAGTAATTATCTTGATACATAAGAATGCAACAATTCCTTTAGCTGATATTCTACATACCACAAATGAAAATCAAAATTCAAAGATATAAGATTGGTTCTTCGATTCAAGTCACTGTCGCATTAGATAACCAGTAAGTGAGGAATATGATAGAAAACATGCTTATGTAAGACAGTGCTCCGTGCCTCAATATTTTTAGGGGATAGGATTTTTTGAATGATATACTTCTGTTCTTTTGGGGTATAAGTATAATTGCTAAAGGACTTACTTTCAAAAAGTAATTTTTTTGTCCTTAAGATGAGAGTGGGTAATTTGAGAAAGTAAGGATTTTTTAAATACTTAAATAGTTAGAAAACCAAATGTTCTTTTTCTGTCAAGAGATTTTATATATTAACATAGGCTGTTATGTTAGTTTATTAACATTTTTCATATTACAAATGAGAAGAATTATGATCCCCTTCAATCCGCTACGTCACATGCTTGGACAATTAAAAATTGATACATTATATTAGTTGTTGTACTGTATTATATAGTATATTGATATAATAGTTATGAAACAAATAAATTTACAAATTCACTATTATTGTACCGTCAAATTTCAATATGTTTTAGTTTCAATATGGTATGGCAGAAAGAGATAACCATATGAGATGGATTTAGTAATAAATAATACAGTCCGAACCCAAAAAATTGAAAAATTCTAAATTATCAAATGTCCGAGATGCTAAATGATGGAGGAGTTGAGTGACTTAGCGGCCACCTAACCGAGTTGTCAAAATGCTAATTTGCTAAGTTGTTTAGGTGCCAATGTGCTATGTAGTAAAAATGCTAATTACTTCTAAAAGTAATTAGAAGTAATTTTTTGATATCCTTAACCGACCATGATAGACTCAAACTTTTTATACCTCTGTCTTGGAACCTATTTTAGTTTATACAGGTTCTTCTTTAGACGACAAACTAATCATTCCTTCCCTTGACCTCGAACCCCTTTGATTGCTTCCATGTAAATTTCTTCCTTAAAGTTACCGTAAAGGAATGCTATTCGGGCATCCAATTGCTTTACCTCTAAATCTAGGATAGCTGCTAAACCAAGTATAACACGAATGAAGGACATTTTCACCACCGATGCAAATATCTCATCAAAATCCATGCCTTTGTGCTAATTAAACCTTTCACTATTAGTCGCGCCTTATACCTCGACTACATGGTGTACTTGGATGTCTTCAACTAAAAGATCCACTAATTCTTTAGTGCTCTCTTCTTCTTAGGAAGCTTAACCAACTTGAAAGTATGATTTTTATGCAATGAAACAATCTCATCCTTTATTATTTTTAACCATTTTCTTTATTTGCATCCTTCATAGCCTCGTTAAAATCTTCAGGCTCACCTACATCAGTGAATAGGACATACTCACTGGATAACAGACGGACGGACGGACGGACGTCTTTCTCTCGAGGATGGTCATAAGGGAACCTCCTTGGCCAGTTGAGGAGTAATATCATTCTCATCTTCATTTGGTGTCGCGCCTGCTTCATTATCCTCCTCGGCCATTCTTGGAACATTACCCTCATTTGGTGTCGGTCGGACAATATCGGTACTAGTGTTTGTCTGACCAGCACCAGATAATGCCTTCATCTCCTTTCTCATGTCCTCAATAGTCTGATCTTCCATAAAGACCAAGTCCCTTGATCGAACAAGCTTTTTTCCAATAAAATCATAAAGTATATACTCAAGTTCATTTTCGCCGTAACCTAGAAAGATACACTGCTTCATCTTTTGCTCAAACTTAGTCCTCTTATCTTTCGTGATATGAACAAATACCTTACAATCAAATGTTCGAAGATGGTTATAGGAAGGCTCCCTTCCATTCCATATTTTCTCTGGGATTTCACCATTTAGAGGTTTATTGGGTGATCTATTGATAACATAAGTTGCCGTCTTTAGGGTTTCAGCCCAAAAAGGTCATGGGAGCTTTGCTTCGGGTAGGAGGCATCTAACCCTCTATATCAATGTACGGTTCATTCGTTCGGCCAAGTCATTTAATTGCAGCATCTTTAGAGGTGTCTTCTAATATCTGATGCCTTGTTGACCTACAGTAGGTATCAAATACCCCAATATATTCTCCGCCATTGTCGTTATGGACGGTCTTCAGCTTCTTCCCCATCTCATGTTCAACTAGAATATGAAATTACTTAAATACTCCGGAGACTTGATTCTTGGATTTAAGTGGGAATACCCACGTCTTCCAGGAGCAGTCATCAATGTACGAGATAAAATATTGTGCTCTTTCAAAGGACTTCTCCTTAAATGGTTCACAGATGTCGATGTGAACAAGCTCAACTACCTCAGATCTTTTGAATGATGAGTTTCCTTAGAAAGAGACTCTCCTCTACTTCCCGCCATGCAGTGAGAGCAAGTCTTCAATCTGTCATTGTTTATTTTTAGGATGAGACCCTTCCTAACCCGGTGACTCATTCCTCTCTCACTCATGTGGCCCAACCTCCGGTGCCACAAGTTTGAGGACTCCATACTGCTAGCAGTATTGATCTCTCTGATCTCAGTAGAGGCCTGCAACACATAAAGATCAGGCATCTTTCTCCCCCAGGTAACTACTAGAGACCCTCTGGTTAGTGTACAGGCCCCATTGCTAAAAACATTACAAAATTTAACATCATTAAGTTTTTCAGCTGAGATAATATTCATCCATATGTTAGGAACATGTCGTACGTCCCTTAAGAACAGTCGTGTTCTATTGTTGGTGACGAAAGACACATCACCACAGCCAACAACTCTTGATGTCTCAATATTACCCATCTTCAATACTCTAAAATCACCTGGAGTATAAGATGTAAAGTACTCCTTTTGAGAGGTGACGTGGATGGATGCACTAGAATCCACCACTCTGTCAGTCTCTTGCTCGGCTAAGTTTACAACGTCATCTACTTCACAAGTCAAAAGAAGATCACCTTCCGTAACCATAGAGATCAAAGACTTTTTCTCACCTCGTCCATTTTCTCCTTTCTTCTTTTATGCGTTTTCACACTTTCACTTATAATAATACCTTTTAATTTAGCGATTCTTTTCACAATAATGACACCCTATATTTTGAAACCTTGATCAAGATTTACTCCGACCTTTTTCTCCTGACTTTAGACCATGGCCTTTGCTCCTTTCCTGTAACTTTATCACGAGTACCTCGGAATGCTGAGAGGTCGAGGTCCCTTGAGACCGCTGTCTCATCTCTTCATTCAACGCGGTTCCTTTGACCATTTCCAACGTCACGATGCCATTAGAAGTTGTGTTAGTATGATGATTCTCATCATCTCCCATGAGTCTGGCAGGGTTGTCATAAGCCATAGACCTATCACTTCGTCCTCGAACTTAATACCCATGCCACTCAATCGGTCTACACATCCTTAAAACTCGTTTAAGTGAGCTGTAACGGATGAGCAATCCTTGTTTCAAATTTGCATCAATCTCATATGGTAATAAATCTTATTGTTGTCAGTTTTGGAGGCACAGAGTGTCTCCAACTTCTCCCACAATTCCCTGGCATTTGTCTTACTTCTAATATGGTTATACACATTATCATCTTTAAATTGTCGTATATAAGTGCACACATGTATGTTCTCTAGTGTCCATTCCTCTTCTGATTTTAACCCAGGCTTTTGAATGGCGAACACTGGAAGATGTATGGATTTGATAAGCAGCATGTTGGACATCTTACTATGCCAAGTTTTATAGTTGATGCCGTTTAAGTAAATCATCTTACTTCCAACCTCCATCAATAACGTTCAATAAAATCACCGGTTAAAGAACCACATCTTTGATACCACCTGTTGGAATAGAAAGGGTCGGTCGAACAGGAATGCACCAAATGACACACACACAACAAACAAAATAGCAATAAAAAGGAATAAGAAAGAGGAGAAAAATAGTAAAATTTTACGTTAAAAATCCTTCTGAAATAAGAAAAAAATTACGGGATATTAATTCCACAAACAAATCTACTATATGAAAAAGGTTACAGAAATCACACGGTTGAACAAACCCCTGAGGCAAAGATGAAGAACAGAATACGAGAACACACTCTATTTTTACTCACTACTCTTCTTTCCTTTACTTGTTCCTCCCTTGAAAATCTCTCGTACTCTCACTTTATAATGCACACACCCATCTCACAGACACAACATATAAGATATATATGTGTGCTGTTGAAAGTAATGACCAAGTCAACGTGGAGGACACACGTACAGGTAGCAGCCTAACGCTCATACAATTCTATAACAGTGCTACAAATTGTTGTGCCCTGCAGGAATGGCGCTCACTCTGTAAAGACTACACATATTTCTCACAAATCTTGTGTGCTCAGTAAATCTTATGAGCTAGCTTCCACGTGTGTTTTCTGAATTCCAGTCCTCGGGCCTTCAATAGTACCTCTAGGAATTGCCCATGAACCTCGGACCTCAACCAATGACTTCGGACGTTATTCATAGTCCTCGTCATTGGTTAATGTCCTCGGTCTTCACGTCACGCAGCACATGTGCAACATTAGAGTCCTCGTGCCTCAACTGAAGGAGAGCTTTCGGACATCACATAATGTCATCGTCCATTTTTAGAATCCACTGACGATTAGTACAAAAGTCCGCGGCTATTTTCCCACAAGGGAGTGACTACATAGCAACCCAATCGCTTGACTACATAACACCTTGGCACCTAAACAGCTTAGCAAATTAGCATTTTGACAAGTCGGTTAGGTGGCCGCTAAGTCACTCAACTCCATCATTTAGCATCTTGGACATTTGATCATTCAGAATCTTCCAATTTCTTGGGTTCAGACTGTATTATATATTACTGAATCCATCTCATATGGTTATCTCTTTCGGCCATACCATAGGTTCACGCATAACTATGGATATACTATGATGAAACTAAAACATATTGAAATATGACGATACAATATTAATGAATTTGTAAATTTATTTGTTTCATAACTATTATATCAATATACTATATAATACAGTATAACAACTACTACGATGTATCAATTTTTAATTGTCCAAGCATGTGACGTGGCGGATTGAAGGCGATTATATCTTTTAAAAGCTAAAAGCTTTTATTTTCTCAGTCTTAATTGTTAACTTTTAAATGAGTAGTTATTATATGATCTTTTAAAATAATTAATATTAACTAATCTTTTAAATTAATTAAATTATAATTATTTATTTAAAAATAAATGGTCAAAATATAAAGAAGAAGTCTCTTCTTTCTCCCAAATCCACAACAATGCATTCATCCCGTGATTTGACCTAAATCAACTAGCATAGAAGACATTTAGCCTACTAATAATATACATAATGTTACGGGCCTTCTTGATACAGTTTCTGAAGCGTCATTACTTCCCCCGATGGAGAGGAGAAGTGTCAGGAAAACTCAACAGCTTAGCAAATTTTGAAACTATATTTAATTCAATATATTATTAGGGTTTTCTGTTTATTGCCATAATTTATTTTTTGTTTCTGTTTTTTTCTTTTGTTTATCAGTTCATAAGAAGTAGGCATTGTTACTGTTCAATTAGCCGTTCCATTTGGGCCCAACCAATTTAGTTGAATTTTTACTGTATATGTTGTTGTGCAGTTGGAAAATAGTAGAGAAGATATTTCTTTCATATCTAACTCGAATCTTCTACCTTCCTTCTGTGTCATTTTTCTCTGCCAGTCTCTTTCTCTGGTTCTATTTTCTGGTCCATCCTCCATCATATATTACAGTTGAATGTATTTCAGTTTTGTAGATGTTGATTGGTATTTATTACCAAACCACACGTTGAGATTCAAATTTTTAAAAATTTGAATCAAATCGTCAATTGAGACTAATCACTCAAACCATCAATGTACAGAGTTTATTTAGTTTGAAGAACTTGTATAATGCATATTGCTAAATTCAATAGATTAAAAATTATTACTTCAATTATGTATAAAAATCAAAGCTTTAAGCAAAGATGTTAACATAATAATATTAATCATCATTATTATTACGACATAGCAAACATATCCCAAAAATAACATAACAAATGTAGTAAAAATAAATAATAAGATTTTAAAACAATTACTGATATGGTGTGTTTCACCAAATAAATCATCTTTCGCAATGTTACAAACATGGTGCTAGGCACCAAATTTCGATACTGCTTGGTGTATGATCTTCACTTTATTGAAGAAAGAAGAAGCATCTAGAACTTGACAGAGGAGCTCGAGGGTGAGGAAGGAGATCTTCCTTGGGCCTATGGCATTATATGATTCAAAGATCCTAGGGTGTAACTTCTCTGTTGGGAAAGATGGCGTCCGACTTTCCCGCTCCGATAACACAGTAAAGAATATGAATGAAGAAGAACAATCAACACAAGAATTTTTACGTGGAAAACCCTTATCAATCAAGGAAAAAATCACGGGACGATTCGTCCACTGAACGTATTTCACTATGTGGGTGATTTAGGAATAAATTCCCTGTTGCACAGTAGAAAACAAGGAAAGATTGAAGGACAAAGCAATAGCAACACACATATCTACTATCGATTTCTGCTTCCTTCACCGTTTTTCTCTCCTACTCTCTCTTACACTTAGCCACACACACACTCTCACACACGTACCAAATATATATATATATATATATATATATATAGGGCAATATTCAGTACATAAAAGGACAGAAATTGTTCCTTCCAACAATATGAATATTCCCCTATCCAAAAATATGGCTTCCTGAAACAAACCATATATCTTCAAAAGATCTCTTTGGTAGCAAAGATTGCTGAAGGCGGCCAACCGTTGGTCGTCCGTATTTTTCACGAGACCGGTCGACACCCCCAAACCATCACTCTTCTCGAATCTTTTTACTTAACTATTAACTCTTCTTCATCAAGTCAACAACCCGTTGACCGTCCATCCGGTCAACATACTAGTTGACCGGAATTTCCTTCCTTTATAAAACAGCACATTCGTATTCCGCCCAAGTTCTTCGATCACAAGAACTTCTTCACGAGAGTGATCCCCAACAAACTTCCCCTCACGATCGTGAGGAAGTTGGATCCATTAGCCCTATTATCTTTGCAAAGATGCCTCATTCTTTCCTCTTGTTAGAATCTTAGTGAAAATGCACGTTTTGTGCTAACGTAAATAATCAAGTTTCGACCCCGTTAAAAGTATAGCGGAAGCAGTAGAAATAAATATCTAATACACGTAAAGATGTTTAGTACTAGATGCATAAGTGACTAACAATCATGTCGATATACGTGGCAATAATATAAAGACGCGATTTTTAGTGACAAGTGAAAACTCGATACCCACGGTATCGAAAAAACACTAGGCTTCAAATGGGAAGTAATACACTATGAAAATCAACTTACAGACCGGGTGGTAACGATGCGCTAACCTAGCCGACTTACTCCCGCCACGTGATCCCTACCAAGGAAATCTGTGGATTTGCCCGCGGCAACGAAACCGGACACCTTCCGGTTCAGATAATTCCGTGAAAAACTCAGAAAATAAATAAATAAAGTGAATCACAGGTTCAGACACCACCGAGATAGAACCCGTGTACATGAAAACCTACGCCTAATGATACATAAAAAAATGTAAATAGCTATCTTTGAGCTTATGTGATGAAAACTTACTTGATACTGTGTGACTTCGGTTTTAAAATTCCAACAAAGTAAAAGATAATAACATCATAACAGCATGCATGGTACATAAGAATGAGAGACAAGCATTACTGAGATGTGGCAGAAATAACATACAACAATATAACATACAACAATTCTCCCCCTAACGAAAATAATCAATATTCCCCCTAACAGTAATAATAACCTAAAATAATAAGAAAATAATAAAAACTCCCGCAAAATAAGCAGGGTCTCCCCTAAGCTCCCCCTATCAAAGTGAATCAAGTCTCCCCCTTTTTGTCACGATTGGCCAAGGGGTAGTGTAACTCACTTTTCTTAACCCAAACTTGCCTCACTGAATGCATTTTGGAATTCAATCGTTTTACTTGTTCATTTAATGTCTGAATGTGATCAACAAGTTCATGCATTTCTAGCCCTGGTCTTTGGTTGTACAACAAATTCATGGTGTAGCAACGATGACGAATGTGACCAACTTTACCACACGCATGACCGGTAAGCACATACTTTGGAGATTTGTTCCTGTCTTTTAGACTATATAAGTTGGTCAAACGATGGGAGTGAACACTATTTTCCACACGTCGAGTCGGTTGCTTAGGGAGTTTTGATGTGTTAGCGTGTTGGTGCGGCATTTTCGCGGTGGGAATAAAAATTGTTTTGGGTTTCACATCATTTCGGAACATATTTTCAACATATCCCAACCCATGTTTATTTTCTCCACTTTTACCCAACTTAAGCATATGATCAAGTTTTGCTGACCCATTTAAGAATTGTTTCAAATCTTTTCTAGTGGCCTCAAGTTCAGATTCCAAGGTTGTGATTTGTTTAGAAAATGACATTTTCAGATTCTCAGTTTGTTGGCTTTTAGTATCAACCTTGGATTGTAGAGATAAGTTTTCTTTTTTCAAATCGATGATCCTACCGCTTAGGGTTCTATTTAATTTTTCACTTTCAAAAATTTCCTAAACAGGTTTATCGTGAGCTTCTTGAAGGCCATCAAATTCAGCTTGACTCAACCTCGAGCCATCACCTTAATATTCTCTACGACGTTGTCACACATTGAGGTCATAAACGCCATGTATTTGACAGGGCCATTTTCAGAGCATTTTCCATCATCTTCTTCTTCGTCATCACTTAAGGTTACATTAGCTTTAAAGGCTTGACCTTGTTGGCATTTAAAGTTTGAGCATTCAGTCCGATAGTGACCAAAACCTTTGCACTCATGACATTGAATTCCTTGAGACGTTTTTGATTTGGGATCCTTGAGTTCATATTGATCTTTCTTCTCAAATTTAGGTGAACGTTTTGAGTTTACATTAGATTTTTTCGAGGAAGATTTATTTGTCTTTAAAAACTTTTTAAAATTCTTGACAAATAAAGAAAATTCATCATCACTACACAATTCTTCATCGGAATCCCGATTTCGCTCTTCCCTACTTGATTTTAGAGTAAGGGATTTGTTTTTCCTTGACTGTGGCAAGGTGTGCTTATAAGTTTGTAGGGATCCTATAAGTTCTTCGATCTTTATTTTATCAAGGTCTTTGCTTTCTTCGATAGCATTGACCTTAGGTCTAAATCGTTCAGGAAATGACCTAAGAACTTTTCTAACAATTTTGTTCTCAGGGATTCGTTCTGCTAAATTAAATGTGGAATTCACAATATCATTTAATTGAGCATAGAACTCATCAAAGGTCTCGTCATTTTTTATTTTTATTTCTTGAATCTTGTAAATTTGCAATTTTGTTTTTAACAAGTTTCGTGCCTTCAAATTTCTAAGATGTCTCATATCTTTAATCTCACTATAAATAAACTCATCAGTACAAAATACATACCCCTATGATGCATCAAGTTCCTCTTTGGTCTATGAAGATAAGATTTTTGGTTCATTACCACCGGAACTAGTGGGTAGAGTCCACCCAACTAGGTACTTACCCAAACACGCTCATCCAGAGATTTTAGGAAGGCTCTCATACGGATATTCCAATATGCATAATTACTCCCATCAAAGAAGGGAGGAACGGAGAGCGATCCACTTTATTTCTGATCAATCACGGTTAATTGTTAACTTTTAAATGAGTATAGCGGAGTTAAATATCTAATACACGTTAAAGATATTTAGTATGATCTTTTAAACTAACAATCAATTAATATTAATTAAAGACGCGATTTTTGGTAAATTAATTAAATTATAAAAATTATGTATTTAAAAATCAAATGATCAAAATATTACTCCCGCCAGTGATCCCTACCAAGGAACTCCTTGTCTCTTCTTTTCTACCTTCCCTCGAACCACTTGAATTGCCAATCACGAACGAGTCTCCTTCTTCACAAACCAACGCCTCCAACGATAACAATGTTTCAATGGTTAAAGAAGGTGGGTCGAAAAACTTGTTTGAACATAAGGAGCAATCATGTAGTGTTTGGTTTTCTCAAGAAGTACAATGAACAATAATCTCTCGGAATTGTTAGGGTTTCAAAAACCTAAGTCTAATATTTATAGAGGCATTTAGCCTAGTAATTGAGGCGCGCGGCGAATATTATTTTCGATAATACAAGTTGTTCCTTTCCTTTAGCCTAACACATGTAAATCTCCTCCTTAAGTTCTCCATGGAAAAATCTAATTTGGACATCCATCTGGATGAAGCTTAAAATCGTGACATCTTACGTATTCTCATAAAATCAGGAGAAAACCTTTCACCACCAAATAGCCTTATATCTTGGCTCCTTGGTGTTCTTGTCCGCTTTCAATTGGAAGACCCATTTATTCTTCATAGCCTTCTTCTCCTTAGGAAGTTTAATAAGATTAAAGGCATGGTTCTCATGAAGAGAACGCATCTCATCCTTCATGGCCTCCAGCCATTTCTCCTTGCACATAATCTTCGGACTCACCCCATCGCAAAGCACAACATATTTCTGAGCCGGACGGTCGTTGAGAAGATCATCTAATAGCAACTTCTTCGGCCGGTTGAGGGATGGCCTCAGTCTGGTCATCATCAGGCATCATGACCTCTTCTTGATCCTCAATCGCCTAAGGAAAAGGAGAAGTCTTAGGAAAACATCATTACAATTTAACAAATTTTGAAACTATATCTTTGACTGGATATTTCAAATGATCATAAAATATTTGGATTCTTTAGCCCGTTGTCATCATTTATTTTTTGTCCTTTTTTCTCTTGAGACGTTTGTAACGCTTTACATCCGAACACCCGCAGATGATCATAGGACCGTTCCACCCCGTCCACATCTTCTCCGCCACTTCACCCATCGAGGATTGCTTGGCGATTTGATAATGTAGGCATTATTACATGCAACGTTCAAGAGTAGCGATTCATCCGTCCATTTTTCGTGGTGGATGCCTAATACCATGTGACCGGGCAAGAGGCATCAAAGGGTCCCAAATATTCACCGCCGTTGTCACTATGGCCTTGATTTCTTCCCCGTCGAGGCTCCACAAGTTATTAAAAATACTAAGAACAGATCCTTGGTCTTGGAAAATATGCGTAAAAAGGAAACAAAATATTTTTGACTTTGAATGGACCACACACATCCATGTGGATGAGATCAAGTAGTCCTTCCTTCTGTGTCATCAAGGAAACTCTTCTGTTTCCCGGCCCGAGGCTCACGTTTTCATCCCGTCCTCCTTCGTCCCGTTGATTAGACCCTTCCTGGCCAAGTTTCCCCTTTCACTCATGTAGCCCAACCTCTATCATATATTGCGGTTGAATTTTGTAGACCTTCATCACATACAGTTTTTTTTCCCTCTCGCCGTTGAGATCATCTAGATATTTATCCAACCGACAGATGACATTCAAACACAACATTGAGATTTATTTGTAACAAGAATGATATCTTCTCTGCCTAAAAATTCTGGCCCATCCTAATTACTCCAAAATCTCCTAGAGTATAGGATGTAAATAGTTCCTTTCACGTGACATATAAGCGCCAATCAATTACCAGCTTCCATTCCATGTCTCGTTTGCCACCTCTCGTTGACATGTTAAACCATCAGATTCCCACTTGTGACTACCGAGACGGAGGACGTTTCATTTTCTCCTTCTCTCGTTTTTTTCCGATTTGAACTTATATAATGATGGCACTCTAGGTTTTGGTATAAATTCGACTTGCTTCGACCCTTTTCTCCCCGGTTTCGGTGGCGAACTTCTTCCCTGGATTACCTCCGAATAATTCAGGTTCCTTGTGATTATATATAAAAATAACCTCAAACATTAAAGTATCTTTAAGCAATGATATGATCATAGGTGCCCTAAGAGAGAAGCCAACATTTCCTCATCAAGAACAGACATAATATCCTAATTAAACATGTTTTTCAAAACTCCTCCTTCGATAATTGTAAGCCATAAAACGCTTCTTTACGTGTATGACATTGCAAATTTGGACTTATATCTCCAAAATCAAACTTCTTCGATAATAAATGTTTTCGTCATTCTTCTTCAACTTCTTCACTTTGTAAAAATAAATAATAAGATTTGCCATTAAAACAGAGGTAAAACAATTTGTTGGGAAAGATGGCTGATAAAGAATATGGTGTGTTTCAATCAAAAAAATCATTCTTTGGCATTTGGGAATAAATTCCTTGTTGCACATTTGAAAACAAGGAAAGATTGAAGAATAGAGCAATAGAAACACACACAATTACTATCGATTTCTGCTTCCTTCACCGTTTTTCTTTCCTACTCTCTCTTACACTTAGCCACACACACACTCTCACACACGTACCAAAATATATATATATATATGGTAATATTCAATACATAAAAGAACAGAAACGGTTCCTTCCAATAATATGAATATTTCCCTATTCAAAAAATACGGCTCTTGTAAAATCGATGTATAAGAAGCATCTGGAATTTTTCTTGACAGAGGAATCTCTCGAGGGTGAGGAAACCAGTCAACTCCCGAGATCCGGTCTTAACTTCCGGGCATACTTATTAACATAAAATAGCACATTCGTACTCTGCCTATGTTCTTCGATCACAAGAACTTCTTCACGGGAGTGATCCCCAACATTCTCAAAGATTATTGTCTCATAACTTTCATGGATATACATTTACATTGCCTAATAACATGATAGTCTGAACCATATCTATAAGAAATTCAATGGAATTTTGGAAAATGCTAGCTTGCTTTCTATTTGTGAGCCCTTTTTAAATGTCTTTTAACAAGGCTTGTATGTCAAATTACTCCATTTATCTTCTCTTCCAGGGTAATTCAAATTACTTTAAAAAGATATCATTTAAATTTAGTAATTTTATGACTAACCATATCAGATTTATACATATCGTAAGTTCCTCTTGGACTTATGAGATAAAAAATATCCCCATATTTCGAGTTCTTTCCAAACTTAAGCACATCAAAATGGCTATTGAGTAATTAAATAAAGAAATTGGTATTACTTGCCTAACAATTGTCTCCGCCTTTAATGCACTTGAGGTTGCACAAGTGACTAAAGCCTAAATTCTTTAGTCAGACAAACTCCAAATCTTAGGTAGATGTCGTTTCCTCCATCTTTTTCTCATTGTGTGCATCGCATGTTTACAATAAAATTCATGCATCATATTTTCTTCCAATACGGAGTGATAAAGAAATTTAGAATGGTATTTCATTTAATGCCAAATGTATCTAGCCATACATCTATTGAAATAGAGCTATTAGATGGATGATTATCATATAGTTTTCTCGCTTTCTCTATAACATTTGTTTCAGGTTAGCCTTGACAGTCACATTTTATTTTATTCAAAGAGATCATAATATTTATATATTTGAGATACCTTTTTATTTTAATAAAAGTAAGATTATTGAATCAATTATAAATTTTTTATATTGTGAGAATGTTCTTTATAACAATATCACCCCTTCAAATTCTCTATACAGCAGCTTTTGGATGCTGTGGGTTGAGTAGTTTTGACCTTTTTGATGTTTAGTAGCTCTTTATACCATGTTTTTGTTAAAATATACTAAAATAATTATTTATGAAAAAAAAATTGTAAGAAAAAAAGTTATTTATTAATCAATAATTATTTTAACGTCAAATTTACACTCGCTTTGTAGTATCTGCGAGATTTAAAAAAATTGAAGGATAATATTGATCAAAAATATTATTTTAAAATATGTAAAATACAGTACTTAAAAATAAATATTCGCTGATACAATTTCTTAAATCTTTAAAACAATGTCAATAGCTTCTTTACTATTTTGAAATTTGATTGAAATGCAAATAATTTTGCAATGAATAAAAGTATCCAATATTTAGACAATAATAAATTATTTTAAAAATTGAGAATTTGACTAATTATATATAAAAAATTGGGTCAACATATTTACTCAAAATAGAGACTTACATTATATAAATAAATAAATATACATATGTATATATATTTATATATATATACATGTACTCTATATATGTACTGTTGATGTTGACGGTTGTAGTAGACCGGTCTAAAATGGTAATTGGCCCAAAATGCATAGCGGCCCATTTACCCGTGGGACGGTCAACGCTATTGTTGACCGAGTAAGCGTCCCAAGTAGGTCAAATGCAATAAAAAACAAATGCAAACCAAATTGAAATCAGCCCACGCGCAACTTCCTAAACTCAATGGTCGTTTGTCTTAATTTTTCGCAACTCCAAGAATGACAATCCTTTCTATAATGGAAATCCCCCTAAAATCAGAGTACAATCCTAAATGAAAATTCTCGATATCAATCAATGCGTGACTCACGAAATAAATCGCTCCGCAAATGAAAATGAATCCTCATTCTTGATTGTTACAACCAAGAATGGCGCCCGTATTCATATGAGAAAAGGAAACAATCCTCTCAAAAGGCAGGCATCTTGTTTCACCATATAAGGAAGGTGGCAAAAGCTCACGGTCATAAAAGGTCATGAAAACTCACTCCATAAATATGCTCTCTTATTAGCAAAAGTTTTTCAACTCTCAAACATCCAATTACTCTTCCCTCTCTTCTACTACTAGTTCTCTACAAACTCAGTATTTAGAGAGGCCGCTCAGTGCGAGCACTCCACGACTAAAGCTACTTACCACAAGTGTACCTCCAATTCTCATTCTTAAATCTCACCCCCAATATTTATCTCTGCAACATCTGTTTTTACCTTGTTTAAATATCGGATAAAAAATCGAGAAACGAGTCCCACCATTTTTCTCTGATTCCTTGTCGTTTGTTGTAGTGTGTAGGATCCCAGACGTGCAGGACGATGATCGGATCCGAAGAACAATTCGACCAAAATTCGTTTAAAATTTATATCCAAGACGTATTATATATATAGTTTGAATTAGTTTTATTCAGTTTAAACTTTTAAGCATTAACCAAATTTAAAATATAATTTAGATAAAAAATTAATTTTTAATCAAAATAAATATAAGTTAAAACTGTTATTTATAATCAAAATTGATTTAATTTGAATAATTTAAACAGCTTAGATTTTTTTATCCAGTCCGAAGATAATATATATGTGTAATCACCATAAAAATAATTGTAGGAGCAAAAGGAATATATATATTGGCAAATCACCTTCCCTCCCACTCTCTCACTCCATCTCCCCTCTTTCTCCATCTCCCTCCCTTCCAAACCTCCTACTATTCTGTTCTTCGTTTTCGCTAGATTCAGAAAAGGTAACAGACAAACCCTACTCATTCTTCACGAAAGTTGATGACGATCGATCAATCCCTTTGAATTAACTTTGATTCACTCCACCATTTCAAGAATACCCAAATATCCCTCCTCTTTGGATAACACATGCTGGAATTCTCCTTCCAATCCCTCCCTCAGAAATCTTCCTCTGTTAGGGAAAGAGAAGCAATTCAAGGGAAAGGAATCTATGGAGTATCAAAGAAATAAGTGCTGTTTGATATATAAGTTCTCTCCATTAATTGTCGTTCAATTATCCTGTTAATTACAGGGACCTCGACCTCAACAGCATCACTCTTCTTTCATGGAGTACTATTACCATAATAACTTGAGAGAGATACAAGGGAAGCTAGCTCATGATCACTTCAAGGCAGAACCCGCAGCAACGAAGCGGTGCGTAGTAGTGTCCGGGGCGTTGATCGTCGGAGCAGGCCCGTCGGGACTGGCAGCGGCGGCCTGCCTCAAGGAGAAAAATGTCCCAAGCTTAGTCCTAGAGAGATCCAACTGCATAGCTTGTCTATGGAAGCTACGGACCTATGATCGCCTTCGACTTCATTTACCCAAACAATTCTGCGAGCTTCCCCTCATGCCGTTCCCTCCAGATTTTCCGACGTACCCAACAAAGCAACAGTTTATCCTCTACTTGGAGGAGTACGCTAAGAAGTTTGACATCAAGCCGGTGTTCAATCAGACCGTAGTGAGCGCTGAGTATGATAGTTGTCGGGGGATGTGGACTGTGGCAGTGAACGAAGGAGCGGAGGCGGAGGAGGCGGGGATGAAGGTGGAGTATCTGTGCCGGTATTTGGTGGTGGCGACGGGGGAGAATGCGGAGGTGGTGGTGCCGGAGATGGAAGGGGTGGAGGAGTTTGGAGGGGAGATAGTTCATACCAGTGGATATAAGAGTGGCGAAATGTTTAAGGGGAAGAGAGTTCTGGTGGTTGGATGTGGGAATTCAGGCATGGAGGTCTGTTTGGATCTCTGCCTTCATAATGCCATGCCCTCCATTGTTGTCAGAGATGCAGTAAGCAGCTTTACTTGCCGTTACTGACAGCTTCTTCTTCTTCTTCTTCTTTATTTTCTAGATTTTATTCCCTTTTTTAAAAATTTAACCCCCATTTGCCTTTCTCTCTCACCCTATCGTTTTCATTTATGACGGTGAGGCATCAACGACAAAGGGTCGTTGAAAGAGATTTAATTTATTGCTACGTTAGGTTTAGAGATTAACAATGAATAATATTATGGAAATAATAAGATTACAAACAATATATTCGTATGATTTGCATAGTTGGAAGTTATAGAAATTTAATTTTTTGACTTTATGATTCTCTTTGGATTTATCAGAGATTTTTCCTACTTTCTGTATCAATTTATTTTTTTAGTTTTGAGATATAAATTATCAAATTCTATATAGAAAAGGTAACTTAGTCTAATTATAACTTTTCAATTGGCAAAGTTGTTATCTTTACTTAAATTGATTAATTAGTAGAAATTTTTATAATTATTTAATTTTATATTAAAATGGAAAAATAAACACAATATAACTTTCTTATTGTTACTTCTATGTTGTGAAGTGTACATATAAATCTTGATGCAATTCCATATTGGCCGTTAGATTTCGTCTTCAACATCCTTATCTAAGTTTCCCATTGAAATTTAATGTTCTATGGTGTAATTTCAGTTAATAAATGAAATTCATAACAAATTAGTGACGGGCATATCACACAGTAATCCATGATTCGGAAATCCCACCTCCCAATTTCTTCTTTTTTATTTTATTTTATTTTATATTCTTTAAATACCCATGCAGCTTTTTTGATTAGAAAAAGTTAAAATATAATGTGACATTTATCATTTTTCAAATATATATTTTTTCCCTAATTTTTGGACATAAATTATACATTGTATCTAATTTATCATTTTTAAGACAAAAAATACATTCTTTCAATTTGCTCCTTACAAATATAGTCTAAATTTTATATTTTTAATTAATAATATTTCTTTAAAAAATAATTATGCATAAAAATATATATATAAATATATATAAAGCTAGAAATTTAAGCTTTATTCTGACTGGGGAGTTATGGGCTTGCAACCTTCCAGCAAGCATAAGCCCTTTCTGAGCTGTTTTCTTGGGATTCCCACGCATACATACTCAACATGTCATTGCTATAGAAGCCTAGTGAGATCTATCTTCATTATCATAAAACTCACCCTTTTCCTTATATTTTTCTTTTTCTAATATTTTCATTTTTTTATTAATTTATTTCAAGTTGTACACAATTAACATAATATTGTATTGAAATATTGACAACAATATTAGTATAACATAATCATATAATCAAAATATAATTACCACGGTATATTCAAACTTTGATTTTTCTTAACTTTGAATTTGAAGGTGCACGTCTTACCAAGAGACATGCTCGGGAGATCGACATTTGGATTGTCAGTATGGTTGCTCAAATGGCTACCCATAGCTCTCGTCGACCAACTCCTACTTATCGTGTCGAGGCTCGTACTAGGTGACACCTCTCGGCTAGGCCTTATGCGTCCCAAAACGGGTCCCCTCCGACTCAAGAACGTGTCAGGAAAAACACCGGTATTGGACATTGGGACACTTGATAAGATTAAAAGCGGAGATATTAAGGTACTACCACACAATTATATAGATATATATTTATATTTATACAAATTCATGCTATAATAATATCTCTTTTAGGGATTTCCTATGCATGATTGATCAATGAACATCATTGCCCTTAAAAAAGAGGGTCTCCCTTCCTGCTGCTTGATGTAATAGATAGTGCGTGGGGGCATGAATCTCCATCTTTTAGCAAAGTATTGCCATCTGCAATTTCAATTGTTTTTTTAGTTTAATTATTTCTCTTTCTTTTTTCCCTCCTGTGAAGCAAATATTTATGCCTAAATTTCAACTATCTTAATAAATTTGCTTGAAAAATGAACTATTTTTAGTCCTTTAAGTCACTCAAAATAAATTCAATTATTACATATTCGAACTATGGAAATTATTTTGGTGTGACAATTAAGTTTTCATGTAATGGAATATTATATTTTTATTTTAAAAACAAACCTACCCCACCCCAAGCTAATAATTTACGTACAAATTGTTTTATAAATAATTTGAAAAATTCAGAATTATTTGCTACGATGCATGCAGGTACGTCCAGGCATTAGTCGTCTCAAACATAAAGCTGTCGAGTTCGTAAATGGGAGAACAGAGCATTTCCATGCCATTATTTTGGCAACTGGCTACAAAAGCAACGTACCATCTTGGCTAAAGGTATAATTGGTGTTATTTCGTACAATGGAAAATATTAAATAATATATTATTAGTGTTGCATCACTATAATCTGCCAACCAATTATTAAAAGAGAGATAATTATTATAAATAAATATGTTAAAAAATAATATAATGTGTTTTTGACTAGTTCAGAATAAATTGATACTTCTAATATAGTGTAGAGTTTTATCTTTTAATAGTATAGAGTTTCGTCTTTTAAATATGATACGTTTTCAGATCTGAATTATTATATGAATTAGGAAGTTAAGAATTGTTTCATACAGTCCGATCAATCTGAAGTGGATTTGATCTTTGTATACTCCGAATCTAAATTCTTTATAACACAATAAATAGACAATCAAATAATTGATGAGATTTATTCTTTGATATATCCTTTAAATTAGATTTTTTTATTGAAAGAAAATAGATGATATAAAGTGATAATATATGTAAAACTAATTTTGTGAAGTGTGTTTAATGAAAAGTGTTTTAGTAAGAGAGAGTATGCGTTTGAAATGTCTTAAAATCGTCATCTACTAACTTTTTAGGCTTTTAGTTGAGCGGTTTTTCTTGTTGAAAATGAAAGGTATAGAGTTAATGGTAGTTAATTTCTCTACCAATTGCCCATTGAACCATTTGGATCGATAAAATGATATTGTTCGATATATGGTTTTAAATTGGTGGTCGAGTTAGTTAAACTATTCAGATAAGAGAACAAAGTTATCCATTTCGATCGATTAGAGTTGATATCATTATCGTATGTGAAGCGAACCATCCCAATTAGACCAATGGGCTTATTACCCACTTTGGGCCACATGGGCCGATCAGGACTTAATTTAATTCTAGGTCGAATCCATAACGGATCTTCTTTTTAGATCGGTGACAACTATACCTTTCAAAGTATATTATATTCTTAAAGATTCTGAATAAAAATAGATAAATATAGGACTCATAATTTTTTTCTTTTATATTTTTGCGCAGGAGAAAGAAACATTCTCTAAAGATGTACTGCCGCAGAAGCAATTTCCAAATGGATGGAAAGGCAAAGATGGGCTATACACGGTAGGGTTTACCGGACGAGGCTTGTTAGGCACGTCTATGGATGCCAAAAGAATCGCAGAAGATATTGAACGACATTGGAAATCATGATCCGACCATTTCACATTATTTGCTGGCCAACTTGATCATTATCTCCGTTGTGATTTTGATTTTAGAGATGGGTTCAAAATTTTGAACAGAAGGGTCCCGGTTAGAAGTTGGTTGTGTTCATTGCCATGATCCATGTTGGTATCAATGGAGATAAAAACATCTCCAATATGGGAACAAGATGAAGATAAAACCAAGCATTTGAGAAACTAAAGAGAAAATTTTAATATATATTGATTAATTGTTAATGTCTAAAATAATTATATATTTTTAATAATTAAGTAGTACAATCAAGTGATACAATATTATATTATATATATAATTTTTTTAATATAAAAATTAGGAAAAAAATTTTACAAGTTGTAGAGTGACTGGCGTTTGGACTTTCTCTATCAAAGCAATAATGATTTGCCAACTTTTCTCCCCCTCCCCCTATTTTCAATTTATTTTTTTATACAGCACAAATTTTTAAAAATTTATTAAGTAGCCCAACAAAATTAAATTTAGCTATTTTTTTATTCCCTAAAAGGTGGAATTAATATGGCTACCTACTTCATTTATTTATTTATTTATTTATTTTTTTGGTATTTGGCTGCCGACTAGCAATAAGAGCAGTTTGGTTCTTATAGAAATCGGGAAGGGGCTTGGAATTATAATTAAAATTTTTTATTTAATTTTGATTTTTCTGGTTGATATTTATTAGAAATGGAAAATCTAATTATAACTTTTATTTATATAAAAATTAAAAGATAATATAGGATAGTTATTTATCTTAGCAAAAAAAAAAAATTATAATGTTAGGAATTATTTGTTATTTAAATTTGATCGAAATTAAATTAGATTTTATTGCCAGGGACGAAACTCCTGTCACCATCATTATATCAAAATTTCAATGAGATTCTATTTTTGAAAAAAAAAAATTATTCTTGATTAGGTTGAAAAAAAAGTTCATTTGTTTTAACAAAATAAAGCCATCACTAAATTACTTTTTCACTTTTATAGTTATTAAAATTATTCAAAAATATTTTTGATAGGTACAGTTAAAAATGAACTGGCCCAGTACTTAATTAGATAAAAATTTAAATATTAATAACCCTAATAAAAAATATCACAAAGCCAATTAAACAATGCCGTTTAAACATATGGACCAAATAGTAAACTCTAAGTAGTCAAATATTAAAAAATCATAATAAATCACTTAATGGATGAATACAAAAGAAAGATTGAAGTGACACTATACCTAAAAGCAAGTTGTCCTATCATTAATTATGGATAGCCGTTATATATTATTAATAACGCCTCCAACTATTAATCTGAAATAACGTTATATAAATGTATCGATCTCAGATGCTGATTAACTAAGAAATATCTTTGATTATAAATAAAACATCCCCCAAATAATAAAAGGTTGGAAAAGCTACTTAATTAGTCGAGTATATAAAAGAAATAAAACCTCATTCTCTTTCCTTCCCTACATCTTCTTCCTCAACATTTTTTAAAATTTATTAAAAAGATCTTTAATTTGAGTATCAAATAATCTATCGACGAATGAATCCCGCATACTTTTTATCTTTAATTTTTTTTATCGTGGCGTATAAGATTCTGATTGATAACTATAAAGACCGTACCCATTTTGCATTCGAATATTTAAACAAAATAGTTGGCTTCCTAAATTATATAAAAATTTAAAAATTTAAAATTTATCAATGTAATTATATATATATATATATATTTTAAAAAATATTATATGAATTTTTCTTTGGAAGAAACACAACATTTTCCACCCTCGATTCTAAGAATATATAATAGTTTTGTCATCATTATTTTAAATAGTAAAAAATAAAGAGGCAGGAGCCACTCGTACTTAAAAATAAATTGATTTTTTGATTGTGACATGAAGACTTCTATAACCACGACCCAATCATTTCCGGAAGAATATCTGTTTCTTATAGATCTTTTCATACTATACGAAATCCCCTAGTTGGTTATATATATATAATATAACTAGTAACGAGAAAAAAAAAAAGACTTAAATGATAATGAGTAATATCACTTAGTCATAAATTTTGTATTTGTAGATGAAGTTCTCAAAGAAGGATTTTCACTGTATAAATTTTACTGACCTGTAAAAAAGCAGCTCTCACACAATTTTCAGTATATAAATTGTGTTGAGGTAGGATCTTTAACTATTAGATTATATAATGATTAAATATTTATAAATAAATATTTTTTAGTTAAATTTTAATAAAAAATTATAATAGGTGTAGAAGGCTGATATAGAAACAAGGAACTGTATATCTCATAATACAACCTGAAGATATTAAAATTGATTAAGAGATTAATAGATTACGAAATATGTCTAATATGCCTAATTTTTTTTACAAAAAATTATTATCCTAGACCTATACTACCCAATATATAATATGAAGAAAGATATTAATATTCTCCTAGAATTTATGATACTAATAATATATTTCAATGAAATATTGATGAAAAATTTGAATATGAAATTATTTTTTATTAGATGACATGGGAATTACTACTTTTACTTATCGAGTCTGTAATACGACTATGATTAAACCAAATGCTACTAAATTACTTGTGATTAATTTTATTGAAATATTAAAATATTGGTGAAAAAATACTCTAACATCTAATGAAAGAAATTATATTTTAAATCATACAGAATCTGTATAACAGGAATGACCGAATGGTAAAATTCAATTTATTCAAAAACCCAATTCCTTAAAAATTCTATTTATTACTATTAGTAAAGTATTTCTAGGCCATATCGAAGATGACTACTTAAGTTCTCAAGTAATTTTAACAAATCTCAGATATCCTACACTTTAAGATTTTCGTTGGTATAAAGATATGTTTCTTACTCATATCTTTCGACATCGAGATTGTAATGAATCATTTTGAAAAGAACGATTTGTTGTTGGTCTTCCCTTACTCTTTACTAAACGTATCATAACAAAGCTCACTGAGCTTGGGGGGCAAAGCAATCCAATGGACTTAAACGACCTACGATTAATTATTTGCCATCATTAGAAGAAAATGATTACAATTATGTCAAGAATATAAAAAACAAATAAAACTTTAAAATGATAAAAAACAGTTTAAGACACAATTAAGTGAATTTTATTATCAATACGGTTTAAAAAAACTAAAATTCCTCAACAAAAATACAAATATATTTCAAAAAAATCATATCAGACGAATTATTATACAACACATAAAAAATGAACTTTAAGAAACCAACGTAGCAACCTAAAACTTCATATCAACCACAACATTCGAAAGTAAGCTGTTGAAAATATAAATGACCTGAATATATGGCAAATTAATGCAAAATAAAAAAAATTGATGTAATATTTAAAGATGATCAATATTTATGTAATAAGTTAATAACTCTGTTATTAAATGATACTGAATCTGAAAACGACTCCAATCACGAGGCTAATCTTGAAGAGGTAGAAGCTAGTGAATCAACTGAAATTTTTTTTGAATCAGAATCAGAATAAAAAAAATTTCATCTAATAAACATTTATGTACTTACCATTTTCAACTTAATATGTTACGACCACATGATAAAAAATACTTCTTACTTGATATTATTGATAAAATTGATGATCAAGAATAAAAATGACAATGTTTACGTAAATTAATGGATTTATTAATTTTAAAATCAAAAGAACCAGAAGAATTTAGTTTAACAAAAATATTCAACAAATATCCTTCTCCCTCTTTCCTTCTCCCCCTTTGTTTCAACAAGTGACTATTGGCAATTTACAAAAGGAAATTAAACAATTAAAAAACGAAGTAAAAGAATTAAAAAATCACTTATAAGAAATAAAGTTTAATGAATTTCAGTTTCATACACGTCTAGCGATTATTGAATCTAAACAAAATATGACAGATATAGAAAAAGAAACAAATCAAGATTATGAATCACAATCCGTTGAACAAATTGAACATTTACAATTAGTTTTAAAAATTAATTTTTAAAAATGGTATTGTCAAAATTACTTTAGTCATTAATAATAAATATCATCTAAAACTTATAGCCTTATTAGATATAGATGCAGATCAAAATTGTATTCAAGAAAGCTTAATTTTTATAAAATATTATCAAAAGATAACAGGAAAATTACATACGGCAAGCAGATTAAAATTAAAAATTAATTATAAACTAACATATGTATTAATCTGTAACCAATGTTACTATTTTAAATCAATATTTATGTTAGTTAAAGATTTATGACAAGATATTATCTTAGAAACACCTTTTTTTTTTCAAAGACACCCCTTTACAGCCTCAAGTGAAGGTATTTCTATGCATGTACTAGGAACACCTGTCTCATTTCAATTCATACATCCCGTTAAACAAAAGAAATATAAGAACTATAAGAAATATCAATCTTTAAATAAATAAATTTAATAATTTAAAAAGAAAAAAAATTAATTATTTATATGAAAAAATGCAAATAACTAATATAGAACCACAACTAAAAAACTAGATAATACAAATAAAAATTAACAACTTATTCAAACGTTTTGAACAAGAAATATGTACTATTTTACCAACAATTTTTTGAAATCGAAAATAATATCAGGTCTCTTTACCCTATGAATTGGACTTTTATAAAAGTAAAATTACTACAAAAGTAAGACCAATTTAAATGAATCAAGAATTATAAGAACATTACAAGAAGGAGATTCAAGATGTTCTTAACAGACAATTAATTAGACATTTTAAATCACTTTAGAGTTATTCTGCCTTTTATGTTATGAATAATGCTGAAAAGGAAAGAGATGTACCTCAATTAGTTATAAATTACAAACCATTAAATAAAACTCTTCAATAGATTCGATATCCTATTCCCAATAAACACGACTTAATTAAGATTATACAATGCAAATATTTTTTATAAATTTGATATGAAATCCGTCTTTTGGCAAATCCAAGTTCAAGAAAAAGATGTTATAAAACTATATTTACAATACTTTTTGGTCATTATGAATAGAATGACATGCCCTTTAAATGAAAAAATGCTCCATCTGAATTTTAAAATATAATGAATCAAATATTCACACCATATACTCAATTTATCATGGTTTATAGCGATGATGTTCAGGTATTTTCTACTTCCATAGATCAACTTTTTAAATATCTTTATTAATTTTTAAATGTTATTAAGCAAAATGGATTAGTTATGTCTTTATCAAAAATTAAATTATTTTAAATAAAGATAAAATTTTTAGAATTTAATATATATCAATATTCTATAACACCTATTCAACGATCAATTTAATTCGTTAGTATTTGCATATTTGTTAGTATTCTATAACACCATGACTATGGTCATGGATTTGTATTTGAATATGGAATTGATCAGAAGAAATTTTTCAATGATGGATGCTTATTCGCTATTGAGTCTAATGGATAATGGCATATTCATCACTCTCACATATATGGCAACAATTCTTACCTTTTTAACAAATTATGGACACCTAGTATCCTCGACAAGATAATTATATATTTCTACCACCAAACGAACTGTACTTCTTGTGCAAGCAGTTTAATCGATCTCCCTATATTAGAGCTATTTTTCTTATAATTGGATATTCTACGACACTTCAACTTCCAAAAGATAATTGGATTCCTACGAACGTTTTCAGTTGGGATTTACGATTAGTTAAATGGCAAGCTCATACAATGCAAAAATTTACTATTGTCCTTATTTAACCTGAACAACGTTAACAATTTACTGCTTGGATCTATAAACAGACATCTTGGCTCCATCGTCTTATGGTTACGGTTTATGATCTTCTCAAAGAAGAACTTCCGGTAATTTCTGATTATACTTTTAGTAAGGGAACTTGGGTCATTTTCACAACAGTAAAATGCCTCTATCGTTACAATATATTGGCACGTGACTTTTCGACGATCTAAGATCTTGGACCATATCAAATGTTCGATCCTTTTGAATTTACTTTCTTCTCTGCTGATGGCATTGGGATATTTCCATTTACGAGTACTCTTCGTTTCTAAAAAAAAGCTTTTTCCACTAACGCATTTATTTGCAGGTATATTGGATGAATCACCCTACATTTGTCTCTACAAACTATTGCTTTTTACTAAATGATAAAACGCTATAGTATTCGACAAAAGTTACTATTTATAAATAGTAAAAGTGTACGAATAAATAGTAAAAATTTACGAATTTTTTTGTGACGGATCGGGTTATGTTTCTTAAATAATCTTCATCAATAATCACATCAAACTCATGCCCATAAATAATATTATAAATTTCTGATAAAAATTGGGTAGAGCACTGTTTGTAATTCGAACGTTTTTTAAAATACAAACACCTGTACAAAGTCATGTACAATAATCTATAATAATTTCATAACACCAAACAACTCAATTTTTTACAAGATTTTCAAATGTCACGACACCACAGGTGGCATTGACATCATAATTTAGGTACAATGCCGTTTCAAAAAAGATGCCAACTAAAAGAAACCCAATCATGACCGTAATAAGTAACTTGCGGAAGCAAGACAATCATAATACACAAGAAACCAAACCATTCATCCATCCACATATACATACATAACATAATATATGTTTAAGATTCTCAAAATAAAAAACAAATCCCTATTCCATACAAAAGCAAACTAAGTCCTCAAGCTCCACACAGGGAATTAGGTCGCCTATCTTGCCCCTACCGCTTACTCAGTCTCATCAGGCATCAAAGCATTCTCATCTAAAAGAAAGGACAATAAGTGTGAGCTAAAAAATTCAACAAGTGAAATCATATGTCACTATCAAACGGTAAAGAGACACGAAAATGATAATGGAAAGGGAAAACCTGCATTTATAAATACAATGGAGCTTGAAGGGAAGAAGACAATTAGAAGTACCAATTTACCATTTAATATGATTTAGAACATTTAATTGCCATTTAAATACGTTTTAGTGCACTTATTATCATTTTAGTCTTTGCGGACATTGGTCAATAGGTTGTACTAACTAACAATACGAGAGAACAATGAAAGCAATTTGTACACTACACATTCTAAAGTATAACGGCTACATTTTAGGTCTGCAGCAACTCGACCATCGGCTACATTTTAGGCCTGCAGCAACTCAACCATCGAGTACATTTTAGGACTACAACAACTCGGCCATAACAATTCGCCCCATATTCCCTGGGGACGAGGGCAATACTCGTTCTTCCATAGTAGTATTTTAAGACGTACCACGAATATCGCCCGCCCACATGAGCGATTGGAGTATTCTTTGGGTTCCCACCGTGATGTACGCGACAAGTTAGAGGGTACCACCCAATAAATATAAGTCAATGGCCCTAGTTTCAAGATTAATCTTTCCTTTGAGGGAGGATCCACCATTTTCTATTTATATTCTTCAATCGGGAGATCACATTCCCATCATATATCTCCATCCGGAAGATCAAATCCATCATATCGCACTTTATAAATTTTCCTCCATTTACTTGTACGATTCGTATTTATCTTTTGGACTTAAATCTTTTGATAATACATTTCATATGTTTAGACATTAAATACATGGAGTAGAGCAAAGTTTGTTACCTCAACATGGCCATTTCACCTCGGAGGCCCTTCAAAGCACAATTCTTTCCAATTGGGGCATACTTATTTCCAGGACTTACATTTAAACATAAACTGTTAAACATAATCTTTATAATAATTAGATGGGGGTAAAGCATGAAAATTTACACATTCACCTCGGGTGAACAATGTCAGTGTCCATTTAGAGGATCCGGACGCCGCAAACGAGTCAAAACTTGTGAGATTGATCGCCCGACCGATATACATGCATACTTGGGACGTGGTGATTCAAATTTTGAGTTCAATTTAACATAATTCGAAGGTAAAAGTATGCAAATTTCTCATTTATTTTCAAATGAATAGTAACGGTGCACATTTAACGCTTATGGAACTGCGAATGGGTCGATTCTTGTAAAATCGAGCGCCCAGCCAAAGTATATGCATAATTAGGAATTGATAATTCATATTTTGGGGTCATTTTGATATTTAATCGAAGAGAAAATAGGAGGACCCGATCAAGCTACGGGTTAGGGTTTGGAGATACCCAACCGAACAAATCGGGGCACGATTCGAACAATAACTATATATTTTCTTGAACATTTATCATGGGGTACATATTTTTCATGATTTAGGCGTGTATTAAGACGAAAATACCTGAAAAAAAGAATAAAATTTGAAAAAGAATAAATAGTGAGCATAAGAACACTTATCTCGACGCGTACTACAACTTTTTCAATTGGCTCGAGCTAGGAATCAGACCCAAAGAACTTCGTTAGGCCGTCTCTCTCTCTTCTCCCTCCCTCTCGCTCTCTCTCTACCAGAACCTTCCTCCGCGTTTTGTTTTTCTTCCTACGTGATGCTTACCTCAAGCCCTCCCCGTCCCCACTTTTAAATACTATTATTATTATTATTATATATATATATATATATATATATATATATATATATTATTTATCTTTAAATCACAAAAACCCAATTTGATATTCGGGTAGCCAAACAAGTGCACTTCAGACGCCGGCCTATCAGATCCAAATATTCTCCAAAATTTTATAATATTAAATTAATTTTTCTCACACTCGAATTAAAAAAAATAATAAATAATTTTAATTTAATCGGATAAAAATATTTCGAGATATTACATTCTTTCCCATTTAAAAATCCCACCATTCTCAAATTATAGCTAAATTAGATATTATAATTGTAATAATTACCCAAAATTCGACATAACCTCAAATCACCACCTAGGTCATTGGAACCTAACTACATATCAAACTTATTATCCTAAGAGCATACTGGTCCTGTAGAAGGAGGTTGAACTTGTTTACTTTTATCTTTTTTAGGAGGCATATTGGTCCTATATGAAGGAGTAAAACTAAATAAATTTTTGTTAAACGCATTCGTACAAAATAACAATCCTCGATGAATAATTTTAGTAAATTCAAATGGTTTCATACAAAGGCGTTCATGCAAATAATTAAAAAAGAGAAAACTTTGTATGTAATGATTTTCTATATCTATAATGTAGAAAGCATAGAGATTGAAAACATATGAGTCACAGATGCATAAATAGTGTTTGCTAGGAATTTTTAATTTTACATTATAGCGATTTCTTACTAATTCTGATAATTTTGATATACTATTAGATTGATTGCTTAATTGTAATAAGATTAGTGTAATATATTTTTTAGTTAAATAGTTTTTGTCATTTATACTTTGCCATATTGTTTTTCTTACATTAAAATTTTCTGAAAACCAATTTGGCATGTAACCTATTACTTCTTTCTTAGATTGATCGTGATATTTGCTACTCTATTTTCTATATCTAAAATTTTTGTATTTTCTATGTATATCATTCCATTGTACTAATTTTAATTTGCTTGCCATCTTCCAGATTAGTTTCTTTTTCTCGTTTGTATTATTGGGTTGATAGAGTTCTTTAATAGTTTGAGTATACTTGCGAGTTTGCTTTCTACTTTCATGAAGGATTTTTTGAGTACCGTGTTTATATTTTTGTGGGCATATTTTTGAACATACGCAGGATTTTTTCGTTCAAAATTTTAAAATATATAATAATTCAGAGAGAGAATAGATTATACCACAGTTCAGGTAAATCTTGCAAAACTTTAATTGAAGAAAAACCTTACAGGACTTACACATGATAGGACTTATAGTACACACGATAAGAAACGGTATTTACAAGGAGTATTGAGAGTATTTACAGAAATTTAGACAATGGTTGATAGAAAGTTTAAATATTTACAAAGGTTATATAAGGTTGATAAGAGTTTGAATAAGGGCTTGGTGTTGAGAGGTTTTGGACTTTGGCTTGGTTAGCCGTTGCTTGCTTCGCTTTCATCCTTGTAAGCATTTAAATAGAAGTTTGTAATCCATCTAAATCGTTAATTAAAAGTGCTAGAGAATCGTAATAATGAAGCATCTTGAGTTATTCTACGTCGCTTCATATTGTTTTGCATCTTGTCATGCCTTTTGCTTTGTTCAAAAAATTCACGAATCTTCACTATTTATGCGTACGCTTTTATTATTTATAAATAGTAACTTTTGTCGGGTACTGTAGTATTTTGTCATATAGTGAAGGACAATATTTTGTGGAGACAAATGTGGGATGATTCAACCCAATATACCTATAAGTACATGCGTTAGTTGAAAAAATCTTCTTTTTTAGAAATGAATAGTACTCGTAAAAGGAAATATCTCAATACCATCAACAGAGAGGAAGGTAAATTCAAAATGAATGAACATTTGATGTGGTCCAAGATCTTGGATCGTCAAAAAGCCACGTGCCAATATATTATAACGATAGAGACATTTTGCTGCCGTAAAAATGAGCCAAGTTTCTTTGCTCAGAGTATAACTAGAAATTACCAAAAGTACTTATTTGAGAAGATCACAAACCGTAATTGTAAGAAGATGGAGCCAAGATTTCTGTTTATAAATCCAAATAGTAAATTGTTAACGTTGTTCAAGTTTAATAAGAACAATAGTAGATTTCAACGTTGTATGAACTTGCCATTTAAAAAATCGTAAATCCTAGCCGAAAACGTCAGTAGGAATCCAAGCATCTTTTGGAAGTTAAAGTGTCTAGAATATCCAGTCGTAAGAAAAATAACTCTGATATTGGGAGACCGATTAAAATGCTCACACAAGAAGTACAGTTTATTTAGTAGTAGAAATACATAATTGTCTTGTCGAGGATATCGGGTGTCCGTAGTTTGTTCAAAAGGTTAGAGTTGTTTCCATGTATGTGAGAGTGATGAATCTTCTATTAATCTATTAGACTCAATAGCGAATAAGCATCCATCATTGAAAAATTTATTCTGATTAATTCCACATTCAAATACAAGTCCATGGCCAAAGTCAGGAGTAGATTCATATTGTATCAGCTATTATAGATTTGCTGCTATGGGGATAGAATGACAGGTTTGAAAAGCAGGATTGATAATATATAAAACTTCGGGTTCAAAAGTGGCAACAGAAACATAGAGAAATAATCTATTATTGCAAGATAACACTCGAAGGTAGTTGTCAAAAATGAAACGAAGCGCTTTAGGATGAAGAACAGCGTTTGTTATGGGAACGAATTGCCATGTAGGGAGATATTTTGATTGCAGAAAATATCCTTCATTATATTTTAAGAGGGCATGATAAGAATGGAATTGCATAAACGAGGTGTTTGATAAAAATTAAAGATAAGATTTAGTTATAGAAGCAAATTTGAGAAGGATTTCGACAGGAAGCCAAGAAAATAGTTCATAAAGTTGATCATAAGTGAAAAGAAGAGCAGAAGATAGTAACTCAGGTTGAGATGTCATGCTTACCCTATAAAAATTCTCTTGTTGAAAAATCTAGAAAGGAGTTTGGGGTACCTTTGATAAATTCGTTGTCAAAATCAAATACAGATAAAGTTGGTTGTAATTGAGCAAATATTTGTTTAGAAACTAAATTTTTTATATATTTTTGTAAAATATTTTTTGCAGTTTTGTAATCGATACGTAATAGAAATTTTTTATTGTATAAATCGTCTTGAAATTTTGATATATATAAAATAATGGATAAAATTTTTTTTAATGGTTAAATAAATCTTTCACGGTTCTAACCATGGACCTGAATGAAATCGAATAATTTGTGGTTGTGTTGTTTCTAGTTTTTATTTTAGAATACCACCATAACCATTATCTGAAGTATCGGTTTCTATGATAAGTAATGTCTGAGGATATGGAATACCTAAACAAGGTAAAGATTAGACTTGTTGTTTTAGCTGTTTAACTATGTTCGTATGTTCCTCAATCCAAGTAGAAGGATTCTTTTGAAGACGTTGATAAAGTGGTTTACATATTTGTCTTAATTTTGGTATAAAGTAAGCAATATAATTTAAACAACCTAAAAATCTCTGTAGCTAATTTTTATCCTTGATTTTTTTAAGAAATTTACTAGCGACTTCAAGTGATCATTGAATAGGTGTTATAGATTGTTGATATATATTAAATCATAAAAATCTTATCTTTGTTTGAAATAATTTAATTTTTGATAAAGACACAACTAATTTATTTTATTTAATAATATTTAAAAATTGATAAAGATATTTAAAATGTTGGTCGATGGAAGTAGAGAATACCAAAATATCATCATATAGACAATGATAATTTGAGTATATGGAGTGAATATTTGATTCATTATATTTTGAAATTCAAATGGAGTATTTTTTAATCCAAATGGCATGATATTTCATTCATAATGACCAAAAGGTACTATAAATACAGTTTTATAACAATCTTTTTTCTGAACTTAGATATGTCAAAAGCTGGATTTCGTATCAAATTTAGCAAAAATATTTGCAATGTATAATCTATTAATTAAGTCGCGTTTATTGGGAATAGGATATTGAATCCGTTGAAGAGCCTTATTTAATGGTTTGTAATTTATGACTAATCGAGATATACCTGTTTTCTTTTCAGTATTATTCACAACATAAAAGGCAGAATAACTCCATGGTGATTTGGAAGGTCTAATTAATTATTTGTCGAGAAAATCTTGAATCTCCTTCTTGTAATATTATGGTAATTCTTGATTTATTTGAATTTATCTTACTTTTGCAGGAATTTTACTTTCATGAAAGTCCGATTTATAGGGTAAAGAGACTTGATATTATTTTCGATTCCAAAAAGCCGTTGGTAAAGTAGAACATACTTCTTATTCAAAACGTTTGAATAAGTTGTTAATTTTTGTTTGTACTATCGGGTTTTTTAATTGTTGTCATATATTAGCTATTTGTATTTCTTGTTGTAAATAATTAATTTATTTTTTAATTATTAAATTTATTTGTTTAAAAATCAATATTTCTTATAATTCTTGTATATCTTTTTGTTTAACGGGATGTATGAATTGAAATGAGATGGGTGTTCCTAGTACGTACATAGAAATACATTCTGTAGATACTGTAAATTGGTATATTTGAATAAAAAAGGTGGTCCTAAGATAATATCTTGTTGTAAATCTTTAACTAATATAAATATTGATTTAAAACAGTAGCCTAGATTGATAAATGTGTTAGTTTATATTTAATTTTTAATTTTAATCCGCTTGCTGTATGTGATTTTTCTATTGTCTTTTGATAATATTTTATAGGAATTAAGTCTTTTTGAATACAATTTTGATCTACACTTATATCTAATAAGGTTATAAGTTTTAGATGATATTTACTATTAATGACTAAAGTAATTTGACAATATAATTTTTAAAAATAAATTTTTAAAATTAATTACAAATATTCAGTTTGTTTAACGAATTGTAATTCATTGTCTTGATTTGTTTCTTTTTCTATATCTGTCAGATTTTATTTAGATTCAATAATCACTAGACGTGTATCAAATCAAAATTCATTAAACTTTATTTTTTGTTATTGATTTTTTAATTATTTTACTTTATTTTTGAATTGTTTAATTTTTTTTGTAAATTGCATGTAGTCACTTGTTGAAATAAAGAGGGAGAAGGGTATCTGTTTAATAGTTTTGTTAAACTAAATTCCTCTGACTCTTTTGGTTTTGAAATTAATAAATCCTTTTATTTATGTAAATACTGTCGTTTTAATTCTTGATCATCTATTTTATCAATAATATCAATTGAGAATTCTATTTTATCGTGTGTTTGTAACATATTAAGTTAAAAATTACAAGTACATAAATGTTTATGAGACAAAATTTTTTTGATTCTGACCTCGATTCAGAAAAAATTCAGTTGATTCACTAGCTTCTACCTATTCAAGATTAGCCTTGTGATTAGGGCTATTTTCAGATTCAGTATCACTTAATAACAGAGTTGCTAACTTATTACATAAATGTTTATCATCTTTAAATATCTCATCAATTTTTTTTTATTTTGCATTGATTTGTCATATGTCCAAGTTGTTTACATTTTCAACAGATTACTTTCGAATGTTGTGGTTGATATAAACTTTTAGATTGCCGAGTTGGTGTTTTTAAAGTTCTTTTTTTATGTGGTGTATAATAATTCGTCCGATATTATTTTTTTAAAATATATTTGGATTTCTGTTGAGAATGAGTTTTTAGTTTTTCTAAACTGTATCGATAACAATATGCACCAAATTGTGTCTTAAACTGTTTTTTATCATTATGAAGTTTTGTTTATTCTTTATTTTCTTAACATAATTGTAATCCTTTTCTTTTAATGAAGGCAAATAACTGACCGTAGGTCATTTGAGTCCATTAGATTGCTTTACCCCCCCAAACTCAGTGAATTTGATTATGATACATTTAGCAAAGAGTGAGTGAAGGCCAACAACAAATTGTTCTTTCCAAAAGGAATCATTACAATTTTGGTGCCGAAAAATATGAGTGAGAAACATATCTTTATACTAGCAAAAATCTTGAAGCGTAGGACATCTGAGATTTGTTAAAATTACGTGAGAATTTAAGTAGTCATTTTTGATATTTTTTCAGAAATACTTGACTAATAGTAATAATTAGAATTTTTAAGAAATTAAATTTTTAAATAAATTGACTTTCACTATTCGATTTTTCCTATTGAACAGATTCTGTATGATTTAAAATATAATTTCTTTCATTAAATGTTAAAGCATTTCCCACTAATATTTTAATATTCCAATAAAGCCAATCACAAGTAACTTAGCAGCATTTGGTTCAGTCATAGTCGTCTTACAGACTCGGTAAGAAGACGCATTAATTTTGGAGATTATGTAATAAACAAGAAATTTCATATTCGGATTTTTCATCAATATTCCATTGATGTATATTATTAGTATTATAAATTTTTGGAGAATATTGATATATTTCTTCATATTGTATATCGAATGGTGTAGGTCTAGGATAATAATTTTTTATAAAATAACTAAGCGGATTAGACATATTTCATAATCTATTAATCTCTTGAACAATTTTAATATCTTTAGGTTGTAGTGGGAGATCAATAGTTTGAATTGCTAGGATATCAAGTAAACTAAACGGAGTTCTATTTGTTCAATAATTTCTTTTTCAGAATTAATAATAGGTACAGACTCAGCTTTTCTGAGTGATTCAAAAGATAAAGAAGAAGCTGTCGTGTCTTCAAGATCTATTTTAATCTTAACCTTATATTTGAATATAAATAGTTATAATTTAGTTATTTTTAAAATTTTGATTTTATGCATTTATTTTATTTTTAAAAATAGTTAAATAAGGATCGTTGATATTGATATATATATATATATATATACTTAAAGATCGAAAAAAATTAGAGCCGTCATTCATTAAAAAATTGCAGTCCGATTTATACGAGATCCGTTTATAAATAAAGCCCAGTTCTGAAAGTTTTTTGTGGGCCCATGTAGATGAGCGAGCCCACCAAAAAATACACGAAGCCCAACTCTCTCTCTCTCTCTCTCTCTCTCTCTCTCCTTAAAACCCTAAATCATCTGAGAGCGGTATATATACCATAGTGATGCCGCTCACTCCGAGTTTGCCAACCGGTGTCTCCGTTGTTCAGAGTTTCTGCTAGCGACGAGATGGTATCTCTCTCTCTCCCTCACATTCTGTCTATATGTGGAGTTTGGATCAGATGAGATCGTAGATGTGAATTTGGGCTGATGTTGTTGTAGGGAAAGGGAACGGGAAGCTTTGGGAAGAGGAGGAACAAGACTCACACGCTTTGTGTGAGATGTGGCCGCCGTAGCTTTCATCTTCAGAAGAGTCGCTGTGCCGCCTGTGGCTTCCCTTCCGCCCGAAAGAGGATATGTAATCCTATATATCTCTCTCTTTCTTATCTGTTTTCTTCTTTCATGTTTCTCTTATTTGGTAATATGTTTAGATTGAGAAAATGGTTGTTTTAACTTTATATGAATTTAAGGATTTTATCTGTCGTTGATCTTCAGCATTTGTATGCATGCTTCTTTATCCACTTTTTATTTGTATATTTTGCTATTTAGGCGGTTTTTTTTTTTTTTGGCTACATCCGTTCTTAGCTTGGACATTGTATTGGTTTTGAGTAATGTAGAGTGCAGATACGATTGATCCGTCTTCTCCACTGTGTACTTCTGTCAATTCCCTCTGATTTATTGAATGCTGCAACAAACATAATGATCCCACCTGGTTTTAAATTTGATTTGGAGTTCAGGCTCTTTGTTCAAGACGTTCTTCAAGTGAAATCGATCCTACTATTATTGCTGTGTGTTTACGTGAGGGTTCTTATTGATGGCTGTTAGACTTGATTTATTAGCTTACCGATCCGATTACATACATTTTGTTTTGTTTTCCACATTGTTGAGCATTTCGGACAAAATAAAATTACTACTGCTGTATGCAATTATATTAAATTTGTTCAGTTGGTGTGATCAAAGTCTTCATATTTTTAACTTCTGTGTGGCTAGTTGATGATTGTATACAGTTGTGTTCTTTCATCAAACACTAGAATTGTTTTATGCCTCTTTGAAAATAGTCCATAGTGGCTGTTGTCATAATGTAGGAGTTGGATTATATGCCTCCAAGATTAAATAGCAGGTTTTTCTCTGCCCCCTTTAGTTTAATAAGGGGGATATGGTGGATGTATAATATCAAACCGTCTTATATCTTGCCGTGTCATTTAGTGGGTGTTTGGTTTTAGGAAAGAATGATGGAAAGAAAAAATGGTAGAATGAAACTATTTTTCTATGTTTGGATTACATGGAATGTTTCTAGAAAAAAAAAAAAGAACAGAAAATATGTATTAAAATAAGAAAATTTAAGGAAAATAATTTTCTTTTTAAAACAGGTGGGCAGCAAACGATAAAATGAAGGAAAATAATATGGGGTACACACAACCTCTTATAATTATAAGTGCATTCTCTTCCAATAGTTGTAGTATTATTACCCCTTTTTTCATGTGATTTTTCATCAAAAACTTAACAAAAGAAAGAAAATACTTTATTTTTATATTTTTCTTATACTTTTCCTTTACTATTTTCCTTTCATAATACAGTCTCAAAATCAAATTCACCCCTGATGTCCAACCCAAGAAAATTAATTGTTGCATTTAACATCGATGATCTCCACATGGAATTTGTTATACAAATACCCTTTTTGCATGTCCAGTCGATGCAGAGCAGTATGATTAAGATGCCTAGCTAGGTTTACCTATTTGTCCTCTCCAATTTCATTGTTCCATCCTACCAGTTTCTACTCCAATTTCCCTTTCCTATCAAACATGGTGGATGTTGAAGTGAAGTCCAAGAATTTGTTGCTATTTCACTTGACTTCTTTTAGTTCTGTCTTCTTCTGTTGAATCAATTTACCATCAAGTTGGTTCCTATCAGATCTGCATTATTGGTTATGAAACAAGTTCCCAAACCATCTAAATGCTACCTAATGTTATGTTGGTAATCATTTTAGCTTACTAGGGTCGAGTCACTACTATCAATACTTGCTTATATAAATGTTGTTCTTTTGTTACCCTCATACATATAAAATGGTTGGCATCAGGAGAACAGTCTATCTCATGACAATCCTACCCTCATACAACCCCATCCTTCCCGTCATCAACTGCCGCCATCTCTGATCTGCCATTGCCAGCTCTGCGACTCCCCAGTTTCCATGTCTTCTTGTCTACATCTCTCTAACACTGCATCATTATACATTCTCCACACCTTCCATTCTCCTCTCAACCTTCTGACTTCCCTGTGGCCACCAGTTGATGGCAAGTAGGGAGAGAGGCCATGGATAAAGCCAAGTTCTCACTCGGCGACCACCAGTTAGGTTGGGAGAGGGTGAGGGAGGAGAGAGAGTAGTTGCAGATATAGAAATTGAGAAATGAGGCGCGGCAGGGAGGGGCACCGTTGTCCAGGTTGGTGGAAGGAGAAGAAGGGGTTGCAAAGAGGCTAGGAGAAATCTACAGTGGAAGAGGAAGTGGTGAGCGCGGTGGTGGGTTGATGGTGGCAAGTGGCAGCAGGGGGTTGCTGGCTGGAGTCGTAGGGTCGGGGTTTCAACTCTTTTTATTATTATTTTTAATAAGGGATGGTTGGATGAGATAGATAACTAAGGCACAGTGTCTAGTGTACTCACCCACATCATAAGCATCTGTAGTATAGTCCTCAGTATCTTGTAGTTTGTAGCTCTAGGAAGCATCTTAGGTTGTGTGCCCTTTGGAGGTCTGGCATACTAATGGCCTTTTATACCCTATCAGTGCTATGCATCTTTCTTCCTTTCTTTTCCACTCGGCTAATGTCATACACCTTGCAAATGTCCATGAATCTGCTATTTAAGTGTCGGACATCTTTAAATTCCTGTTTGATTTGGTTTCTTTAGATGAGTTGATATCTGTTTCAATAACCAAAAATACCTCTATCCAACAAACAATATGTACTTGGTACTGCAAACTTTGCCGCTGGTTTTGCAATAAATACAGAACGTGGAAGAGAAGTTGTGCACAGTATTCCTCCATGAACTGTATTACCCTTGTATCTGTTCCATAAGATTTTTAGGTATATTTGATAACCATTAAATATCACTGATACATTTTCCATTTTGGCTAATCTGACTTAATCCTATGGGTCAATTTTTATCTTTGCTTTCTAAGTTGGTAGATTAATTTACAGTAAGGCATTTTAGTTTGAGCTGTTTTTATGTTTGCGATGTTGCAGACAACTGGAGTGTGAAGGCAATCAGGCGGAAGACAACTGGAACTGGCCGTATGAGGTATCTCCGCCATGTTCCACGCAGGTTCAAGACCAACTTCAGGGAAGGTACACGCTCTATTTAGTTCATATTGTTGGCTCCTCTAATTCTTCATTGGTGAGTTGAGTTTCTATATATTTGATTATTTATGCTTGATTTGCTTGAGTAGGTACTCAAGCAACCCCAAGGAAGCAGGCAGCAGCAGTCGCCTCCTAAGAATTAGTCTCTGTATGTTTTCAATTTCATGAGCTGCCCGAAAGGAATTTTGGATTATACTAAATTTTTTTTTTCCGCACAAAATTTTACTGGATTGCCATTCTATGTTGACATTGTCTCAAAATTGAAGAGCATGCCATGTATTCTGCCTCGTGTATGATTTGTGTTGTCTGAGCTGACCATAGCCGATAGTTTAATTTCTGTGTTTTATTGGCTGTCTGTTATGCCTGCTGTTGATCTCATTGCTCTCTTCCCTGAGTTCAGTTTTAACTTCTCAAGTAGAAATAGTTTCCGAAGCCAGAGAAGTAGATACTTGATTTGTTAAAAACAGAGAAACGAAGGTTCCATTTATTTGTGGTTGTGGGAAAGTAAATTATTGGAATATATTTATTATTTTTTAGTGTTTGGCATGGATAGGAAACTATAAGTCAATTTTTTTCAGTTCCAAAAAATGAATTCTCATTTTTGGAACGAGCAGCTATTGTTCGAAGTTCATTCATTACTCAGTTTTGACTATCAACATTCATTAATGATTGTTTCTTTCCTGAAAATGATACCATTGTTAAATCCATGACGGCTTGACCTGCCACTGGTATGCGATGCTTTGGGCCGCCACTGTCGATTGTCAAGTACCATGCCAGTCGCTGGCAGTTGTTAACTGATTGGTGACAGCTTGAGCTGCCACTATCGACATCCCAATTGTCGGTAATTGGGTGGCGATTCCATAGGTCGCCCAGTTTGTTGTTGGACAGTTCTCCTTGATCTCAGCCTGCCAGTTGCCAATGCATGGGCAACTATTGCAGTTCATTACCTTAAACGTTTCCAACCATGGTATCTACCATTAACATGGAACGTCCCTAATCCCTTTGCTATGCATATAATTACTACCTGAGATTAATTGATGATGAATACAAATATTGTTTTAATTGTGAAATATTATCATCTTATGGAGATATTATCACAGTTAATAGCTTTAAATATCTATTATGATTGATTAATTTTTATGATGATTCTTATTAGGTGTTTTACAAGCTAAACTGCCCAAATGCTTCAGAAAATTATTATGAAAATGTTTTCCATGAAACCTAGGAAGATAATTTTTGTGACTATATGAAGCCGAAATAATGGAGTGCTTGAGCAACTAATTCTGCAGCTAGGCAAATAAATACATGCAAAAATATCTCACCCTCAACAACGATTGCTGATGCAGCTGTTCTTCTAATGATTTTGATGTTTTTAATTGAAAATCCTGCACATTTGTTATTAGGTTAGTAGATTTAATGAAAGGGACACTAAAGGAAACCCTCCCATTTGGCATCCTTATTGTAGTATGCTAGCAAAGACTCCATTGATATGTGATGATTAAGGTACATGCTGTGAGTTCATCAAATCAGGGCTTAATATCATCTGATTCAAAACAAGTAGAACGCCTAAAAGCCAATATTTAAAAGGCCTAAAGAGAATTTCTATGTTGGATGTAGTTAACCTATAGTAACTCAGCTGTATCACAGTTTAAAAAAATTGAAACAATGAAATATTCCATGGGAGACCAAGTCCTGGCACTTTCAAAGTATCTCATGGCAAATCCCAATTTACGTGCCAATTCAACTGTGACCATCACATAAAATTTAGTGAGGTTTTTATTTTTCAAAGCAACCATTCGCAGTTTGTACTCCAAATAAACAAAAGCCAAAACTAAAACAACAGTTGAGAGTAGGCAAGAGTGCCTTACAACAAGATAAAAGCCAAAACTTAGAACAATTTATAGACAAATGATCATGTTTAACGACAACTAATGAAATTCCAAATCAAATGCCAAAACGACTGCCAAAAGGATTTACCCACATTAGACCTACCCGGACAAGCACAAACTCAGGCAAACCATGAGAGGGGCAACCCTCGGCACTCACATCACTGTCTGAAAAACTCGGCCATGAGAGCTTGAGCATCTCTAGCATACTTGTTAAGTACAATATTCTAGCCTGCCCTTAAAGATTCCGGGATTCAAGGACACGTGTGAGGAGCATGAAATATCAGTCTGGAGGCATAAATTGTGTCAACTGAAATTTTAAAGTGGGTTTCTTCTGGGGTTGCTGTTAAGGAGGAGTAGAGAGAAGAGGTGGGTCTGAAAGAGAAAGAGGAGGGGGTGTTGGTTTTGGTGTTGGGGTGTGGTGGAGTGCTGTTTTGGCTCTCTTAGCGGGAGGTTCACATGTCAACCTATAAATATATTAACAGTTGGTAGATGATTGATGGAGATTGAATAACTATTTAAATTTTTTGATAAAATCTTTATTATTTATTAACCAAGCTTTTAGGAGCCGCCTTACTGAAAGGATCATAATAGCTCTTGCGGAGGATAGGATTGAGGTGATTGAAGTCTTGAGAGAGAGAAACGAGTAGATAGAGAACATGGGATACCGGCATCTCTATCATTGTGTTTATTTGTGTAGGTTGGATGTTAGGGTTAATCTGAATGAATTGGATGAACTCCATGGCTACGCCCTCTGCAGCTGGGCTTTTAACTGGATTTCCATCTCTTCCCATAATTCTAATCTCCTAGGACCTTGTCACAAATCAAATTCCTAACCCAATGCCTTCATCTTCAACAAGAGATGGATACAATTACTACTTCATTTTCAAGATTCTGTAGCACAACAGACGATTTTGTGGAAGAATGTTTGCAGCTAAGATTGAATATGCGAGTCTGAACAAAGAGATGTTGGGTCACGTCTAAGCCCTATGTGGATGGGTTGTCAAGCTACAAAAAGAAAACAAGAAAGGCGAGAAGACTATGTTAGGCTAATTGTAGATTGAACCCTTTAATGAAAGGGCTGGCCGCCCTTTTTACTCTTATGGAACTATGCAAATCTACTATCAGTTTCTTTCCTATAACTAAATAATTTTTATAAATTTATGAAGTACTATATACAGTATCCTTTAATTCGCCTTTTTCCTCTAACCAAAAGGGTTGCAAGGGATAGGAGCAAGGGATCGTAGGAGCAAGGGATCGCCTATCAAAGAATCCAATATGCAGTCAACTATTGTAGGAATCACAAAGTCGCGTGAGGCCTAATCCATGTCTTGACATATATTGTCCATACTCTTCCAACGTCACAGAAAATTAGAAGGCTGATAAAACAAGCCAAGAAATCAAAGGAAATTTCAATAATACTTTGATGGTTGCTATATACAAGGGGACAAACCTAAAATCTTATCCATGGTTGATGCTGTTTATTAAAAAAAGAAAAGGATCAAGAAAGCATGGGCTCATTAATCCGCAAACCCAATTCAGTAATTGGCCTAGGGTTGAGGATAACGGTTCTCATTTCTTAGGAACTCAGACTTCTAAAACTCGAGCTGTTATTGCCGTTTTTTCCCAAAAATTTCATCGATTCCTACTCATGCAATTTCTTTCATAGTTGCCTCTTAAGATATGGATGCCAAGTTATCCACTATGATCCTTTTTCTCCCCCAAATGAAGATAGGATATGAACCATTGCTTCCAAGCAGCGTCTTGTTGTTGTTCGATCCATGACAAGAAACAACTATCTAACAGGCAAAAGAAGTTGACGTATTAACGCTGGTTCCTCACTGGAACAAATCGAAAATTTGCAACCTGAAGGATTGGCCATATGCTTCCTTCCATGATCAAAGCCGGTATGAAATCCCTTTTCACGTCTTCCTTGATTTGCGGAACAGTCTTTCCATTAGAAAGGCCCATGTAAGTGAACAAGAGAAGTAAATCCCAGGGCCCAAAGATGATCCCGTCGAGTGCAACTTTAGTAGCAACAACTTGGAAGCAATTTGGTTGCATTTTTTGTTTAACCCGTATAAGACGATCCAGACTCTCGTACTTGAGAATAATGAACATATACTATATCAAGCTATATATGAAAAACATTATGAAAAGAGAGTTGCATTATGCAACAATATATTCAGGAAATCCCTAAATTATGCAATATATTGATCCGCCCATTGAACAATAATCTAAGTCTGGCACTCAGAACAAAAGGACAGCTCTGTGCACCAAGTTTTTTAAATTATGAGCATTGGGGATGGTCAGATGTACAAAAACTTAATCATATAATGCAAAGAAACAGTAGTCATAATAACAATCATACTGTAATGTTAAGGCTCAAGGGGCAGATTTGTATGCTGGGTTTCCTCTGGGATTGACTCAAAGCAGTGACCTATGTCTGAATGTCTCAGGTTACACATTTAGTCGCCAATATCATATCTACGCAAGAAATAGTATGAGATCTAACTTTCTTAGGAAAATAGTGACTAGCATCTCCGAAAAGTTTAGCCCAATAAATGGGGATGAGTAAGGTTAAAGAATAAATTAGAAACTACAATGATTTTAGAATGACAAGTCACTGGAAAAACATTCAAGTGAGAATGATTGATTGTTTGTGCAACAGATGACTGCATTGAAAGATATGAAATATTTACTTATAATATGTTTGGTTGTTAAAATGGAATAATGTGAGAATAGAATAGGATGAGAATAAAATTAGAATTGTTATTCTTATGTTTTATTATCAGAATAAAATAAGGTGGGAATTAATATTTTTTTATTTGGTTTGTAGAATAGTATGAGAAATAAAGTGATAATAATAATAATAATAAATATAACAATAATAATAATTATAAATAATAATTATTATTATAAAACGTAGTAATAATAATAATAATAATAATAGCTATTCTCACATTTGTGAGAATAAATATTCATTAAGAATATTTATTTTCAGTTAAATTTGTTATTAAATGGAGAAATATTTATTTTCATGGAATAAAAATTCTATTCTACCTAATTTTCTCCAATTAAACATGCAGTTAGAATTTCGGAAATGGTGCTTTGCAAGGGGAGAAACACTAACCAAAAGTGGCCCACTGGTCCAACAAATCCATATCCAAAGAAGCTTGTGGTTGCAGCCCTCTTCCAATTGATCTTAAAACCCCGGTCTTCGTCCTGTTGAATGCAGAATTGTCATGCTTCTTTAACACCCAAAAACAAAAAAAAAAAAAAAAGAAGCAGATGGCAAATTAGTACTTTCTTATGTCCACGCCTACGTACTTTATTTATCTGCATTTGTCCCATCTGATATATGCAAATTCTACTATTTTTTATCAGTAAGGCAATCAATCCTACATAATTTAAAAGAAACAAGAAATCATAATGCAGCTGAACAATGACAATTGGAACCTCACCTGATGGATTGGCATTGTTAATAAATTCGATAAGCTAATATGGTAAGGGTTGGGTTTGTAGTTATGTAAGCTAAATCAAGATATGATCCAACCAACGCTGATTACTTGAGAGAACAAAAAAGACACCCTTAGCAGCAAGCAACAATTTCAACCATAACAGCTCAATTCATCAAGGAGCTTGAAGGCAATAAATTTTAGCCATCACAAGGGTATTTCGTTGGTACTGCTAAGACTGGATAACATTTAAAATTTGGCACATGAGATTACAGGTGTTAATAGACCCAAGTGTTAAAACTTATGAATGACTAATATTTCAGTTTTCTGCAATCTTCTAGTGCCCACAATCGAGAGAGAATTGTATAGTATTAGGACAGAAACTAGAATCACCATGAATTTTCAGAGGTTCATACTTGAGGATAAACTTTCTATATCCGTCAGTCCTTTCTCTATTATACCAGCAAACAGATTGAGCGATTCATCAAAGGGCACAGTAACTGCTTCAGAGCCAGGTTGCTACCAACTAGTGTACAAATTAACACAATGATGGTGGGCACCACCCTCCATATGCACAGCTACCAACCTTGCCAATGAATCATGATCCAAGGCAAATGCATTGATGAGAATCCAAGATGGGAATAGCTATTCTAGGAATAATGGGAAAAAAATGCACAATTTCAGTTCTTAACGGAACTGTTTGCATAATTGAGGTACGTCAACTCAATGACGCCCATTTGCACAATCAGTGAACTAGAGCTACAAATGCAGCAATTCTTCCTAAAGAAAACATACATCTCCATGCTCCCAAAGTTGGAAATACAAATAACATTGAGATAACCATTTGTTCAAGCAGCGGATAGGAGTCGTTTCATCCAAAATTTGCATTTGAACAATCGATTAATCATTTTTGCATATTTTCCCAAAAAATTTCATAAATTACTCTAAAATCTTTGAGCGGTTACCCATTTGCTCAAACCATCGAATACGATCCACAAATGACTGAACAATTTCAAAGATACAAAGAGGGGACGCAAGAGAGAGAGAGGAAGTGCGAGAGAGAGAGCTCTGCACTGACAGAAGAATTGAGGGTGTTTTTTAGCCGTGTAATGAGTGACAGCCTGAGCAGAAATATCTCCAATTCCCCAAATCAAACCAGAGCTAATCATCTGAGTCTCTTCACCGGATGAACCGCCAAGCAATTCTGATACCATCTCCACAACCTCAACATTTTCCAATATCCAAACGCTGTTGTGCGTGCTTTTTGTGTGCGTGTGAGACAGAGAGAGAGAAGGTTGTTTCGAAAAGAACTGAGTGTTGTAACAGAACAAAAGAGAGAGAGAGTGTGTGTGTGTGTTGAATGCATGCTCTCATCTCTGGCCTTGATCATGTTGGGTTATATGCCACTCTCGTGTAGGTCCATACCCACTTGATGTGGCGGATGGAGGTAAATATTCTCATCGCATGAGGAAGGCTCGAGTTGCTCCTGTTGGGCGCTCGAGCCACGTTTCCAGTAAGCCCCGGAACGCTACTCACTTGAATGTCGCTCAGGCCCAAATTCCAGTACATGGCGCTCGCTATGCGCCCGAATAGCGCTCGAGCGTAGGCCTGCATTCGAATAGGGCTTGAGCACGGGCCTGCGCCCGATACGCGCTCGAGCGGAGGCCTGCATTCGAATAGGGCTCGAGCACGGGCCTGCGCCCGATACGCGCTCGACGGGAACTCGAGCGCGTGCCTATTATATAAAATGTGCATTTTGCGTTTTAGGTTAATTCTAATGAGTTTTGAGCGCCGTTCCAGAGAAGAAAAAGAGAGAAGAGAGAGAGAAAAAGGAGAAGAGGAAGATTTGAGCCTTCGGTTGGGTTTTCAATCAAGTTTCAGTCTTCGGTAATCACACGCACGAAGTTCTTGCTACTGAGAAGAACATCTGTTGGGTTTTTTTATCTCTACTCTTGCTCTTTATATTTCTTGTACGGGCTGTGCAAAGTAAATTGATGTTGATTCTTTTGATTTGGGATTTGTGTAACCAATCAACTATTGCTAGTGAAAATTTTAGACTCCGTGTCTCGTGATTTTTCTCCCTCGTTTCATAGGGAGTTTTCCACATAAAAATCGTTCCTTTACTGTTTGTGGTTGTTTATTATGTGTATACTATCATCTACTTCGTGTTTCCTTGTGGTTTAAATTAGTAATTAATTCTAACAAGTAGTATCAGAGATTTTGGTTTATGTTAGGTATTGTGACTTGTTTGAATCGATGGAGGCCGGAAATAAGATGATGTGTTTGAATGGTACGAACTATGATATTTGGCACAGCAATATGAAGGACTTGCTGTTTGTGAAATCGATGCACCATCTGGTTTTTGCGTAACAAAAATCGGAATCAAAGTCCGAGGAGGATTGGGCATTTGAGCATGAACAAGTTTGTGGTTATATTAGGCAATTTATGGATGACAATGCATATAATCACATCCGAAATGAGACACATGCAGAGACTTTGTGACAGAAACTTGAAACACTTTATGCTTCAAAGACCGGTAATAATAAATTATTTCACTTGATGAAACTTATGCAAGTAAGGTACAATGAGGGCTTGTCTATTGCCGATCACTTAAATGAGTTTTAAGGATGTGTTGATCAATTGAGTGACATGGATATAAAATTTGATGATGAACTATTGGGTTTGTGGCTTCTGACTATTTTACCAGACTCCTGAGAGGTGGTAAGGATTACTGTCGCCAATTCAGCTCCAAACGGCGTGGTAACTCTTGATATAGCAAAGGGAGCGGTGTTGAATGAAGAGATGAGACGTCGATCACAGGGTTCTTCTTCTACGCACTCTGAAATATTAATTTCCGAGTCGCGGGGAAGAAATAAAGGGCGTGGTCTTAAGCCTGCAGGAAAGGGCCGAAGCAAATCCAGATCGAGGTATCAGAACCTCGAGTGCCATTATTGTGAAAAGAAGGAACACATCAAGAAACATTGTTACAAGTGGAAGCGAGAGAATGCTGAGAGTAATGAGAAGAATGCTGACAAGACTCGAGATAAGAAAGAGCTACTGTTATTATTGGGAGTGATCTTTGGCTGGTGTGTCAGGAGAATGAGGTGGTAAATCTGGTTGATCTTAAGACAAGTTAGGTGGTGGATAATGGTGCTTCATTTCATATCACGTCACGGAAAAAGTTCTTCACATCATACACTCCTAGCAATTTTGGAGTGTTAAAAATGGGCAATGAAGGTATGTCCCGAATTGCTGGCTATGGTGATGTGTGTTTCACCATAAATAATGGAACCAAGTTGTTGTTGAGGGATGTTTAACACGTCTCGAATATTCGATTGAATCTGATCTCGGCTGGCAAGCTTGATGATGAGGGTTTTTGTAGCACGTTCTGCACAAGAATATGGAAGCTGACTAGAGGGTCTCTAATTGTGGCTCAGGGTAGAAAAGTTTGCAACTTGTATGTGTTGCAACCCTCGATTGTAGCAGGAGATGTGCATGTTGTTAAAGGTAAGGAGATTTTAGATTTGTGGCACCGTCGGTTTAGCCAGATGAGTGAGAAGGGCCTGAATTGTCTAACATCCCTCAACAGCAACTTGGTTCCATTATTTATGGTGAGACACACATCACTATAGCCAGCAATGCGGGACATATCTTCATTGCCCATTTTCAACACTCCGAAATCGCCAAGAGTGTATGATGTGAAGAACTCTTTCCGTGACGTAACATGAAGTGAAGCACTACTATCCACCACCCAGCTTGTCTCAAGATTAGCCAGATTTACTACCTCATCCTCCTGACACACCACCTAAAGATCACTCCCAAATAACAAGTTCTTTCTTCATCTCGAGTTTTGTTAGCCTTCTCCTCATTACTCTCGGCATTCTCTCACTTTTACTTGTAGCAATGTTTCTTGATGTATCCCTTCTTTCCACAATAATGGCACTTAGGTTTTGATACCTGATCTGGATTTGCTTCGGCCATTCCTGCCTGGAGCTTAAGACCACGCCCTTTATTTCTTTCCCTTTGACTCGGAGATTAATATTTCGGTGCGCGTAGAGGAAGAACCCCGTGATCGGCTTTTCATTTCTTTATTAAACACCGCTCCCTTTGCTATCTCAAGAGTTACCACGCCGTTTGAGCCGAATTGACGACAGAAATCCTTACCACCTCCCAAGAGTCCGTAAAGTAGTTAAGAAGCCACAAACCCAGTAGTTCATCATCAAATTTTATACCCATGTCACTCAATTGATCAACACATCCTTGAAACTCATTTAAGTGATCGGCAACAGACGTGCCCTCCTTGTACCTCATTTGCATAAGCTTCATCAAGTGAAACAATTTATTATTACCGGTCTTTAAGGCATAAAGTGTTTTAAGTTTCTGCCACAAAATCCTTGCATGTTTCTCATTTTGGATGTGATTATATACATTGGCATCCACAAATTGCCTAATATAACCACAAACTTGTTCATGCTGTGGAAAACTCCAATAGTAACCCAATAGTAAATACTCGATTTTTACGTGAAAAACTCCCTATGAAACGAGTGATAAAAATCACAGCTTATTGGAATTTGGGCTTACTGTGAAACCAATGCTCGAGCACCATTTAGGCCCACAGTGAGTGCCATGCTACTGGAATTTGGGCTCGAGTGATATTCAGGCGAGCAGGGAGCAGGGGCTTACTGGAAACGCGGCTCGAGCGCTCGAGCGCCCAACAGGGGCAACTCGAGCCTTCCTCATACGGTGAGAATATTTACGTCAATCCGCCACATCAAGCGGGTATGGGCCCACACGGGAGTGACCCATAACCCAACAGATCGTTGCATCTGAAATGACTTTAAATTATATATAATTCAATTTTGGCCTTACGATAATGACAATTAAACATGCAATCATAAATCAAACTATATCATAAATCATTATTTTCAACTATGTAAAGCCCGTGTTAATTATCAGTGATAGTCATATAAGGGAGAAATCATACGATATACCAACATTCATATATCTCACTAATTAATAAAAGAAATCTAAACACTTATAAAATATGTGATGCGTCCTTGGTGTCCAGGTTGTATGGATCAGCGAATTATTCAATCTTTTATTGTGGGTAGAATTGGATCAGATTCGATCTCTATTTTTGCAAATCTAGAATATGTGCATCACAAGTTACAAATAAGAGGTCAAAAGATTGCGGAACTCACTTTTCAATTTATTCTCCGACACTTAAATTAATAATCTTTCTTAGAAAAATAAAATATGTAAAGAGGATGTGAAAGAATGTAATGATGCACGTATGTGGGGATCGTGAGAGGAGACCTGAACTCTTGGAGTGCACTCAGCAAAGAGTGGCTTGAGGAGGTGGAGGATTGGGCTCCTATACGTCGCACTCGGTGAGTGGTTCACTAAAGTGCACTTGATGGTGAGTGGCTCTCGTGAGAAGAAGAAAGGGCAATGTAGAGAGAGAATTTGGTTCCTTTTAAGCTTTCGTGTTTTGCTCGTGGGTAACCTTTTTGTTGAGAATTGTTCAATCCCCTACTATGTGAAGAGAGATAAAACTTATAGTGCATTCGTAGAGAAAGTTTTGGCGCTAAGACAAGTGACAAGTAGTCTGTCGGGATTCATCGGTCGTTAGGGTGTTGACAGGAGCCTTCATGTCAAATGTCGTCTTGTGATGTTGACTTGACTGTGGTAGGTGGTGGCTGACAGAGGCCAGGTAGCCTCTCGCATGGGTTGGCTGGGCTGTCGTTGGTCGGTGGGCACAATGGTTCCCCATGGTTGACCGCTATCACTATTTGTTAGGACATGTTGCGCCGACATCTCCTGCGGTACCAAATTGCTATCACTGAGGTGGAGAGTGGATTTTGCTGTGATTAGTTGAGCCGCAGAGGTTATTCCGCAACCCTGGGCTGTTGCTCCTCCTTGGGCCCATTCACAACATATGGTTTGGTCGGACGATTCCTAGGTCTTACTTTGTGTTAGGCTTTATTGGGTAGTGGGTTGGCTACCGAATTGTCCTATGTTATGACTAGACCGGCCCGTTCTATGGCTAGGCCCATCACTAGCCCGCCATGCCAAGGAGCTGGCCCTTTTTGGTATCCGGCATGTCAAATAATGGGATGTTACCTGCTAAGCCTGCTCACACGCCTTTTTCTAATACACTTCAATTGCCGGTTCCCAAGAGCCATGCCCCTTCCCCAGGTGCTTTGTGGCTTTCCGTACGATGGTGTAGGAATTCGATGCTCTATTTAGAAAGATTTTGCTTTGATCAGAGGCCGGACGTCGATTCCTTGCCGGTAATTGGCGGACGTGCTCTTTCACCAGGAGCACACCACCTTTTTGCCATGGCTATAAATGGAGGATCTTATTGCTTTTTGCTTCAAGGTTGATCTCCACACCAAGTGATGTGGGAGTTCAAAGAAGCCATGGGCCTCTCAATGCCTCGCACCGAGATTGGCTAAAGTTCTGGGAGATTTGAAGATACACTTGGCACTTACAGTGTTGCCATCGTTTCGGTTGTTCTCGTCCCACCATGCTCGGCAACTTGGCGGTAGGGTCCCTATTTTCTTTCCTCCTCCAACTAGCATTCAGATGCTCTCTTCAGAAGGGATCCCCTGGGGCTGTCATTTCTCTCGACCTTTTCGATTTTACAGAAGTAGCCCTACCTTGATCTCTTTTTTGGGGGTTGTTGCCAGAGCTTGTCGGAGGTGGAGTCTCCGGGTGGGAAGCTTCTCTAATGTTTGTGGTGGCGTTTTGTTTTTGCTTTCGAGAATTGCTTCTCACCTGCCTCCTATAGCACCTGGTTTCCTATCGGGCATGTTCCGTGGGTAGGTAGACAGTCCAGGTAGTGATTCACCCGTGATTCACCCGTGGTGGCGTTTTCTTCTACTACGTACTTTTACTTTTGTAAGCCTTGTATTTTGTAAAAGAATTCAATAAATAGAACCACTGATTTTTCCCCTTTTTGTATTTCAGTAATCTTGTCCTTTTATCTTCTATTATTGCTTTATGATTGGGATGTCTTCGTATCGTCGCATGTGACCTAGCATCTAACAGTCAGATGGATCTTGCGTCCGACGGCTCAGTTATTCAGCAACTAACTTCTCGATCGGCTGTCCTAAACGCTTGGCCGTATCGTTAAGCCATGAGTCTCCTATGTGACAGTACACTGACATGACAGCCACTTCGACTAACAATGCTGGCCCTTCTGGAGTTTGAGTGGTACACTTATTGTTGACAAGATGGTTCAACTAGCTAGCATCATTGTTAGTGTGCAAGAATCCAAAGCACTAGGCCATTTTAAACGACAACTGGAAGTAGTGTTTCGCGATGCCTCGTGGTCTTGACACACATAGTTGCCATCATGAGGGTAGCCGCTCGACTTCCCAGTGATGTTGTTTCTTTGCGGGCCCCCCTTCTTTTCGCATATTTCCTTCTTATTCCTTTCCAACCATGGCCATTGGTAACGTTAGGAGGATTCGCTCAATCCTCATCATTGAAGATATTTAGTTATTGCTTTCACAGTTTAGGGTTCAAGGGGGCATGGCGTTTTTACTACCTAGCAAAGACGGCAGAGCCTATTCTTCGCCAAATGGCTTCATTACTGTCTACGAGATCCATATGCGGGGTGGACTCCATTTCCCAATGCTGTCGGACCTATATGTGATCCTCACGGCTTTAGGGGTGCTAGTGGCGAGGCTAATGCCCAACGCCGTTCAACACCTAGTGTCACTTTGCGTCTTCTCCCGCTACCATGGCTGTATATTCACTACCACGTCAGTGAGAATGATCTTCACATTCTCGCAAAAGGCTGATTAGATTTCCTTATCTCCTCGCCTCGGTTTTAACTTCAAAGGAGAAAATCCTAATTCGGTCAAGTAGTAGAAGGACTGCTTCTTTTATTTGGCAACTCCTTTCAACCGAGATGTTTCCAACAAGTGGGGAAAAGTTTGACTCGGCATCACCAGACCTTTGGAAGAGAGCGAGAAGGCTCAGGAGAAGCCTCTGGTGGATTAGATCTTAGCCAACGTTGACACTTTTTGGGAGAGGGGACACTGGTTGACCCCAAAAGCCTTTGTCGCAGCCGCATGGGGGCCGACCCCCACAGAGACATCGGCCAGATGAGGAGGCTAAGGACGTTAGCAATCCGAGAACCTTTGGGTTGGCTGTTGAAGTGGCGTTACTCTTCCTTCGACGGCCTATCTTCAGAGCTTAGTTCTTTTTCTAGAGAGGACGAGGTTACATTGCAGCGGGTGTGGCGATTCAGGAGTACTTCGAGGGGGCGTGCTCTACTCTTGCCTCCTCTTTAGGTCAGCCGTCTGGTTCTAGGGGAGCTGAGGGCACCGTGACCATAGTAGCTCCTACACCGATTCTCAAATTCAGTGTCGTTGGTGCCGAAGTCAAGCTGATCTCCACACCCGTGCTAGCGCAAATGAGGTCCCAGTTGATGCCTGAATTTTGTGGGGGGGGGGGGGAAGACGTTAGCGGATTGCCCAACTTGGCCACAGCATTTGGACAACCCATAACACCATTCCCGGGCACTAAAAATCACTTGCTTCAACCAGCCAGAACTCTGACCATTACCCCAGATCATGATCTCTCTAGGAATTGCAACTTCCAACTCAACATATCTTTTGTAATGGCAACCCTAATATTTGCCGCGTTCAGCATCTCCCCAAAGATGAAAGGAATCTCGTCCGACTGATCATGATTGCCTTAATAAATGCACGCAATTCTCATACCAGCCCACCAAATTTGTGCAAGGCAGCTGACAACCAACTTTGATGCCCAGGTAAGGCTGAGTCGGTCAGAGGCTATAAAAGGCTCCTAAGGCAAACTTCAAGGGCATACTGGCATTAACGCTCGCACCCACATCTTCATATACGCTAATACTAGCCTCCTAATGCTTACATTCACACTCAATCATGCCCCCAAATGCCATTCCCAGAAGCTTTCAAGATGATACACTCTATCCGCAGAGCCTCCCAAAAATCCCTTCACGATTCTCACCTCCCAAACATCAAAGCCACTCCTCACGAGCGCACTATCGTAAAAGTCATTCCATACCAAGTGCAACCTCCGAGTTAGATTCAAAAGAACCACCTTCTTGTATCATCACTCATATATTTTTATCATTGCATATTTTATCTTTTAAGGAAGATTACTGATTTGAGCGTCGGAAGACATACTAGAGAGCGAGTATTATCAATCATCTAATTTTTAGTTTTTGAGTTGTGGTATGCATGATTCAGGCTAATGAGTATGGAGATCAGACTTGTTACAGTTCAATTCAAAAACCAAACAACACCTTAATTGATCAACTATATGCATTTAGGACGCATCAATGTTATATCTTATAAATAAGATCAAATATCACTTTTTAAATATGTAAATGCTAGGTATATGACCTTCTTTTACAAATAATATAACTAAACATATCACAGCATGTTTCATCAAAATTTTGCAATAGCTCAATGTAAAAATGAAAGAAAAACTCTCTAAATAAACTCTTCTTTTTTTTAGAATTTTGAAAGGAATAACTCAACTCAAACTTTATTTTTTTTGATTTTCTCAAATTTTTTGGATAAAATGAACATGTAAGAAATATTATTCAACAAATTATAATAATTTTTAATAATTTTTATAAATTTAGATACAAGTCTTCATAAATATTAGAAAAATGTGAACAATAAACCATACATGCAAGTTAAAAATAAAAATAAACTTAGATGAACACATTTATAGAGATCCCAAGCAATAATCCAAGGCTTATGAATGAAATATAAATAAATTTCTAAATTTTTGTGCAAAGTAAAAGACAAAAAGGCTTAAAATATATTTGTTTTTGACTATTTATCAAAGCTAAATAAAAATTTCTAATTTCACATTCTCTCGTTCGCTATCGTAGCCTCTTTCTTTCTCTTTTTTTTTCCCTTTTCTTTTTTTTTCCCTAGATTAGAGAAAACAAAAGCCCCCCCTAACAATCCCTATTTACCAACTAAAGGGCCGCGTGAGCTACTGGTTCACGCTCTACTTGTGATCCGGCTCTACCCAAGCCAGAATGCTCGTAGAAAGAGCAGTTGGCTCATGCTGACCTATGGCATGGTTGTGCCCAAGGCAAAATGCCTACTCCGTGAGCATTTGGCTTGCATTTTATTTATGAAAGCCAATCGTCAAAATGGGAAATTAACTTTATGAAGATTAAATACTTGGAATCCCATTTGAATCCAAAGCTTAACCTAAAAATCTTAACACCATTTTTTTAATAAGTAGATATAATTAAATAAAAATTAAACTCAAATATTACCCAATAAGTTTCATATTCAACCCAAGTTTCAACTTGGCCAAATGAAGCAAGTTATAAAGGTTCATTATTCATCTTTTAAGATTTTTTCAAACTTACAGTTCTAAGTTTCAATTCCATCTTATATATCAAAATAAAATTTTGGTTTCAATTCCAAATTTCAATTCAATATTCAATCTTCTTCTACTATTCTCATGACAAGATTAAAAACTGTTCCCCATATTAGGAAAGCTGTCACTCACCTCTTCTATCCAAGATGGAATGAAATTTACATTTACTTTTCATATTAAGGGAATGTTGAAGTATATTGTTCAATAAAATCAGATATCATATATTAAATTTATATCAATACCAGAAGATACATCGCATAAAAATTGCGACTACACTGCATCCCATTGAGTGCAGTCTCAAATGGATCACGAGAGGAGGATTCAAGCAGTCTACCACTCGAGCGGCCCACCATCCATGATTAAAAATTTGATGAATGAACAGTGTATATCAAATATTCATTAAAATCATTCGACACAATATCTATTATTTATACACATAACTTTTAATTCTAACTATTAGATACATATTAAAATTTTTATAATGAAAGTACCTTAAACGATAGTTCCAAATTCTTTAGGGTGCATGCCATTGGTTGTATTTGGCAAGTAATATAGCAAAAGATATTTTTAAAATATCTTATTTTAACCTTATAAATTTATAAGTTCTTACCTTTTCAACTATAATTGGCAATGTTTTTAGATTTTATGAAAATTTTAAAAATATGTTTGATAGTGAAAAAATTCAACTTCTTTCATGGAGATAAGTGACAAAGTAGTTTCAACAAATTACTCAATGAAATTGAAAATTCCAAAATTTATAAATTATTGAGGAAAAAAAAAGTAATATTTAAAATATATATATATATATAATATGATTTTCACTGATATATAATAAATGTATGTATTTAAAAAATCTTCTAGTAAACTATATATTTTTAACAAAAAATAATTATTATAAAAAAACTGATTAAATATATATATAATTCTTATGATAATGTGTGTACATTTATTTTTATAAATAAAATCAGAGGATGAGTAGAAATAATGTTAGCACCGTGGACAAATGCTTTATAAATTGTGGCTTTAATAATTATAGAGATTTTGGGCTTTAATAATCATATGCTCAAGAATACAAATAAGTTAAAATTAGTTATTAAAATATTTTGTTTTAAAAATAATAGATTTAGGGTTGCCTTTGACCTATGCTATAAGAAAAATACAATATAACCCTAAACAGCCTTTTTAAAATCACAAAAAACAACCCAACTCACTTGAGGTACAAAACTGTGTTACAGTAGAGGCCATGAATCGGCAGGGCATTCAAGGCCCATTTCGGCTTAACTTATTACATATAATCTATAATAAATAATATTAAACTATATCTAATATAATTTAATATTTTAAATTATAGCAAGCTATTTAATAGACGGCTTATCGTAGATATCGTTAGCCCAACACAAGGCAAGTCATGTGCCGTGTTAAGCTAAAATATATAAATATTGTGAAATGCGTTATTCCGATAAATTCTCACCTTATTTCTCATACAATTCTACAAATCAAACATTAAAATACAAATTTTCAACTAATTCTATTCCAACAATCAAATATATGAATAACAATTCTCAACTTTATTCTCATCCGATTCTATTACCTGGGAATAACTATTTTATTTCCACCTTATTTCATTCTAATAATTAAATGTACCGTTATTGTGTTTAGTTGAGAAATTTAAGTCACATATTGTACCAGAAATAGCCTGAAAAATAAATATGACATGTCTTATGCGACCTATTTTTATTTAATGGCTTATATAAATGAATTGTGCCGAGTGAGCACGGTACGTTGAATCATCTTTTATGTTTTAGGTTGGTGTCCCTTCGTAAAACCCTACTTCTCTTTCCGTCGCTGCACGACTGGTACGATTGGATACCTTTGGAGAAACAACAATGGCGACCGCACTTGACGAAGAAACATCCAAGAAAGTCCTACGCCAGGTCCAATTGGGAGTCTCTTGCTCTTTGTTTCCCTTTTAATTCTCGAGCTTTTCCTGCCTGAATCAAATGTTTGTTTACCCTTTGAATTCGTTTTTTATTTATTCGATTTATAGGTTGAGTTTTACTTCAGTGATAGTAATCTTCCCAGAGACAGATTCTTGAAGCAAACAATTAGTGAGAGTGAAGATGGAAGTATCCTCTTAGTCAATCAACCGAGGATGATTTTCTCTTCTTCATTTTTGAAATTCGTTTTGCCAGTTTCTTTCTTTTACATTGTACGTGTCTATGTATGGATTCGGAAGCGCTTGTTTTACTTGACTTCAGAATTATAGTGGTGAGTTTGTCATTGATATGTTCCTTTTCAAGGATGAGAAATCATCTGAACTTGGGAGAAGTGAAGCCTGACGAGATCCCTGAAGATACAGTAAATGCTGTAGCTGAGACTTTAAGGAGCTCTATTTCTCTCAAGGTTTCCGACGATGGTTGTTCTCTTTCTCTGTCTCTCTGCCTCTCTCTCTCCCTCCTTCCCTTCGTGCTCCTTTGCCTCTTTCTTCTTTCCTCTTTCCGGCGTTTATTGTATTTGAGTTTCGCCCGCCTAGTGCGCTTTAGTGTTTATGATTTTAGGATATTAAGCAGATTTAGCTATTGTTGTGGTAATTCATGTGTTCATGTGCTCGCTCGGTTGTCTATTTTTGGTCTATGTTGGGATAATACCACTGTACACTAGCCGTCTTTCCCTATTTCCACAAACTCAAATGACAAACTAACCACCACACACAATATCACCAAATGCAAATATACAAGACAATAAAGAGCAATAATAGCAAGCCACAAAAACACTGAGGCTTCATGTAAAAGACTTTTTAATGTAAAGGGAAAAGCCATGGGAGCAAAGTCCGGTTAATTCCTTTAATATCAGCAATGAAAGGGTTTAAAACATCGGTGCCTCTCTAGAGGCATCAGAGGCAACACAATCTGCGCACCTCAAGGGGAATAACAACCACGCATCATCTCAACACAAGCGAAGTACAAGAAATATAGAAATGTTTCCCACTTTCCTTCCAACTACATATCCAAGAGTGGTGGAAATTGGATGATAATTCAATGCCCAATCTTCAATGAAAGTAGCTCCTAGAAATGTCTCCTCCTGTGTCGGTCTTTTGTTTCCCTTTCTTCTGTTTTGAATGAACGGCCTAATTTTCACATTGGGTTTCATATCCAGACATGAAGCTATCCTAGTGCCCAAGCACCGGTCGCAGGCAAGCTGCCATTCTTTCGTTGAGCTATGTGTTTTGCTAATCTGTCACTTGAGTTCATGTGCACATCACACGGCTTACTTTTGCCAGTCTTGTGCTGGAACTCAGGTAGAGTGCTCGTCAAACATTTGTTGAGCCCCCATCAAGCGTCAACATTTTGCCAGTCCCCTACTGAGCAAGTGCCAGCATTAGAAAATAGAAAACAGCTATGTAGGAAGGGCATGGGACTTATATGAAATGCCCCATTGTGACAATTCCCCCCCGCAATTATGAGGGGCTTAAACATGCATGCCATCTTCCTATAAGTGGTTCGCTTCATCTTCGGCAATGGCTTTGTTATCATATCCCATCCATTGTTGTTGGTATTGATTTTTTTTTCCTGTTGAAATTCTATCATCTCGAAGGACTTCTTATAATCAATTTATACCTCACGTCAATACGGTTGGTTCAATAATGAAATTCTGAATTTCTATTGAGATAGAAGGTATTCTGTCTCACACAATAGAGTGAATTTCTCTTGCTTCTTGCCTAACTCCTGTAGAAATGCTTTTATCCATATGAGTTTCTTGCAGGTCCATATGATATTTTCGAAACTTTGATCTCCGTAACACTTCTCCCCCTGAAATAGTAATCCAGTACCTGAAGGTGGATTTTCTTGAATCAACATCACCTAGCAAATCAGTGTCCAGCTATCCATCCAGCATGGGTTCTACATTACCAAAGCATAGACAATATGTGGAAGTACCTTTGAGATATTTGAGGATCCATTAGATAGCTGACCAATGTTCTTTACTGGGGCTGCAAAGAAACCGACTTATCACACCGTGTGTAATCATTGGCCTAGCGCATACCTTCACGTGTGAGACTACCTACGACAGATGCAACAGGAATTTTCTTCCTTTCCTTTGTCTTTCTCACCTGTAGGACACCACATGGAGCCCAGTTTGAAGTGACCTGCATGTAGAGAACTTACTGAGTTATACTTGCTCATGGTGGATCTTTCAATCATCTTTGTAACTCCTCTCTCCCGAGACAGGCAAAGTTTCATTGCATTCCTGTTAGTGATTCTCATGCCAAGGATTTACTTAGTTAGTCCCAAATCATTAATTGCGAAGGGCTTGCTCAACTTCTTTCAAGCTCTGAATTTTCTTGCGTCATGGCCAACAATCAGCATGTCATACATGCAAAGCAAGAGAATAATAAAATCTTCATCAGAGAATTTTGTTCACAAATACATAATTGGTCTTGGAGTATCCATAGTTTGCCATGAAAAAAAAATCAAATTCTTCGACCATTTCCTAGGTGACTTCTTGGGTTCATACAAGCCCTTCAATTTGCACATTAGATCCATCTGCCTACCCATTTAAGCATTAAACCAAAGACAACTCATGATATGACAAGCACTTGCGGATGCATCTTATGTTCCTTTCCACTGACCTCGAAACCATTTGGGTGTTCCATACCATTTTTCCTCATCTAACTCACTGAGAAAAGGCACATTCCACTCAAGTTGTACAACTTCCAAGTTTAATCTTCTTTCTAGACCAAGAATAGCTTTGGTTGAAGACATCTTTACCACTAGAGCGAAGATCTCTTCTAAATCAATGTACTTCTTCTGGCCAAATCCCTTTACAACCAACTTTGCCTTATACTTTTAGTTGTGAACTCTTCACTTAGTCTGGAATCTAAATACCCATTTGTCTTCAATGTTTTCTTGCCTTTTGGCAATTTTATCAACTTAAATGTCTTCAAAGCTTGGCTGTGCTACACCTGTCGATGTATCTGAAGTTAACAAATCTTTTTATCAGAAAGAAAGACGTTATTATGTGGCATCTTCTTTTCATAGAGAACTGGCCAATTCTTCCATAAAACATGTGCATTAGTATCTTGAGCAATGTGATTAAACACATTGTTATCTATCGATTATGGTAAGAACCAATAGTTTTCTATTCATCCGTTTTCACTCCTTTTCCATCTTGTCACTTGGCTTGGCACTACCCCCTTTTGAAAAGAGAATATCTTCATTCTTGATTTATGTATCGTGTGATTCAAAGTGCTCAATTTAAACATGGTGCTGGTGTCACCCGAATTGTTATACCATAAAGACAATCACAACTACTTGATGCACTGATACCAATTTTGTTGGGAAAGTCTAGTGTACGTGCAGACCCCTTTTACCCCTGTGCAATCTCAAATGAGCAAACTAACCATGATGCACTATACCATCAATTGCAAATATACATGACAATAAAACACAATAATAGCAGGCCACTGGAACTCAAATATTTTGTGGAAATCCTTTCAATGTAAAGGGAAAATCATGGGATTTAAGTCTGTGTAAATCTTGCATTAATACCAAAAAAGACTGGACATACAACATGGGTTCTTCTCTAGATGTACTTGACATAACACAATTTCTTTACTTCAAGACGGATATCAACCACCTATAAATCTCAATACAAGGCTTGTACAAAAAAGGAGCACAGCAAGAGGTATAAAAGCAAAACAGGTAGAAATTTTCTACACTATTCCTGTAACAATATACCAACAATCAGACCACAATTCATTGCCTAATCTTCAAGTAAAGTAGCACCTAGAAATTTCTCATCCCCCTTCGTTTTTCGTCTATTGTCTCTCCTTTTCTTATTTTAAATGAATGACCAATTTTTTTTTCCACTGGGTTTTATATCCAAGGCTGGAAAAAATCACAGTTCTTGGGCGCCATTATGCTTGAGCATGTAGCTATTCTCTACCACTCAATCTCTGATTACACACTGCTTGCACAGGAGCATTATGTCAATCTGTTGCTCAAGCACAGGTCACTTGCCCATTAAGCGGCTTTCTTCTATCAGTTTTGCGATTGAGCTTACATTGAGCACTTGCCAAGTGCCAACGTTTTGCCTGTCTCCCCCTTGAGTGAGTTAATCACCAGTATTACAAAGCAAAAAAACAGCTGTGTAGAAAGGGTCTCGAAACTCACATGATAGTAGTCTATTCTCTATGTTAGGAAGTATTTTGCATTGGCTTTTAGTTTGATAAATGTTGGCATCCTAATTTAAAATATTTGTGTGGTCAATATATTATGTCTGCTTCATACATGTATGTGAATGTGGGAAATGAGCATGTGGTTAGTTGTATTGCTTGTCATTTAATGTTGGCTCTGGGTACTTGTGCAGTTGACATCATCAACTAGATCTATGTAAGCACTAAACAACAAATAATGCATTTGGTACATGATTTAGTCTTTATGTACTTTATTGCTGAGAAGGTCTTCTTCCCAGTTTTACATATATCATCACAAATAGACTCAAATCGATGAGAAAAAATTTACAATCTATAATACTTTGATTAATTCAACCAATTTCAACGTGATAATATTAGACTTGCAACTCTATCAAAAATTTTTCCACTCTAAAAAACTGAGAACTAGCGCCTAGAAAAGCATTGAACATAGTAAAATAGGTTTACAAAATTGTACCCCAATGAGATAAAATAGGGATCAGGGCATGGTTGAAGGTTGGGGGCTACCAATAGAATTTCAATGCAAGTAAAAACAACACATTGAAAGAGTAATTTCAAATTGCTTGGATCTTGATGGGTTTTGTGAAAGAGAAAACTCCACACACTCTAGGGGTTATCTTGTACACATATATAGGATATGTACAAACTATACAATTTCTAAATTACCCATATAAAATGAATATGCCATAATATATTCAAGAGTACATTCTAACACTAATAAGAGACATATTCCAACAATCCCCATCAAAGTGGAGTAGAGATGTTGATCGTGTCAGGATTGTTACAAATATATTCAACTTGAATACTAATTAGAGACTTGGTTGAATTTGAAGAGGCACATCTATTACTAAAAAAAAATCAGTGATGGTGGTGGCGGCGCATCGCGGATGGCCAAGAAGCATAAGGGTTTGCGCCATGTAGATGTACACGGATACAAAAGACGCCCACATGTATAGTTTATGTGTTCAAAGATGTATTTGTAGGATAGATGATTATCTAAGAGATTTTAGAAAATTTTAGAATAGTTAGAAAATTATATAAAAAAGGGGAGATATGTATTTACTCTAGAGTGTTTTTGAGTAGGGAGTATATGGGAAGTTCTAGAGTATTCTTACTAAATGGAAATATTATTTTTGAACAATGTTCTAGAAGGTGAATCGTAATCATCCACGATGGAGGATGGAAATAAGATCCTAACCGTTGGTTGAGGAAGTGACATTTTTATATAAAGGGATTAACTCCTATAGTTCGGAACAAGTTCAACAAGCTTAAGAACCTAGAGGGCAAGCAATTCGAGTAAAGCTAAGTAGAGTGGTTTGTAATCGAGAGAGTGAGTAAAGCCAGAGAGCGGTGTGTAATCGAGAGGGTGGCTAATCTTGAAGAATTTGAGGGGTAACTTTTAGGGGAGCTTGCGGGAGTAAGTGCTGGAGAGGAGTTCTATACTCTTATACTTAATTTTTATAGTAAAAAGTGTTTTCTTCAAAAGTCTTGTATCTCTACATATCTTGGAGTGGGAATATCGGTGAAGACTGACTTGTTTATATTACATGAGGTGTGCTAAGTGAGTGCTGCATGGGTGATTGACAGAAAGTGTTATCACTTTTAGGGGGCTATGGCTTAGAACATAACCCTTTGTGATATTATGCAATCTTATAAAAAATGGAGAGCGGGGAAAATTCACACGCTCTAGGGTTTAGTCTTATTCACATATATAGGGATATTTTTCAAGCCATACAATTACTAAATTACCATTGCAAAAGGAATATGCTACAACATACCTAAGAATATATTTGTACACTAATAAGAGGCATATTGCAACAGGTTTCAAATGGAGGAAGCAAAATTTGCTCTTTGGCTTGAATCAACTAAGTATATCAGTTTCAAAAGGCTAGGAAAAAATAATTGGTAGGAAAATAATCTTCAAGAAACTACTTGTAAGGAACTGGGGAAATGATTTCATGAGTCTTTCCAATCTGAATCCGAAGCATCAATTTTTTCCCATGTACATTTGAAATAATTTTGTAAATATATAATGAAACTTGATCAGCATACTTGCACCATGAAGATTGCACTGTTGAGGTGTCTAGAGATGTGGAGCGAAAATGAAAAAGGGGAGAAAACTGAAAAGGTATCCTAAAATAGAGTGAATCTGAGATGTCAATGTGTCAGATGCCTGTTTTTATCTTAAAAAATTATTGTCTAAAGCTACCAATTGGGACTTTATTTTTTGGGGGGAGGAGGGTTTAAAACTTTGCACAAAATATGCTTCAACCATATAATAATAGATTTTATTTTTCAGTGGGGTCAGCTGACCCTGCCACCATCGATGTGGATCTGCCACTGGAAAGAGGGGGTGGGGAGGAAGAAGTCTGTGTCAGAGCAAACTGTGGGATGTTAACTAAAATTGGGTAGCCAGAAACCAGTTCCAGTTAGTCTCATCCTCTTTAATCTGCATGCTTACAGGCTTGAATTCATGTTTCTATGAGTGGTGACTTTTATCATCCATTTCAGGGAAGAAAGTTGGAAGGACTATGGAACTCGCCAAGCCAGAAGAATTAATAGAGCAACTTGATAGTAGGACAATTGCTGTATCACCACTACCATATGATGTGAAACTTGAAGATGTGGAATCTTTCTTTACTCAATTTGCCAAGGTATTACTTGTCAAGGTTTTACAGGTTCTCTAGTTTATTGGATATACTGTTATCCTTCATAGATTCATCTCTCTTCCCCTTTTCTATCTCTCTATCCATCTGTCTATGCTGCTTTCTTTTTTCTTTGAACTTCAATTATTTGAATAAGGTTGTGATGCTTTTGTCTTTCCTGTGGGCCATTGGTGGTTTGCGTTTTTGGTGGGAAGATTCATCTTATATCTCCATGTCAGTATTTCCTTTTGATTATATATATATATAAGAAGAAGAAGAAGAAGGGAGAAGAACGACTGGTATTATCTTTGATTAGCTGATCAATTTTTAAGAAATATATTCTTAGTTCCTCTGCACTAAAGCTTATGGGGCTGTGGTTGTTGATCATAGATCCAGTACTTACATTCCGGATTTCAACTTGAAGACATTTCAGTGTCCAAACCTGAGAAGGGGTTGCAATCTAAAAACTCTGTATTTATATAGCCTTGATTGTTAGATGTAGATCCAACCCTTAGTTTCTCAATTACATTTGGAAGATTTGGTCGTGAAGAAGAAGAAGAAGAAAGGGAGAAGAACGACTGGTGTTATCTTTGATTAGCTGATCAATTTTAAGTAATATATTCTTAGTTCCCCTGCACTAAAGCTTATGGGGCTGTGGTTGTTGATCATAGATCCAGTACTTACATTCTAGATTTCAACTTGAAGACATTTCAGCGTCCAAACCTGAGATGGGGTTGCAATATAAAAACTCTGTTTTTATATTGCCTTGATTGTTAGTTGTAGATCCAACCCTTAGTTTCTCAATTATATCTGGAAGATTTGGTCGTGTGCAAATCTGTGAAGGGGTTGGAATCCTACAGTTCTTCCTTTGCAATATGATCTTGGTAATGGATTCACTTTGTATACTGTTTATTCATTTCTTATCATGGATGAAAATATCAAAATTAGTATCAGTATTGGTTGCGGATATATTGGACAATATGTGTCATTATTGGACATATCAGAATTAAAAGTTTCTCTCCTAATCATAACCTAATAGGAAAATATTTGCTAATATATTGCAATATACTACTAATACAACGACATAAATCGGCGGATAAGTAGGTGAAGATTTTAATGTAGTTTGCCTGAAGTTCTTCTTAATTGGTCCTCTTTGCTTATTGCAGGTTAACAGTGTGAGGCTTCCTCGTCATGCTTATTCCAAAAAGGTATTTTGTGGAACTGCTCTGGTTGAGTTCTCAACGGAGGAAGATGCAGAAAAAATAATGGAGCAAAGCATGGTTTATGCTGGTGTTGATTTAGAATTCAAACCGAAGTAAGCTGTCCCTTCAAATTTTAGTAGACTTGGACCTATTTGTATTCAGTGCATTATTCTTGGGGAAGGGGGGGTGTGGGTGATATGTTTTGAAGTTCTATTGTTTAAATTTATTATTGTTTTTTTCATTAACTTATACTCAATAAATTGCGTAGATAGTTGACTGTTGATCTGTACATTTATCTGATTCTGCTTTATTGGGCGTTAGTTTGTGTTGGTTAGGCACAGATTGAGGTGCTCATTTACATAATCTTTGTTTTAAATATTTCAACCAGGAAAGACTTCGTTGCAGAAAGGGAAAAACTGGTCAGTAAGTTTGAGAAAACTGAAGCAGGTTCAAAACAAGAAGCAGAGTATGCACTAAATTTAATTTGAATGCCGATAACAGAAATTTAATTCCATTGATATCTCATTCATCATTCTCAGGGAGTGATGTTCATTTACATAATCTTTGTTTTTAATAACTCAACCAGGAAAGGCTTCGTTTATGACAGGGAAAAACCAGTTGATGAATTTGAGAAAACTGATGCAGATTCAAAACACAAAAGTTCTGAAGAAGCAGAGTATGCTTTAAATTTTATTTCAATTCTGATGACCAATATTCAATTATATTGAAATCTCATTCATCATTCTGATCGTTTCAGCTATCCAAAAGGCCTGATTGTTGCATTTACATTAAAGAGTGTATCATCTGGATCAAAACAAAATGGTTCTCATGGGCCTGTCAATAATGAGGTAGGTGCATCAAAGATAAATGATGGAGAGTCAGTAGGAAATGTCTCTCAAGAGACTAATAAGGTGTCAGAAAATGGTAGAAATGATGGGGCTGAAAAGAATGCTGGCGAGGAGGAAAGTAAAGAAAAGGATAATGATGGATCTGGTCCTGGAAATGAAGAGGGGAAGGAAGCCAAAGGTGATGAGAAGTCTTCAGATGGTGCTAATGATGGAGCAAAAGCAGTGTCAGAAGAGAAATCTAAAATTGCTGCTTTCAAAGATAACATGGATACTGTTTTACGTGAGGATTTAAAGGCTGTATTTGGGAAGTATGGAACTGTTAAGGTATTTATATGGCTCCATGACCATCTCGGTCATATATCGTTGGCTGGTCTTGGATTCTACTATTCTTGACTTGATTTTAATGATTAGTTCACCTGTGTTGTGTCATGCATCTGCTTTGGTATTTTTCCACCGTCTTTATATGCCTATCACACATCAAAAGATCAGTTCTATGAAATTATTAAAGGGGACCACCATATGTTACTGTTATAAAATATGCATAGGTTGTTTACCATGCATTTTAGAGCTCTCATGAATTCTTATTTCACTGTCTCCATTTTCTTTCTTGTCTCTATTTTTTAGAATTTGATCTAGAGTTTCTCTCCGCTGTCATTTGACCTCTGAACTTTTGTCATCGTATCTTTCATTTTCCCCTTTTTAACTTTGGTCAATTAAGTCAGTTATCCTGCTAATTGGTAGAGTTGATCCACATTTTATACTGATGTTCAAAATTTATTCCATTTGTCCTTCTCTGTTTCATACATGAGAAGTTTGTAGATTTCAAGATGGGAGCAGATTCAGGATACATTCGGTTTGAGGAACCAGAGGCAGCACAAAAAGCTCGTGCTTTTGCTGTGCTTTCTGAGGAGGGTGGTCTAATTGTGAAGAATTATATTGCTGCTTTGGAACCTGTTACTGGTATGCTGTAACTTTTTGCTATTTCTGCTTGATGAAGTAGCTTTTTTTGTGCTTCAGTTTCCTGGCAGAGAAACATCTTTAGTGAATGAGAGACTATCTATTTTGGAAAACATTTTACTATACATGGTTTATAGAGCACATTGAGTCTGGCATCTTAGGTGTCACCAAATACTAGTACCAAATTTGTCCCACTTGGATTACTCTTAAAGAAGAAAGAATAAAGGCTTTGTTTTGCCCTAGTCATGTATGAATAGAGATCTAAGTTCTGTCATGACAAGTATTTTGAATTTCTAACCTATCATCAATCATTAACCATAATTATTATCCCTTGACCGGACCTATTGATCCAACCATTAATTGATGAATATCCTTGTAGAAATATGGTTCTACAATTAGACCAGTTCTGTCGCTAAACTAATTCATGGTAAATTACATCCTTAGGTTTGGAAAAACTATGGTCAGTACCATGTTAAGTGTGAAAATTACACACATATACCTTTAAAATTACATCCTTCACTCTGCTGTCTACTGCCAGGATTCCATTAATTTCTATGACATGGGGGCTATAATTGCACAAAACCCAGTATGGAAATTCTAAAAATGGAAACTATCCTTACCTTCACGAATAAGAAAATTATAATCCTCTGTTTCCCCTCCCCCCCAGCATCTCCCATACAGCACTGTTCTTCATAGTATGAGCAAGCTTTGGGCAGTGCTTTGGGCAAATGAATAATACACTGATAGACAAGGAAGAAGAAAATAGAAACAAAATGGAAAGGAAAGAAAGAGAACAGGGCCATGAAGTATCCCCTCCCCTGTCTTCCCCTTTCCTCTACACCTTTTCACTGCCCCCCCTGTCATAGTATGTCTTCCCCACGTAACAATTTTCCTTTTAGTCCTCTCCATGCACCTTTCTTTAATGCATTTGAAGCCTGATTCAAGCTGTGGGGAGTTTCAATGGCTGCATGAAATTTATCAGCCATTATATATATTCATTTAATGATCTGGTGTACATCACCATTGAATTCCTCTTTGATTTGAGCAGTTTTTGCTCTCCAAATGTTTCCACGAGGATGGCAGCATGGATGGTGAACTTTTTGTCATTAAAGATGGTTTAGTGTATGAGGCTTTATAGCAGCCTTTATTGAAGAGAGATGTATGCAATTTTACTTCTGCAATGAACAGGCTGTTTCTATGGTTTAGACACGTGATATCATGGTCAAATATGGAATAGTTTTACCGTTGTGCCAAAGTTTACCTTCTAAAATAATGTTGTTGAGGTGTGGAATCTCTAACCAAGTAGCATAAGGAGAAGCATGGAACCGTTTCATAGTTGTAAAAGAGCTGAAGCAACTAGTGTGGATGCCCTATTTAGAGAACCATGCTTTTTGAGCCCATGGGATTTCAACATCAATTCTTTTAGTATTCTTATTTTTGTCATTAATTTTTTGGCTTAGCGTGGGAATCTTCTGATTGACATGAGGAGAGAGATGGTAGGAGGAAGGCTATATTCTAACGGGAGGAGGGAATTATACTGCCTTTTTTTTTCTTGAAATAAAAGAGAATATCTAAATTTTGTTAATACAGACTAGCCAATAAAATTCCAATTCTCAGAGTAAATTCTTGTTTCATTTTATTTTTTGAAGATATTCTATTTCTCTTGAGACCATAAGGCTTGGAAGGATTTCATAAATGGTCAAATATATATTTACATGTATACATCTATACACACACATACACATATATATGCATACGCACATACATATGTACACACATACATGTGATGTCATCCCTATGGATGTTATTTCTCCACAGTTGAGTTTAAAGGAATAAAAATTTCTGAATTTTATAAATGCGTCTTTATTGCCATTGTCGGACACCAACCTATCCACACAAGTGACCCAATGTAAATTCATAGTTACTTCAATGACAATTTCTGATCAAAAACTAATTGCACTGTACTGTTAGGTGAAGCTGAAAAAGAATATTGGAGATTCCGGGAAAATAGCAAGGGCAACAAAGGAAGGTGAGCTTTCTTTTCTCCTAATTGTAATTTTCTTCTAGAAATGTAAATTTGTATGACAGCATCCTCATATTACCTGAGTCGACAAAGCATTGAGTTGCTAGTGCTTGGCTCCTTTTTTTGAGCCAACTTAAAATTAAGCTTGAATTTCGAGATTGAGGAAGCTTGAATGTTCCAAGAAGTTAGCCCCGAGTAGTGATCAATGCTTATATTCTGTTCCTCAATAGCCTTGTTTTGCAAGCAAAGTAAATTATGTGATTAGCATTGCAAATTATACAAATACTGGACTTTATATGTCATATTAGGTGGTCATATTGAACCTTGGAAACCATGAGAAGCTATGTATAATGAATGGATGAGCTTCAGATATTTGGCTGAGCACATGGCAATTTGCCAGAACAGTAACCTTGCTTCAAGGTGGCATGTTAACTAAACGAGCTCATAAGTTGTCCCCAGCCTAGTTTATGAAGCTTTTCTGACTGACATGGAATGAGATTTAATGTATTCATGAATAGTCTGAGTTTCTAGTTGTTTTGGTAACCCTAGTCCTTGTATAGTACGATAAAAACAAATGTATCCTTTTGCATATTGCCATGATGATAGACCTATCAACTTATGGACTTCTCTACTTGAGCTTCTCAGGGGAGGAAAACATGAGAGAGGTGGAAAACGCAGTTGGGGTAGAGGAAAAGATTCCTCAGGTGGTCGCCAGAAGAAGTTCAGGAGGTAGGTGCTTGATTATCGAAGAGGAGCCCGAACCCCATCACTTTCTGCCGTTGCCTTCACAATTTTCTGCAGATATGCCTTGTCAAGGCATGGTCCATTTGAGTTAAGTTTATCAGCTTGTACACCAAGCTACCTCTTCCCCGATCCACCCGCCTCGAAAAAGCTAAATAATCATTTATATATGGTTCTAGTTTTGCCCTTCAATGGACTTGTATGAAATTTTGATAGTATGCTATTGTTCTTTTTTGGTATGTATGCTCTTTGTAAGATTCATCTTATTATTAGCCATTCTAGTATTTTGTTTTTTGTTTTTTTTTTTTTTTTGTGTGTGGGGGTTTAAAAATGAAATCTCATGGCAAAAAATAATGGGGATTTTGCACGGAATATGCCATTAAAGATGAAATCTCGGGTCTACTAAGAAGTTCGATTGAACTTTGATTGTGTTTGTGAATGGTTTGGCAAATTCAGATTTGAACTACCAAAAGTAAGCCTCTGATTTATGTATCCACAAGAACAAAAGAGACAAAATAAATATGCATAGACATTTATAAAGAAGGGTCACAGGTGCAAACTTGAACTACTAGTCTAACGCCTGAAATTGGGCAACTGAATTAACATAAACCCAAATGCAGACCCTCTCAAATGAATGAAAGCAATAATTCATTTTAGCTTATTTTATTTTATTTATTTATTTTTTTGAAAATTCTCTGACATTTTTTCGTTCTATTTCTTCCTTGTCTCCACCGCCGACGCCCCTGCAACAGCCGGCCGTACATGGTCGTGCATTAGCAAGAATTAGCCGGTCATTCGTTCTGTTCCTTCGAAGGTTTTTGTCCCCTTCTCGAAAAACGGGTGCATCCCTTGTTTCTTTTCTTTTTTTTCTTTTTTTTCTTGACAATTTCTCATCAACGAAAAATAAAGAAAAAAAAATAACGATCAATAGATAACTCGTTTGATGTGGTCTATGGTAAATTGTTTAAAAAATATCTTAAAATTTGTTGCAAAAAAGGGGCATGTGAAAAACATGTTCATATAAATTGATTCGTATGAATCATCTTGATGTATAATAAAGTCCTATTTTCACTACATTTTATAATAATAAAATTAAACCCGAAACTTCAACAAAATCAGAATTGTCGGCACTAAGAATTTATTTTCTACCTGGTTTCATGTTGTGCTTTTCTTCTTCTATTTTTCCTCCAAAACAGATAATAGATGTTTATTCATAGATGAATATAGCCAAAAACACATCTAATTAAATAGTTAAACTAACAGTTGAAAATTATGTTGGCGGAAGGACATAAATCATAAAATATCTTCCAAATGTCACATAAGATGGACATTTATTTGTATCAAACTCTGAGTGATCATGTTAATTTGAATAATAATATTTATTTAGACAAAAGATACATAGGCAATAAACCAGCATCTCAGAAAAGCAACTGAGTAAAAGCTTGATTGAGAAGCATCAAATTTCAAGAGGATTATCGAAAAAAGGAGGGAGGAAAAAAGGCAGCAGTTGCCTTGAAAGACCATAAGCTGCCCAAACTCTCTCCACTGAAATCAAAATATCATCAATATTCGATATCATGAAAACTACACTCACAATGAATAGCAAGAACACCACTTCACAGGCCAGTGTTCAAAAAATATATAACAAACATTTCTCAAAGGGAACAAAAATTCATTTACATTCCTTCTAAATCTGGCATTTCAGTCCACTGATTGAAATTCGACATTCAAGCATGCCACGACAAACAAACTTCAACCCAAGCATTTTCTTAAACTAGTTACAGCTTCCAACCTAACCACTGGGCATCGACTAAGCCTAATCGTTAGCATCCTTTTACTAAGTCAACATGGTGGGATTGAGCTTTACCGTGTTGCAAGTTTGTCTCGTTTTTAGAAGAACTCTGCATCAGAACACGCATGAAGTCGTATTCATTGCTGCTCTGGAAAAAAAAAGCATAGAGCTCAATGGGGCACCTCTTGATATTCATCGGGTTCATCGTCCTCATCAGAGGACAAGAGAGACGAACCCATCCATGTCCGAAAACCTTCATGCACTCGTCTTTCTACATCCGGTGTGATTTCTAAGGGGTTCGCTTCCAACATCTCCAGCCCAACATTTCTTCCAGAAAAGACCACGTCATTGAGAACCATGGCTGCTTTCCTTCTAAGGAAAATGGCAGTTCCGCTATATAAAATGACCAGCCCCCATGATGTGATCTCGTAACACCAGAACAACGGCAAGGAGCAGCTGCTACCGAGTGTGAGAAGACTCAAACCAAGGAAGAGTGCGAGGAGGCCAAAAATGACAGCAAACACCATGTTGAGGACAGAAAGACAGTGCACTCCACCTGCAATTCAAAGAAGTGGCTTTTCAAATTTCAACTTATGCAGCGCAGACACTAAAGATCATGGGCAAGTCTATTAAACTACCTTTCTTAGCAATATACAAACATGAACACAAGCATTCAGGCTTTATATCTTTACTTCCTTTCAGGGATTTATGAAAAATCTAACACACTTTTGTTTTTTTTTCTTTTTTCTTTCTTGCACTATAAACACTTCATTTTGATTTAGGAAAATTTAAAAGAAAAAGAATAAAAAATAGAAGGTATATATTTTCCTCTGCTTGGACAGCATGAAAAATTATTGAGAAAAATGCTGGTGGAAATTTACGAGGTTTTGTGGGTTTCTGGTTTCCATTTGAAAAATGGAGGAAAGGTGGGAAAATTAAAAAACAAAAAAAAAAGAATTAATGCTGGAATATGATCGATGCTCACCCTCTCCTCTTCTTCTCCTTGCTTCGTCTCACTCTCATTATTGTTGGTTAGTGAATTTTCTCCTGTATCTCAGTTTTCATTCAAACGACTCTTCTGCTCTGCCACTACTGACTCTTCTGCCTCAATCAGACTCTCTTCCTTGTTTCTACCCGCCAACCCAAAAGAAAAAATACCACTTATCCATGGTGCTCAATTGTTCAGCGCCTACTTAAAACACTTGGTAAAACTACTAATATTTGGTCCTATTTGGTGACTGGTGTCATTACCATATAGATTGTCCTCTGAAAAATTATCCAGATTATCATCTTTGGTGAACAACATCCATACCAAAAAAATTTTTCACCAACAATTCTCGTTCAGTACCACTGAAAAAGGATTTAATCGAATCTCAGATATATTGAAGGACCAGTGCCAGGGATATTTTCCTATAAGAATTACATCATACTCCATCAACACCTTTAACTACTTGTAAGAGGAAAGTGGAATCTTGGATCAATATCATGTACTCATGTCCCTATCATAAATCAGCTAATCATAAGTTATTTCCTATTTGTGTTGGAGGACTTGGGCCAGGGATCCTTTCCGATGGCTATCTACAAAGCAGGTACAGATCTACCAGAGGAGAAACTATGGAGGTAGAAAGAAATTTACAACGTGAAGAACAGTTCAAAATTTCTAATATGGTTCACTTTGGATTTATGTCATCTTTTATAAGACTGGACCAAGGGAAGACATATTCAATCATGATTTGTAAATATTTAGAGACACCACAATTTTCTGGTCAGTAGGGCGTGGGATCGATAAGTGAAAACATTTACGTGAGTTTTGTGGATTTAGTATTTGTTTATATAATTTTTTTTCCTTGTTCATGATTTATATGATGCTAATGAGTGGATCGTTCTGCTTGCTTCAATAAAAACCTTGCCAATTCCATGCAGAGGCCTATGGCCACATTATGGGCCACTTATATACAACAGATCAACTAAAACCATATGGAATGGGATTATAAATCATTCCCATAAATGTTGCTCCACAGTAGGTCATTGTTATATATAAAGGAAGTCTGACAGAAAAAGTTTTTTTTTTTCGTTTTTCTGTGATAACCAACCAAGAGGAGAGTACTTCTCTTATAATCTTATTTTCTTTCCCACATAAGGTTCCCTTGGAACCCAAAGATGGGAAACAAAAACATCTATTTTTGTTACTATTTTTCTCTTTCTTTTGAATTTTCTTGTATCCAAACAGTGGTAAGAGATTTTTTTTTTTAAAGAAAGAAAATGCAACTGCCTTAAAGATAGGGGCTTTCTCACAAACACTAGCATATTGTTTGGCATTAAACCACTTAAGAGTTTACATTAATATTTAGTACATTGCATTTTTTCAATGCAATGCCATTGAATTTATACCTAAGAATAGGGAAATTTGAAGAATTTGGAAAATCAATGATCGAAAGTACTTAAACATATCTCAATTATAACCTTGTTTTATGTAAATTCCATTGTTGTAGAATAGCATTGCTCACATTATGTGCAGCTTGGGCATTTCACTAAGAAATCGAGATGGAAGTAACACTGAACAACTAATATGAGCTTTAAGGTATTTTTTTAACTTTTAAACCTATGCAAGGGTCCTCTATATCCCTAAACCGTTGTTAAATGTGCAGAAACACACATAACAAGGTTTCTTTTATTTGTATTAACAAGTACTCTAGGAGAAATGTCATTATGCAATGCTAATATTTACAATATTAGGAATCACAACAATACTCAAAACCATTAGGAAGGTATTCATGTGTTGATTTATTATATTGGTTTAATAAATAAATAATGTGAGGCAGATGTGTTAAATAGGCCATGCCGCCCGTGAAATAGCACGTTGGCTAGGTCAAGCATGACTTGTAGTAAATAGTATTGGGCCTTATATAACATGGTTCAATACTTCGAACCATGCTAGGCCACGAGTTGGGCAGCTCATGGGCATTGCTCAAAATTTTTTTAATATTTAAGTTAAATAGTCATGTGACCGTTATCCACTAATTTTTTCTAAAAAAATAATAATTAATCCAAAAAAATCTATATATACCCCTTTCTCCCACACATTCACACACACGCACACTCTCTACTCTCTCTTTATTGTCTTATAGTATAATAAATAATATTAGCGTGATACTTATTGATAAATTTTTATTAATTTTTATTTGTAATTTATATATTAATATTATCATTTTTATAAGTTAATTATTAATTATGAAACATAATTTTTCTAATTTCAATAGTGAAGAAATATGATAAAATTATTCTAATACTCTCGTACCAATTATATCACATACATTGATAATGGTTCTAAAATACCAGAATTACCATCTACCCTAGATACCATTGCTACTCCTAATTCTAGCTATCACCTAGAAAACATTTCAATAGTGTATGGTAACTTTTTAAATTTAAATTAATTAAAGGTTTGGATCAAACCGTTTGTAAAAAATATAAAAAAAGTTTATATTTATAAAAGTTCTAAGTGTATCAAACACTTGAAGAGACATATGAAAAAATATGAGAGACAACAATTGTCTTCAATTCAAATTAAACTAACACTTTCTGGTAGTATGGATCTAAGAAATTTTCAATACGATCAGATGCCAAGTCAAGACGGATTTGTGGAATATATAGTTTAGTCGAAGAGATATTTTCTCATGGTGGAAGACTACAAGTTCTAAAGATACATGCAGATGTACTTGCAACCTAGATATATCAAAATGAATCAGCATATGTTAAAAGTGAGGCTATTCATTTTTTTTTAACAATTTAAATTAAAATTAATTTCAAAATTAATGCACATAAAATCTAATTTTTTAACTAGTGATGTATGATCATCACGTAACAATTTACATTATATTTGTATTACAACTGTTGCGTCATCGGATCCGAATTGATGTATGGATTAGGGTTCCAAGTGCTGTCCGAAGCGAGTCCAGTCTCCGTATACTCAAATCTGAATCCTGTGCAATATAAAAATACGGTTAAAAGATTGGTGAAACTCACTCCCCGGTATATCCTCCGAAGTTCAAGTCAATATCTACCTTTTGTAAAGGAGAAATAAAGGATGCAAGTTGGAAATTAAATTAACTTCATGTGGGAGCTTGTGCTTTTCTAGAAGTGTCTGAGAAAGAAAGAGAGTTATTTCTTCCTAAAGAGTCTTATGGGCTTTTTTTTTCCCTCCCCCTTTTCCTGTTGGAAAAAGGGTTTTTTTATAGTTGTTATGGGACAGTTGACTTTTTCTGTCAACTGTTCAAAAAACCGTTTAGGAAACCATCCAAAAAACCGCTGAATGGATAGAATTCTATCAATATTATGGTTTCAACTAGCATCCGAGGTCATTGAAATGAGAGGGGAAAACCACTCGGTAATTGTCTTCAACTCATTCCTTACCGTCAGACAGGTTTCTTTATTAGGTCAAATCAGTCTCTTGAGCTTCCTTGATATATAAAATTATGGATGTGGACTTTTTCATTGGGCTATTGGTATCAACACTCATCACACTAGCCTCCCATGCCAGGAGGTCTAAAACTCAGCCTTCAGGTATGAATTTCAAAGACAAGTTTTTGTCTAGACCTGCGCTCTTAGTCTGAATAGTGACATTTTTGTCCAAGGACATGATCTGTGTCGAAGAGTATATTCTGTCCAAAGTCTAACCGCAATTGTCGATGGCATGCTTTCTTTTCAAAGACAAACTCTCAACTGTCGGAGGACATGGCTGTAGTCCAATGGCTGAGGAAAATTGTCCGAGGACATTATTTAAATCCAGCAGTTTGACTAAAATCTATCGGAGGACATTCTTGATGCCAGACGTTGGAAAAATTAAATGTGATTGGGGTCACCTTGAAAACGTAATAGCCATCATTGCAACATTTGATTTGTCCTATGCTTTGTGAAAAGTCAACACGAGCTCGGGCCGGGGCGCGTCTTTTGAATTTTTACCTTTAAATAACATCGTTTCAAGCATTTGCCCATTCATTTGAATCCTTTCAGAATCCCTCTTGAACTCCAGACTTCTTTCCTTCTTCTTCCTCAAGTTATTCTCATCTCTCAACAATAGTGCCTAGCGTGAAAGACATTCCATCCACTCTCATTTCTGAGTAAGTCGACAATATTCAAGCTCGACATAGGATCCCGAGTTTGACGGCACATCTTCTTGTCGGTGCTAACGATTAGGCCTGCTCTCCACATGATGTATTTGTCACGGTCTATGAGGTCCATCTCAAAGGTGACCTTTATTATCCCATGGCGCTGGAATTTTACCAAATCATGAAGGCACTTAGAGTTCCAGTGGCCAGATTGCAGCCCGATGCTGTAAGGTATTTGGTTTCTCTTTGCGTTTTTGCACGTCCTCATGGCTTAATTTTGGACACCACAGCCGTGAAAGTTATTTTGAGATTTTACCATGGTCAGGACTGGATTGCAATCTCTCCCCATCCTGAATTCGATATTAGCGGTGGAAATCCAGGTTCCACTAAAAGGTGGAAGAACAAGCTCTTCCTCGCGGTTCCCCCTGAGTGGGGTTTGTCCAATGAATGGGGCCACATTTATTCAAATTTTTGTTATGAAGCGTCTAAGAAAGAAAGTTAGGCGGTGGACTTTTTCTTTCAATGAGAATAAAAAGAACTGATGGTTAACACCTGAGGCTTTTGAAAAGGCTAAATGGGGGCCTCAGACTGAAGGGCACGCTGCTTAGGTCCCTTCCCAAGCTCAAAAGAAGAAGATGAAGAGGAAGGAGAGGCCTCTGAGGATAAGTAAGCCATCGGACAGAATAAAGACCATTCAAAGGATTGAGTCATCCACGCATCCAATGGCCACTGCTGACGTCTCCTCTTCCAAAGATGAAATCATCGGACAACTTGTGAGGAGGAAAGGGATGCTAGGTATAACTCTTGTTGAAGGAGCTGTGGACGTCGAACCCTCAAAAGGTGACGATCCTGCTGTTCACTCTAATATGCCCGAGGACATATATGGGCCTCCTCTTAATGTTTAATCCTTCACATGTAGAGCCCATGTCCGACGTCTCTATCATTCTCACCGAAGAGGCTTCTGAGTTAGTTGCTCAGGATTCAGCCAAGGATGTAACAGAAGTTCCAGCTGAGGAGGCAATTGAGGTACTGGCCAGGAATGTTGAGGCCGAGCAAGTAATAAAGACAATCGAAGTGCCTAGTTCAGGCTCCCTTGTCTTGCAATCCAAATATTTGAAAAAAAGGATATTCTGTTCAAGACCCTTTAGAAGGCCATGGCTAAGGGTATCATGGGGATGTCGAGGGCTTCATATGAGGCTCGAATGGAGACTGGGGTTGAGGAGTATTTTGAAACAGCCGAGCCCTCAATCTCGAACATCCATGAAGCAACCCCTGACATCTCTGCGTTGGATTTAGAAGCTTTTGAGGCGGAGGAAGTGGCTGCTGAGGCGGATGCGGCTGATGATGGGACTAAAATCTCATCTCTCCCTTTTCTAATGTATTTTTCCATGGTGCCTTTGGTTCCTTCACTTTTGAACAATGCTCTACTGACTGACTTCCTTCTTGCAACTGCGTTAGTTGGTTGACCGATTTACTCCAATTATTGATGAGACTCCCGATCTTACGTAGACTTGGATACCTTCTAGGCTTCAAAGGAGCGTGCAAATCGTCTAGAACGTGATTTCCTTCCTTAAGGATTTGCTGAAGGTCCAGCAATAGTAGCATGCCCTCCTTCAAAATAGGAATCTTCAGTTAGAGAACGAGCTCAGAGCCTCAATAAAGGCTGAGGATATTAGATCTGCATTGGAGCGAAATACTAGGAGGGTATCGAACTTTGCCGACGCATAACAAGGATATTGATTCCAAAGTTTCCTCTTTCTCTGTTTCATCCGAGAAACGCCAGTACCTAATGCAAAGCAGACCTAAATGGCCGCTCAGAAGATAATGAAATTACTTATCCTTCTTTGCTAGAATCTTTCGAGACTTAAATTTTATTATTATTATTATTATTATTATTATTATTATTATTATTTTATTGTACATTTATTGTATGAATAAAATTTATTCTTTAACTCAATCTCCCTCTTTCTCTTTCCTTGGATTGCTTATAGGTTAGGTTCTTTTTTTTTGACACATCATAAGGACGTTCTATCCTTTATGAGTAAAATGTCCGAAGTCTCTGACCATGGTTGACTGATGATGCTACATCTAAGGTCTCTGCATTCATGCCGTTTAACCTCCCTAAGTTTTTAAGACTCAACCTCTTGTGGGTTGCTTGGTGCTCTTGCCAAGTTTTAGAGTCCACTTCAAATGAGTCGCTCGGCCTTACTGAGTTTTGCTAGCTGTTCTAGGGCAACTCTAGGAACAAGTCAAAAGGAATTATTTCACTTGACTTAGGGGTAGCCTAGGTCATGCGATTTTATAAAATGACATGCAAACATTCAATTGAGTACAAAATAAAAAATAAGTAAAAAGAATTTATTTTATTAATAAAACGTGATACAAGCACAACAAATGATACAACTAACCTTACCTGTCTACTTATATATTTATTAATAATATTTTTTGAGGTGAGAAGCATTCCACGTCCGAGGAACAAGTCTACCTTCCTGGGGGCGCAATTTGTACACTCCATTTCGAAGGATGGCCGAGACCAGGAACGGCTCTTCTTAATTTGAGGAAAGCTTGTTCCGGTCAGTATTCTTACCCATGGCGTCAATGCTTTGCAATATTAAGTACCCTACTTCAAACTGACGCGCTTTCACCTTCTTATTGTAATATTTGACAACTCTCTGCTGATATGCCGTTATCCGCAATCTTGCCATGTCTCGAGCTTACTCGAGCATATCAAGGTTCTCCCGAAGCCTTTGCGAATTGTCATTCTAGTTGAAACATTCAACCCGAAGACTAGGCAGTCCAACCTCCAATGGTATGACTGCTTCAACCCCGTAACATAAGCTAAATAGCATCTCTCGAGTCGGTTCTCTTGGCGTTGTTTTATATGACCATAAAACTGATGGCAGTTCATCCACCCATGAGGCCCCATCACTGGTATGACTGATGGTGTTCTAGTTTCGTCTTCAGTCCATGTGATATAGTACGGTTGGTAACTTTCACTTGTCTGTCATTTTGCGGTATGCAACTGACATATGAACCAACCTTATCATTAGGTTAGCACAATACTTGGTAAACCGCTTACCAGTGAGTTGGGTCACATTATCAGTTACAATACATTCTGGAATATCGAACCTGCACACAATGTTCTGTCGGACGAACTCTGTGACATTCTGCTCTGTTATCTGAGCTAGTGGTGTGGCTTCAACCCATTTCGTAAAATAGTCGATCCCAACAATCACGAACTTTATCTATCCGGAAGCAAATGTCCGAGGATGTCAAGCCCCCATTGTGCAAATGGCTAAGGTGATTGTAGAGCTCGGATTTCTTTGTGAGGCTGGTAGGAAGGTTCCCACGGACTTGGCAATTTTCACACTTTCATACAAAGTCCATAATATCGTACTTTATAGTTGGCCAATAATACCCGTACCTCATCAGTTTAAAAGAAAGATTTTTTCCCCATATGTGAGATCCGCAAATACTAATGTGTATTTCTCCGATGGCATAATCAGCCTCTTCTAGTGTGAGGCACCATAGGTATGGAGCAGAGAACCCATGTCGATATAACTGGCCGTCCATGATGGTATACCAGCCTACTATCTTTTTCGCTTTCTTGGCCTCATCCGAGCCCTCAGATAATGTCCCATCAAATAAATACCTTAAATAGGGGGTCATCCATTTGTCAACATTAGCTATCGCATCGGCCACATTTATTAGAATTTCAAGACCTCATGCATTCCCTTGGGCCACATTGCTCAAGGTCCCGGATGTTATGCCCTTGCTAAGAAAATGTCAACCATTTCCACCGTCTCTAATCTGACGTCAAACTTCGGACCTTTAAGAAATTTAGAAAGCTGAGTTGCTTACTTCAAAATTTTCTTGGACTTGGTTAATAACCCTCGGTTCTTAGGTTCTTGACCAAGTATTTTTTAGCTGATAAAAGAACCGTGGTTATTAGTTGTTAAAACCTTATCGATTTAATCTCCCCTTATTCTCAACAAAACCTGACAAAGAGGAGCCAAAGTCCATCTTTGGAGGGCTAAGTTGGTCCATCAACTTCTGAGGTCCCTTTATGGTTGTTGTTTTAACCCAGTTTAGCCTTTTTAAGGCTGGCCTCGGAGGGAATCAGAAGAAATTCACCCAACTCGATGGCCCGTAACTAATCGTCCCGACATATCCGGAAGGACTCTTAAAAGCCTCATCACGACTATGATTTTGTGCGCTTAGAAATAAAGTCTCAATTTTCGAGCGAAATATACAAGCACTAGAGCCATTCTCTCTGCAGGAGAGTACCTGGTCTCGGCATCAGGCAGGATTTTACTACCATAGTACACGGATCGCTGCCTGTCATACTGTTATTAAATCAAAATCGAGCTCAAAGCTATGCCAGAAACAGCGAAATACAAATACAACTCCTCACATTCTTGAGAAGAAGTTAGAAGAGGGGGTTTGAGAGACTCTTTAAGATCTCGGAAGGCGGCAGCTTCATAATCAGTCATCCATTGGAAACCGTTAGTCTTGGTCCCCCTTAAAGCTTTGAAAAAGGAAAAATATTTCTCAACCGATTTGGCTAAGAACCAGGAGAGTGCTCCTATCCTTCCGGTCAACTTTTAGACTTCTTTCACTGTCCGAGGTGAATTCATGTCAAGGATGGTGTTGATCTTCTCAGGATTTGCTTCAATCCCTCGGTGTGAAACAATATAACCCAAGAATTTATCAGAGGTCACTCCGAACATACACTTTATCGAATTGAACTTTCATATGGTATGCCTTAAGGACATTGAACGTGTCGTCCATATTTTGAATATGGTGGTCGGTCACTTTGTTCTTGACGAGCATATCATCCACATATTGTCCGATTCGGGCCTCAAACATCTTGTTGACAAGCCGTTGGTAAGTAGCATCAGCATTCTTTAGTCCGAAAGGTATAACTTTATAACAATATGTCCCTTGGTCTATCATAAATGACGTGTGCTCCTCATCCTCTAGGCTCATCCAAATTTGATTATAGCCTGAGTACGCATCCATGAAACTCAAAAGCTTATATCCGGACGTTGAGCCTACAAGCATTTCAATTCTCGGCAGCGGAAAGCTGTCCTTCGAGCATGCCTTGTTGACATCTATAAAATTAACATACATCCTCCACTTTCCGTTACTCTTCTAGTCCATGACCACATTCAATAGTCAGTCTAGATACTGAACCTCCTTGATGAACCCAGCATCTAGAAGTTTCTTTACCTCATCACAAATGGCTATTAATTTCTCAACTGAATAGTTTCTTTGCCTCTACCGAACGGGTTTGTGACTAGGATTTGGGCCCAATTTAAGGATCATTAGTTCAGTTGGTATCCCTGGCATATCACCTAGTGTCCGACATCCTTCTATCGTCTTGAAAGGGCTTAATTCCTATCTAAACATATTTTTAGGATCGTTGAGAAAAGGATTTATCGGTTGATTTCCCTGGTTGTTGTCTCATCACGGAAATCAAGGTCTTCGACAAGTTGGGAAATAGGTATCTAAGTGACTTAAGACAGATAACATGTCCGCTAACTTGATGTTCCCCATTGCAAATAGCGTGGGAATTTCAAATTCGACGAATGCGGAATAAAAGGCGACAGTCTCAAACAATGAGCGTCGAATGGCATTACGGACCGATGAAGGTCTACTACAAAAAAGTGTCTATTCTGCTCAAGAATCCTTGAATAAGTCCCAAAAGTGACTTCAGTTGGCGACTTCTGAACAGTCCATCTGCATAGGGATCCTTTAAAATAAGTATCAAGATAAAATAAATTTTTTAAACTTTCATTATCAATAAGCACCGTTTCAACTGATAGTCTACAGTTTCATCAAAGACGAGTGTCGTTACAACAAAGGGGTCAGAATATAGGAAAGTTACATGAGCCATATCTTCGGTACTAATGACTTCTTCCCTAATTTCTACCCTTGGCTTCTTATGGGCACCGACCATTCTAGAATTTTCTTTAGTATCGTCCCGGGCCGATCGTGTTGATATCATGTTCACGACCCCAGCTGCTACTCTGTTCCTTGGTTGGTCGACCTCACTACCATCTGCTCTTCCGAAAGTTTGTTCGGGTCTTTACAAGAAGCGATTGAGGTGGCCTTTCTAAATCAACTCTTCAATCTCCTTCTGCAGCGTTCAACAGTCTTCAGTTCTGTGACCTCCGCACCAATGGTAGTGATAATACTTTGATTGGTCACCTCCATTAGGTTCTTTAACGCTTTCGGCCACTTGAGTTTTTCATCCCAAATCTACATTAGGATGGTGCGTAGGTCATTCAAAGGAGTCAAATTTAAAGACCTAAACTCCTTTTTGACAACCTGCTCAGACTTCTGCTGCTTTCTTGGCCCTCGGGGACCCTGGTGGTCCCCGTTTTCTTCTTTCCTTCCACCGCCCTTGGGTAGGTACACCCTTCTCAGTCGAACTTTTTTGCTTCATTGGCCTCTTCAGCAACTGTATACGCTCGAGTTAAGGCCTCAGCCTCTCTGAAGGTCTGAAAAAGCTTCCTCCTTCTAAAGCAGAAAGAAAAGCATTGAGCTTAACTCCATCCCTTAGCTTTGGAATCTGCCTAACCTCTGCAATAAATCGAAATAAAAAACCTTCCAAACTCTCCCGAAATCCTTACTTCACGCGAGCAAAGTGTCATGGTTGCTTCTTTACCATCTTACTAGAAGCAAACTAGGAGAGAAAGCTGTCTGCCAACTCACTAAATGATCGAATTAAATTTGCTAGCAGTCCATAAAACCAAATTCTGGCATCACCCTTGAGTGTCAACGGGAAACACTGACACATCGTTGCCTCATCTAAGCCTTGGAGGCCTAGGTGTGCCCGAAAGTGATCCAAATGATCCATAAGATCAGTACTTCCGTCGTAAACATCCAGATTTGGCGTTTTAAACTTGTGAATGAGCGACCTCATCCTGATCTCCATTATAAATGGTGATCTGCATAGGTCAGCAACTCTTCCTCCAGCATCTTCTCCAAAAACTCACTGCCAAATCTTTTCAACCTTTTCCTCCATTTGGGGAAGAGCCGTCATACTCTTCTCATTGAGATAATCTCTCAATTCATAGGGGTTCTGTGTAGTCTGTGAAGCTAGACGGCTCTGACCCTTTGGAGGGAATTCACCACGAGAAGGCCCTACTTGATAGGTGGGCTCTCGATCATCACACGAATATCGAGTATTTTGCCTCTCTAAGCTATCCTCCTGAATTCTAATACTTAAGTGACCTTCAAGTCGCGATGGGACTTTGTTACTCAAGGCAACCTTAATCCCGGGATTGTCATGCTGACAAATCTTCTTTGAAGGGTGCTTTCTTCTCTAATTCCTTCTTCTGGACATGGCAGTCTGAGAGGCTGAGAATGGCACCCCTTTCTGCTGCTCGTCCAATTGTGAGCAAATGGTCTCTATTCAATTCCCACAGACAGCGCCAATGTTGCATCCTCGGATCCAAATTGCTGTACAGATTAAGGAACCAAATATTGTCCAAAGCGGGTCCGGTCTCTATATACTCAAATCTGAATCCTGTGCAACACAAAAATACGGTCAAAGGATTGACAGAACTCATTCTCCGGTATATCCTCTGACATTTAAGTTAGTATCTGCCTTTTGTAAGAGAGAAATAGATGATGCAAGTTGGAAATTAAATTATTTTATGTGGAAGCTTGTACATTTCTAGACGCGTCTTAAAGAGAGAGAGTTATTTCTTCCTAAAGAGTCTTATATGCTTTTTTCTTTTTTCCTCCCCCCTTTTCCTATTGGTAAAAAGGTCTTTTTATAGCTGTAATTGAACAGTTGACTTTTTCTGTCAACTATCCAAGAAACTGTCCAGAAAACTGCCAAATAAATAGAATTTTATTCATATTATGATTTCAACTAATGTCCGAGGTCGTTGAGATGAGAGAGGAAAAACCGCTCAGCAGTTGTCTCTAACTTATTCTTTACCGTCAAACAGGTCCCTTTATTAGGCCAGATCAGCCTCTTGGGCCTCATTGATATATGGGCCAAAACTATAGAAGCGGACTTTCTCATTGAGCCATTGATATCAACACCCAACAACAACACATTGGATTTTAGAAAATTGAAAATTACAAAAAAGAATCATTGGTTTTAAAATTTTAAGTACCCATATATTACTTCCATAATTTTCAAAACTGTTAATGCTATATTATAAATAAATTTGAAATATTTAATAAGATTTTTTATACTACTTCTGATAGTTTTTAAAATAATAATTCTATTATTTCTTTATTTAAATTAAAATTTTTTTAATTTTAAATGATGAATTATTTCATACAAAATATATATATCATATTATTAACTCTGTTTTAGAGATGTTTTATAGTTTATTTCTCCCTACATAGAGAAAATAAATAAAATTATTTTATTTATTATGATATTTTTTTCAGGAGTAGCAATTCAATACGTTATGCCATCAAAACAAGCTAAACTACAAAAAGATAAAGATCAACTGCGCAACAAGATGAAACTCGATATACCAGATGCTAGAGACCGTGTATCTTTTTTATTCTGTTTTCACCATCTTCTATAATAAAAATATTTCAATGATCGAGCCAATTACAAATATTATTTAGAAGATGGTTAAAATAATTAAATATTTTTTAAAAATATTTTATTTTACTATTAACAAACTTACGCCGCTAAGCTTTTCATATAGTACGATAAATGTATTACTTAAAATTTAAATAAATAGTTTTTAGTTTATTGTACGAACCCGAACTAAGCAGATCAATTTAAATAATTAATAAAAATTTTAAAAATTTAAAATCCCAAATAAATTCAATAAATAATACTAAGTCCCGAAAATCCAGGTGTGATAGACCATATACCTATGATTTAACAAATTAAAAATCCACACTGGATCTCATCGAACAACCGTCCGGAAATAAATACGACCTGCTTTACAAATATCATAAGGGAGATAACAAATCAACCAAAATCATAATCAAACATAACATGGCATAACATCTGAACTACTCCCGAAACATAACTATAGGCATATACCCAGCCAATCCATAATCCAGTCATATGCAATATCAATTTAAGGCATATTAAAACCCAAATTCACCAAATCAGACGAATGGTTAACAGATCACGTCCATACCTTTGCGATGTATTCGAATCTTTCACTCTGAAGGGATAAAATAGGAAAAGTGAGTCTAATACTTAACAAGTATCATATTTTAAACAAGAGGGATCCAATAAAATCAGAGGGAATGTAAAATGAAGAAAATCCATTCAAAGGATAGAATAAAACCGAATCGCCTATAAAATAAATCCAATACAAAATTCAAAATCCAAAATCCAAAATCTAATAATAGTCTCATACTCTAAATCAAATGTCCAAATCCAAAACAAATATCCAAATTATAAAATAATCCTCATCGGAACGTGTATATATATATATATATATAAAACAGAAGTGATCCGGACCAATTCCAATAGACAATTCGCCAATTCCAAAGTCTAATCCAAGTCCAAGTTCTGCTAAGTCTAAATCCATGCCGTTATCACTCGCAGGCGGTCGATAGCCGAATGATCTTACTGTGGCAAAGTAACATCGCTTACTTACATACAATCTAAAATCATTTGTATGAGACATACCAAGACCCAACTGAGGGCAAAATTGACGAATTTCAAATCCAAGTCCAAGATCCAAATCCAAATCAAAGTTCGATACAAATAAATGCAGAAATACAAATCATGCATCAAATTTGGGTTCTAATTATTTAAAGACTAGCTTGAAAAAGGGTTACCCATAATTCTGGTAACCTTAGATAAAATCAAATGCATAGTAGACCAGCAAATATGGCCACCCATGTACTTTATACCCATGAGTAAGGTTGTTCACTATTATTTGCCATCCGCAGCTTTAGGTGAAATCATCATGCTTGTTAAATACATTTGCCACCCATCTCTCTCTTCCCGTTCTCTCTCTTCGTGCACCTCTTCCTCCCTCTTACTCCACATTCGCCTTCGCAACATAGCTCCGCGCGAAGGGGCACGGTGGTGAGCACGGACGTCTTATCGGTGACGGTTTCTCTCTCCTCCGCGCCTCTAACACAATCCACCCAAAATTTCAACCGATTTCCACGAAATACATACATGCAACCCAATAATCGACATCCACAGAGAATGGAGGAATTACTTGCCTTGATCTCATTGATTTCTTTTGTGATAGCGGCGAATCCGGTGAATCCATCTTCTACAAACACCGGCGGACAAAATGGAGGGCATCACCACAGAGAGGGCTTCACCGACTTCCATTCCAAGCATCAAGCTCTTCGGCGGCGGCGGCAGCTCGAGCCGATCTCCCTCTCTCTCTTCTCTTCTCCCCCTCTGCTTTCTCTCTCCCCGAACCCTACACCCGATTTCCTCTTCTGTTTTTCTTTTATTATTATTATTATTATTATTATATTTTTTATTTTAAATTTTCTTTTATTCCCAAATTCAAATCGACACTCGGGCGGCACCTCGGACGCCAACCCGACTGATCCAAATATCCTTCCAAATTTTATAATATTAACTTTATTTTTGCCACGCCCAAATTACCCAAAGTCACAATTATTATTAAATTAATCCGAATAAAAATCCGGGATATTACATTCTCCCCTTTTTACAAAAAATTCGTCCTCGAAATTTACACATCTTGATTTTTAACCCCCATTATCATACAATGAGGACATTATTCTGAACTTTATCTTTGATCTTATCAATAAATTCCCTCGATCAAATGATTTATCCAAATCTTATCATCAACAAATAGGGATATTCCCTTGGACTTGTTCTCAAGATCCCTTAATACTTCCTCAACGAGAAGATCTCTCTAGAGCATAATGATTGATGGAAATATCTTATTCCTTTACACCAGATTCTTCGTATCCCAAAATCGAGATTACAAATTTAACCCAAAACACTTCTCGTCGATCAAAAAAACGAATCCAATCCAATCACAAGCGAAGGATCATTCATATGAAACATATCGTATCCATCCATCAAATTTAGAAGAAAGGCCAACCTATAGGCCACCTCTCTAATCTAGTAAAAGCTTCAATTGTCTTAATAAACGTCTACTTCCAATTGTCCTTTGACTCTAAAATTCAAAAATCTTCTATTCAAGAAGCTTTAAGAAACATAAGACTATTCTTTTTGAACCTCCAATTGAATTGTAATTTCGATCTCCTACTTCAACCTCAAATCAAATCTTGTGATAGATAGCCACGAGACTACACGCTTCTGCTGCGCCACTCTGATCAATCATCAGCCTGAAATCAAATCAAAAGTCTCGAAATATGAATACCTTACAATCTTCTCATCTCAAAAATATGCCAATGACCAATCTCGGGAAAGATATCCTAATAGACAAGCAATAAGTCGACCTTATCGGCTCATCCATTATTGGCTAGCTTAATCTTATCCAATGATCATTAAGTCCTTTGCTACTTAAGGCAGACCCGAAATAAAATTTCAGAGGCTTCTTCTCACTTCTTCCTTTAGGCACGAGACTCATCTTGTCACGGCTCGCGATCAAACCGCCATCAAACTCTCTCTTCACTCTGCTAGGTAGAGAGTCTTCAATATTTCTGCCGAACTTGGACAACTCCAACTCACTCACAACTCCAAATAATCTCACTTGCTCCCGAGCTTTCATCCAATCAGCCAAAACTCAATTAAGAGAATTCTTGAAAACATGCCTCTTCTAAAACGTGCAATGAAAAGCACTTTGTGCAGAAATGCTTAAGTTTGCTGCTCAATCCCTCCCAACTTCAAGACGACTCATCCAAAAAAGATATCGCCACTGATCTTCATAAAAGCTTCTTCCACAATTAGAAGCTTCATTTAAAATCAAATCCTGACAGCAAAGAGAGGAAATCCCTCTAGCCCAATCTTCATTCTGGCATTCACGCCATGGCATCTTCACACAAAATCCTCTAGACTGCGCCGCATCCCAAACTTATCTTAGATAAGACACCCAATGTGCAGAATCCAAACATATCAAAATCTTTTTTAAGAGTATCGCTGAATGCTGCCAATCTTTCCGATCCATCTGAGATCGATAAAATCGATGTTGATGATAATCCATTCTTCAATTACTGAAAATTCTCACAAGCATCACTTCAGAGCTTCCATTCCAAGGGCGCCAAAGACAATGCGATCCTCAAGAAATATTCAATGTATCTCCCATCAAGACTAATTGGACCAAAGAAACTCAGCACTCCCGCGACTACGGTCGGTCTTTTCCAATTTGACAATGTTGCCATCTTCTTCAGATTTTCAAATGTCATCTTAAGAACCAATATGACCCAAGATGATGCATTCTCACAATTTGTAATAGACTTCCCAATCATTTCTCATACTCCTTAAAATTCTTCAAACAAATTAGAACACCGATAACAAAACAATCACAAACAAAACTACCATAAATAAAACCATCACAACTGATCCGAATACGATCGAAAACTCAATTGATAATATCCGTAAAAGACGCCCAAACATTCGACAACGCAAAAGTACCATCAAGACTTCGCAGTGGCCACACTTTGACCTGAGAGCTGTCCTATGCATATCCTCCAACTTAATTCTCAACCAATGATATCCTGAACACAACTCAGTCTTAAAGAAAACCCAAATTTTTCGGATCCTTAAAGAGCTGATACATATTCAACTCCCAAATAATCCAAATATAAATCCATCAATCCATCTTTCTTCACTAGAGAGCACCAAAGCACCCCATGCTAAGACACTTGGCCAAATAAAACCTTTCACAAACAGACTTTACAATTGCTGCTTCAATTCTTCAACTTAAACGGGATCACCTCATACGGAAACTTCGAAATAGGCACAAATCCTAGCACAACATCGAAAACAAATTTGATCTCCTGATCTGCGAACAATGCAGACTGAACATTTGGAAAAACATCTTCAAACTCACAATTGACCGAAATATTTTCAATGGTCACAAAATAACTCTTAGATGTGATCATATATGCGAAATGAGCTTAGCACTCATCTTTCAACAGATGACTTGCAAGCAATACCGAAATCAATTCTTAAGCCTTCTAACTGATTCTTCCTTGAAACTCCGAGGATTCATATCCCGAGATGCAAAATGGGACTGACTTACTAAGACAGTCTTCCATAACAAGGGATCCAGCTCTAACTTCCTGAGCCATAACTGCAAATGCTTCGCCTGCAACCGTCCGTCTTCTATCTGGACGTATGAAATTCGGACACTTGAGATTTGAACGATCCATTGACAAATGGCATATCTAACCGCAATTTGAAGCAGACTCCATTTTTGACGAAGCAAACTCGTCTCGCGTACTTCTTCCCACTAAAATTGCAAGCCAATCTTGCGAACTCAGACTTCGAGAAGGAAGACTTTACATCATATGACTTTCCTTTAGCTTATCCTTTCAGAGGATAAACAAATCCATCATTTGAGATCTGACTTCAATACTTTAATTTCTTCTGGAAATGCCTTTCGAAACTGCTCCTGTTCGATCAACAAAGCATGATCCACTCCTCCGCAATGCATCAAGAGTCGGAACGGCACCGACTTCTTCCAAATTGAATCTTGAAGTCCATACCAAAATTGCGAGGCTCTCGGGCCTCATCCACAATCATATGGGGAACAAATCAAGATGACGTCACAAACTGGATATCGTCATCAGCTACTAACATGCTACAACAAAATCATTCAGATTCTTCAACATCTTCCTACGCATCGCTTTAGAAGCCAAATCTCGAGCTCTTTGTCCATAATTCTTTAATGATGAATAAATTGCGAAGATGATTTTCCACCTGATCATAGCGATATGTGGGAATGGGCAATCCTTGAATCTTCCTCTTACTTCTGCCATCGCTCCAAATCTCTATATGATCAGTATCACTGCTGTCAACAAAATCGGACTTACACTAAGCTTTTCTTCTAGCAAAGGTTGATCACCGTTAACACCACAGCTTCTCTTATAAAGAGAAACGAGTTGACTTGACTTGAGCGTCTCCATCTTTATCTGCAACTTTCAATCTTGAAGAATCTTCATTTTTCCAAACAAACACAACGATCACTTCTTACTTGCATCGACCCGGCCAAAACCTCATTCTATTCTATGAGATTTCAGACCGATTTACTTTATCACCTACCATTTGCCGACCAAAATCTCCTTCTACTCTGCAAGATTTTAGACCGGCACTATCCAAGGGGGCTATTACTTCCAAAACAAATTACAAATCACGATAAAATCTTCACATATATGCAGAAATCCAATAAAATGGTAATTTAACCGCTATATCAAACCATATATTATGTCATTTGCGTGACTCATCATGATCAGGTGATCATCCTTTCAATCCAAACCCAAACCTTCACAACTCAACCTTCTGATTCAAATCCAAGCTTCCACAACTCAAATTTTTTACTATTTTCCCAAGGCAGTATTTATCACGTCTAAAAGTTCAGTCCATTATTTATCAAAAATGACCCAGGGTACCTCTTATTACGACTTTTCTCTGATACCACTTCTACCACGAATTCGGACCAAGCAGGTCAATTTAAATAATTAATTAAAATTTTAAAAATTTAAAATCTTAAATAAATTCAATAAATAATACTAAATCCCAAAAATCCGAGTGTAACAAACCATATACCCATGATTTAACAAATTAAAAATCCACACGGAAACTCATCGAAATACCGTCCGGACAAAATAAATACAACCTGCTCTATAAATATCGTAAGGGAGGTAACAAATCGACCAAAATCATAATCAGACATAACATGGCATAACATTTGAACTACTCCCGAAACATAACTATGGGCCTATACCCCGCCAATCCATAATCCAATCATATCCAATATCAATTTAAGGCATGTTAAAACCCAAACTCATCAAATCGGATGAATGGTTGATAGATCACGTCCATACCTCTGCGATGTATCTGAATCTTCCACTATAAAGGGATAAAATAGAAAAAGTGAGCCTAATACTCAACAAATATCATATTTTAAACAAGAGGAGTCCAATAAAATTAGAGGGAATGTTAAATGGAGAAAATCCATTCAAATGATAGAATAAAACCAAATCGCCGATAAAATAAATCCAATACAAAATCCAAGATCCAAAATCCAATGGTAGTCTCGTACTCTAAATCAAATGTCCAAATCCAAAACAAATATCCAAATTATAAAACAATCATCATCGGGACATGTATGTATATATATATATATATAACAGAAGTAATCCGAACCAATTCCAATAGGCAATTCGTTAATTCCGAAGTCCAATCCAAGTCCAAGTCCAAATCCAAATCCAAGGCCCGATCAGCTTGTGATTTGTTGCAGAATCCGATAGCTGTATAATCCAATAGCATGCACAGAAGCCAAAATAGCATCGTGACAGATATTCCAAAAGTTCGGATCAAAATATATAATCTAAAATAATTCGTACGAGACATACTAATGCCCAACTGATAGCAAAATTGACGAATTTCAAATCCAAGTCCAAGATCCAAATCCCAATCAAAGTTCGACACAAATAAATGCAGAGATACAAATCATACGTCAAATTTGGGTTCCGATTATTTAAAGACTAACTTGAGGAATAGTTACCCATTATCCCGATAACCTTAGGCAAACTCAAATGCATAGTAGGCCAGCAAGTATGGCTACCCATGCACTTTATACCCATTGGTAAGGTTGCACACTATTATTTGCCACCTGCGACATTGGGTACAATCATCAAACTTGTTAGATATATTAGGACGTCCGAATATATTCTAAAGTCAAATCAAATTATTCAAATGGAAAGGGTCACTACTCTAAGCCTTTCCTGCCAGCGGAAAGAGATTTCCAAATAACAAATATTTTCCCGTTGAGAGTTGGCCAGAAAATTCAACAATCTAAATCCAAATGTAGTGACCACAACCCGACACGTGCATGTGACTGCACAGCCTATACAAGGTTTCATGCTCATTTTCATGTGACCACAACCCGAACGACACCTTCTCTCTCCTGCCAGCCCATTGCCTCTCTCTCTCTCTTCCCGTTCTCTCTCTTCGTGCGCCTCTTCCTCCCTCTTACTCCACATTCGCCGACGCCGCGACTCTCTCTAGCACAAATGACGGGGCAACAAGCAGAGCACAAATGGCAGCAAACTCGTCTCGGCCTGTTTTTTCTCTTCTCCACCATTCTAACACAAAATCCACCCAAAATTTCAACCGATTTCTACCCCATACATGCAACCCTAATTGACATCCACAAAGAGAATGGAAAGATTTACTTGCCTTGATTTCATTGATTTCTTTTATCATTATCGATTCGAGAATCCATCTTCTATGGACAAAATGGAGGGTATCACCGTTTATTTTAAATTTTTCTCCCTCTCTCTCTTCTCTTCTCCCCTTCCGCTTTCTCTCTCCCCAAACCCTACACCCGATTTTCTCTTCTGTTTTTCTTTTATTATTATCATTATCATATATATATATATATTTTTTTTATTTTAAATTTTCTTTTATTTCAAAATTCAAACCGACACTCGGGCGATAATACGAGCGCACCTCGGGTGATAACACAAGCGCACTTCGGGCACCAACCCAACTGATCCAAATATCCTTCCAAATTTTATAATATTAACATAATTTTTGCCACGCCTAAATTACCCAAAATCACAATTAATCTAAACTGAATTCGAATAAAAATCTAAAATATTATATAAATATTAAAATTATTAAAAATATCATATTCACTAATATTACATCTAACTATATTTCCATGAAAAATTTTCAAAATATTAGAGAAATCCTCTAAGGCTAGCTTGTCTACCACAATTATAGACCTCACATCAATTTACGTGGAATGTATATTTGTCTTGAAAAATTCTAAGCTAACATGAGGATGATAGACAACACTGAAGAAATGAAGGTCCGTGTCTATCAGTACCTATATACAATGCACAACCTATATGTACCACAATCAATACCGGAACCATCCATTCTAGCAGAAGAAACAAATAGCAGTAGAAGTGGCCGACAAGTTTTGGTTTATTTGATACAAGCTCAACGTGGAACACAACCAATTAGAGAAAATACAATTGCAGTTGAACTTTATATCATGTTTTTTGCATCGCAAGTTGCAACTTAGAGTTCTAGATTTTAGATTGATAGAATACTAATGAGTGCATATTTTTTGTACTCGCATCAATGGCACGGGACCTCTTAGCCCCACCAGTAAGTACGATATCATTGAAGTTAGCCTTCAACATTGGGGATCAAATAGTTGATGAAAAAAGAAACAAGATGACACTATAGATTGTAGAAATATGCATCCTTTTTAAGGATTGGCTGGATACAAAAGATCGTGTTAGAAATCTAACGATTTTGAGTTCCAATGAAAATGATAACTCTAGAAATAGTGACAGTGAAAATATAAGTGAGGCATAAAAATAATTAAATTATTATTAGATATATTTTTATTTTTATAAATTATAATATTAAAAATATTCAACAAGATAAATAAAATATGACATTTTTTATAATATTTTGTATAATTTTATTTTTGATATTTTTATTTTTTTATATTAGAGTCATGTCTAGCACAACATAGCTCATAAGCACACCTCATACAGTATAAGCAGGCCATTTGCCGTACTAGGTTGGGACATATATGTCCCATGCTAGCAAATTCACATGCGGGCCACCCAAATAAATGGGCCGGCCCATTTAACAACTCTTGAGGTTTCCTTCACCACATCACTACTTATCAGTCACCAACTCATTCTTCAATAGGCACACAATTAGAGCCTGTGTGCTCTCTGGCAATGAACTCTACCCAAGTTAAAGGCATGGATGAATTGCAGTCCATCACAATGGATCACCATGTTGCAGGCCCTTGAGATGGAAAAAATCCCTTTGGTTGCCATTTAAAAGAACTGAAAATACGGCTGCAGATATAATGCACAATACCCTATTGCACTTCAATAAATAAAGAATAAAAGACCAATCAACATGATCAAAAGCCCACTCCATATGTTTCCCAGCTTTTAGGGGGGTGTTAACACACACATTTGGCAACAAAGAGGAATATGAGTTTGTTTAGGTAATAAGAAGAGGGATATTTGAGTCTGTGCATAGAACAAGGGGAAGCAAATTTTGGCAATATAAGCAGCAAGATAAATAATAGACAATTATATAAGAAAATAATTAGCAAAACTAAAACTGGTGGTCATGAAAAAAACACAAACAAAAAAGTATGTGGTTCAGTGTAAAAACATTAAATCTTATGACATAAAAGGAAAGACATTTAATCTAGCACACGTTTGGCAGAACTTGAAATAAGAACTTCCTATATGATTAAAAATTAGATTTGGAAAAAAAAAAAAAAAGCAGACTATTACTTTTCTTAAGTGAAGCCAAACATGGGGTTTTGTGGTAAATGGAGGATTCCAGGTAAACCACTTCATGCTGGATCAAGCCATGCCTCACCCCTACTGTAAGCATGCACAATCACCCATAGAGTTTGAGGAATTAGGAGTAGCTTGGTGCTAGGTTACCCACTTAAATAGGCTAATGGCATGAGCTCAATCTCCACCAATTCTCCTAAAACCATCTTATGCTAGCAGGAGGTTTCTCATCTCAAGTTGCATGCATATCACTGTGCTAGATTTTCTCTTTTAAACAGCTAAACAATGAATAGTAAATTGAGAAGAGATGATGCAACTCATTGTTTTCCAATTTCGTTAAGAAATTACAGTAGAAAATGCCCTTAATGAACATGCATCAGATCCAGAAAAGAATGAGACAAAAGAAAGTGGCTATGACAAGTACAAGCCAGCGACAGCAGAATTTTCTCCAAGGATGCAAGCAATGGTACTCAAATGGTTTCCTGTATCACATACATTCTCAAAGTCCGTCTTTTTTATGCATTTAAATGGAAGCATGCAACTATGCTGAAGACGAACCAAAATTTCCTGTTTTTTTTTATTAGTGAAAAATTAATAGGATTGGATAAATGGGATATACCTCTTCTGGAAGCACAATAGTTGTTTTCAACCACTTTTAAGCACCCATGTCTTCGTGGTGCAGAGTAGGCAACGGCCATTCCTAAACCATCATCGATGCATAATATATGAGATACAGAGCACCAATGAAGTTACAGATTGAACTAATAATTGCAAAAACTCCCAAGAAAGTAGGTTAATGACCCTGGGGGAGGGGGGGGGGAGAATTTGCATTGATTTGCTCATTTGTGTATTGATGGATCATTTGCTACTTTTGTTTCAAATTTCAAATACAATTTCTCAGAACTTCTGGAAAAAAAATGCTTTATAGAAGTTTTCTTGAGGGTTGATTCTTGGTTACATGCTTAGCTGTCAAAATATATATTGGTTCTATATTTTCTTGTGAATCCCATCACAAATTCGATCATGCATGTAAATGTATTCCACATGGCAGAACTTTAATCAATGATGAATCCTTAAGAAAGATATATGATATATTTGTGGACAACTGATTAAGATGAGTAGTCCCGGTCAAGGTAAGATCAAAGATACATATTATTGCACGCATGTAATCAGGTTACAAAAGTTTTGAATCAATGCACCTAACAAAATAAAAATATCTATATACTCAATTACAAAATATTTATGATTGTACCTACATGCAATTTTAAAATTTCATCAAAGTCTTCTTCCACCAGCTAAAATAAAAGCATATCCTCAACTTCTTTTGACAAATAAATTGGGGAATAAAAAAATGAGTTCAAGCTGGTCTAAGTTGAATACAGAATTTTGTACTTGGTTTCAGTTATTTGGTACTTGGTTTCAGTTATTTGGCCATAAATAACTATGAGAAACAAACCCAACACCAAAGAGCAGAAAAACACTTGAAAACCAACCCCAAATATGCCACTCATTCTACAATGCATGAAAGAGAAAATGAAGCCAATACAACAAAAAGAACTATGGAAATGAAACTAATCCCTTTAATTATTTGCATTCTATTCTAGCCTCTTAAGTTCTTCTTTCCTTTTTGCCACTTTTCATTCCTTTATTAACACAATTTGAGGCCTTAAACTCCCTAAGTCTCTTCACCTCAATGTATTTTGCAGGAGTTTCATAGCCTTAACGTTGATTTCCGGTATAGAGCTTACTAAAATCAATCATCTCCCACAACAAGACCTTTGGAATCTTTTCCCGAACTTCAAAAGAGTTAACATCCTCCTCATCAAAACAAGCTTGGTAAAGATCTGATCATAGATTATCCAACTAGAGTATTGTAAAGATTCGTTTAACATTTATCAAAACAAGCAGCTAAGGAAAGCTACTGTAAGATCGTATAACACAAGGCCTTCGTAATAATGCATTGATTTAATTTTTCCTTATTGTTAATTGTGTCTTTTGAGCTAACCAGGTGAGGCAAATGAGAAACAAACCACGTCATACACTCGTTGAAGTTTCTTCAACGGATTCCAAGTTGACTACATAAGAACAGAAATATGACTTTAGGATGTGCCTTGGTGAATATGTTTGACTTGCCAAGGCTTGTATTCTTGTCAGGATATTCCTTGCCATGGGAGAACTGATTCACTATTCTTGAGGTTATAAACCAAAGTACAAGCCACTACATCAAAAGCGTCTAATCTTGAAGTGAACGACTGTCTTCTTGGAACTAATCCATGGAACAGTTAAATTCTAGCTGTATGTACAATGTCCTCAAAGAAGCATTTTTGAATTTCTTGCACAGAACTCTGTTATAATCAGAAACTCTTCCAAGTCATCTTCCTCCATATGCACCACAAAGGCAATAGAACTCTGTTTCCTCCTGCTCCTCACACTAGAAAGGTCATAATCTTAAAGGGGAAGCTTAAGCAGATGATTGAGAGGCCATCAGTTGTTTCCCGGATTCCACTTCTCCCCAAATTTCTCCACTTTTACAGATTCAAAAAATGAGGTATAAGAATTCTCCCCTTCCTTCCCCTTGTATCTTTCAAAAAAACGTGTACACTTGCTTTCTCTCCAAAACTTCAAATACTACAGGACAAAAAATTGCAGTATTTAAAAATTCACAATTTAATTCTCAAATCTAGCTAAGCATAAGATTTTTTTTTAATCATCATCAGCGTAGCATAAATTATTGATTTCCTAATGTTGCAGCAGAAAATTTGCTGTGAACCTCAACCACTTTTAGATCATATAGAATTTCAAGAAACATGTTTCTTAATCCTAATGCCATATTGAAAATGGTAAAATTTATTTTTAATTATTAGCTCTCAAGTGTTCCATTTTTTTAAATTCTATGGCAATCCCTTCTGCAAAGTTCCCTAGGACAATTCAGGTATCAGCACATAAGATCATCCGAGGTCAAGGTTGTTTCAAGAGCCTATAGAAACAATGAAGCAACCATACATATTCAACAATCCTTGTGCTTAGGAAGGAATGAGGGACTCTGCGATTGTTGGTATTGTCTGACCAATTCCAATAAGAACCCTATTGAAAACCCTCATCTGTGAAAATGTGAATTGAAGCAGAATCAGCATTCCCCTTTAGATACAAGTAAGGAAAGAGAGGAGACCGCAAGATTATCATATACCTCATCATTATATATTAGTCCTGTAGGGTGGGGCAATCCATCATCCTCATCCACAGTTTCTCTTTAGACAGCCAGATCTACTAATCTAGGCAAGATGATTCATCAGAACCCAGGGTTAGTGCCTGAAGAACTGTTATAACAAACACATTGCTTCATTTCTCATCTTGTTTTTCAGATTGTAGTAGTCCTCAGTTATTTTTATTATCCCTTTATCTTGAATAAAGTTGTGGTTTTGCATAAGTTAGATGCTTCCAATGCAAAAAGTTTACTTTTGGATGTCCTCTCTTTTACCCTATGACTTCCTCCTTTTTTTTTCTTTTTCCTTTGGGGGGTGCGGGAAGCTTTGGCTGCCAATGGTCAGAAAACTGATCCGCCTAGTGACAGCCTTCAAGAGTTTTTCCTCTTTCATTTTTTTTTATGCTGATCCTTCTCAGTGCCCCAACTTGATATTGACATCAAGTTCTTGAATCCACTATCAAATTAGAGAATTGGAAAAGATGACAACAGCTTGGAGATCAAGACCCCAAAGAGAAGGTGTTGGGTTTGGTCAGTTCCTTATGGGTAGCTCAACAAACGGACACATCATCGGATTCGAGTGCTGCAAATTGGCTGCAGCAAATGACCAAAATGACCGTTTGCTGGAGAAAGCAAATTTCAAAGTGAAGAATATACTGGTTTGATTTACTGGTATGGATTTTACCGATATAGAAAAGGCAAGAATAGAATTTACCGGTTTGGACTGCTGGAATGGTTTTGGCCAGAATGGTTTTGGCCGGTATGCAAAAGGCTGGAATGTAAAAGGCCAAAATGGTTGGCAAGACTGAAATTCCGGAATACATTTTCAGAATGGAAAGGCCGGATTGAAAATAAGGAATAAAAAATGCCGGTCTACATTTTCCGGAATGGTATGACAGATTTACCAGTATGGCTTTGCCGGTATAAAATTTCAGAATGGAATTTCCAGAGAGGAAATCCAGAATGGATTTCCGGAGTGAAAATCCAGAGTGGATTACCAGAATGGCTTGCAGGAGTGATACCAAGGGCCGGAGTAGCGCACAGTTGACTTTCCAGATTAATGATCTAGCACAGCAGGTAGCCGACTTGCAGAGCAATTGACTTTCTAGAGTTGATAAGTTTTACAAAGTAGATAGCTGACCAGCAAGGTATGTGCCATATGAGTAGAGCAGGTTGACCAGCAGGGCATGCGTATGTGCAAAGTAAATTGACCTACAGAGCATGTGCGGTATGGGGAAGCGCAAAAACTGATGAAGTCGCAGAAAAAGACTGATTTAACAAATCATCTGTAAGATCAGCCAGGTGAGCAGGTTGAATTTGGGGCCAGAGTTTCTATAAAGAGCACACCAAGCACTTCAAGAAAACCAAGACAAAGAGAGCGGCAAGATAGCGGCAGTGGAACGCAGCAAAGTGCGGAAGAAAGCTCTTGGCATTCACTACTTGCCGCCACACTTGTAAAATCAAAGAGAGCGGCGTGCACCACCAATGAGAGGAAAGAAAGAAGAAAAATAGAGAGATAAGAGTGATGAAGAGTTTCCTTACTCTGGAATTATTTTTCTTATTCTATCTCGAGTGTGTAACGAATATTCTGTCTCGGGAGTTTTGTAACCGATTTTATATAGTAAAAACTTGTTCGAGTTTGTCCCGTGGTTTTTCCCTTGATTGAAAAGGGTTTCCACGTTAAAAATATTATACAATTTTTATTCCTTGTGCCCTACTAAATTGGTGGCTAACGACCAACGGAGGGGTTCGGATTTTCCACTACACTTTATTTACGCATGCCATTTTGTTCGACTTGAATTTGTCCAACCGGCTTGTCTTCCTTTCTCTGAAATGCTTTTACCATCCCTTCCCTGATCAAAATATTCCTCACCTTTTCCGCCAAAAAATGAAATTATTTTGCCCATTGAATTGCTCTAAACTAAACAGCAAACTCCTGGACGATGACATTGCATATGAAGAAGCAGTTCTATATCCTGTGTCTGTCAGAAAAGGGGAAGCTTTGAGAAACACTTGGATGATTTCAACCGAATTGTAATACAGATGTCAGCCCTTGATGAGAAGATCAAAGAGAAAGACAAAGCGTTGATGTTGCCGGCATCCTTGTCGGCCTCATGCGATCATATTGTCACGACGCTACTATTCGGGAAAGATACTTTTAGCTTAGATGAGATTATAACTTCCCTACTTATAAATGAGTCAAGGCGGAAGGAAAGCGGTAAAGCTTCAGGGGAGCCAAGTCTGTTTGTGACGACCAGCGGTCAGGGGCAAGGAAAATCAAGAGAATAAGGCGGCAAATCGGAGAGGAGCTATAGCCGGTTCAAGCTTTAGGATAGGACGTGTTTCCATTGTGGCAAGAAAGGCCACATGAAACGGGACTACCTGCAAAGGAAGCTAGAGCAAAAGGGCAAAAGCAATCGTTAGGAGAAAAGGGATCATAACAATGATGATCGGAATACTATCGCTTTCTGCGAAGACCTCCTGGTTGTCTACGCAGGGAAAGCATAGAGCCTACCATGCCAGGAGACGAGTTGAATGATGGACAATGGTGCCTCACACCATGTGAGGCCAAGGAAGTCCCACTTCATGAGTTATACGCCCGTAGACCATAAGGTATTGAAGATAGATAACGGTGGCTCGTCAAGGGTTGTTAGCGTCGAAAATGTTTGTCTGAGGACAAGCAACGGGAACAAGCTTGTACTGGAGGGCGTGCGACATACAGCGGATTTAAGGTTGAATGTGATTTCAACAGGAAAGCTTGATGAATGAGGCTTCAGGACGGCGTTTGGTGACGGCCAGTGAAAACTCACCAAAGGCGTCTCAATTGTGGCAAGAGAAAGCAAGAGATTAGATTGGTACTTGATGAAAGCTTGGGTTGCCAAGAAAAATGCTAAGATGACCAACAAAGGCATTGGTCAAGGTGACAGGAGGAGGTGGCCAAGGTGGAATGCAAGGGATAATGATTCGACCACGGAGAAAAAGCTGAAAGGGAGTGGGACTACTCCAGGTTCAGTGGAGTAGAAGAAAGTATCATTTAGGCTTGCAGAGACCAACGTCAGGATCCCAATTGAGGGGAAGTTAACGAAAGGTAGTCGATAACAGTCGCCGAGTAAAGGCGAAGGTTTCCCCACAAGGTCGTGAGGGAAAGTTTATTGGGTTTGATCACTCCCTTATGGGTGGCTCAACAAACAAATACGTCATCTAATTCAGAGTGCTACAAACTAGCTACTGCAAATGACCAGAATGACTATTTACTAGAGAAGGCAAATTTCAGAGTAAAGAATTTACGGGTTTGATTTACAGGTATGGATTTTACCGGTATGAATTTACTGGTATGGAAAAGGCCAAAATGGAATTTACCGGTTTGGATTGCCAATATGATTTTGGGCGAAATGGTTTTGGCCGGTATGGTTTTGGCCGGTATGCAAAAGGCCGGAATGCAAAAGGCCAAAGTGGTTGGCAGGAATGAAATTATGGAATGCATTTCCGGAATGGTTAGTCAGAATGAAAAGGCTGGATTAAAAAGCCGGAATGGAAAATACCGGTCTGCATTTTCCAGAATGGTATGCAGATTTACCAGTATGGCTTTGCCAGTATGAAATTCCGGAATGGAATTTCCATAGAGGAAATCCGAGGTGGATTTCCGGAATGGCTTGCAAAAGAAATACCAAGAGTCGGAGTAGTGTGCAGTTGACTTTCCAAATTAATGATCTGGCAAAGCAAGTAGCTAACTTGTAGAGCAGTCACTTTTCAAAGTTGGTAAGTTTTACAGAGCAGATAACTGACCTGTAGGGCATGTGCCATCTAAGCAGAGCAGATTGACCTGCAGGGTATGCGCCTGTGCAGAGTAGGTTGACCTACAGAGTATATGCGGTCTAGGAAAGCGCAGGAACTAATGAAGTCGTAGAAAAAGACTGGTATGACAAATCATTTGCAAGATCATTCAGGTGAGCAGATTGGATTTGGGGCCGGAATCTTTATAAAGAGCACACCAGACGCTTCAAGAAGACCAAGACAAAGAGAGCGGCAAGATAGCGGCAGTGAAACAGAGCAAAGTACGGAAGGGAGCTATTGGCGTTCACTGCTTGTCGCCACACTTGTAAAATCAAAGAGAACGGAGTGCACCACCAGTGAAGGGGAGGAAAGAAAAAAAATAGAGAGATAAGAATGAATGAGAGTTTCCTTACTCTAGAAATGTTTTTCTTATTTTGTCTCGGGTGTGTAACGAATATTCTATCTTGAGAGTTTTTGTAACCGATTTTACATAGTGGAAGCTTGTTCGGAATTTGTTTCGTGGTTTTTTCCTTTGTTGAAAAGAGTTTCCACGTTAAAAACGTTGTGCAATTTTTTGTTCCTTGTACCCTACTAAATTGGTGGCTGACGACCGACTGGGGGTTCGGGTTTTCCGCTATGCTGTGTTTGTGTGTGCCATTTTGTCTAACTCGGATTTGTCCGACCGGCCTTGCCCCACAAACCCCAAGAGAAGGGGCACCCTGCATTGTCAAAACCTTGCCTTGAATCCATCAGAGGTGTTGCACATTTCTTTCAAGGATAAATACTTTGTTTATGAACTTTACAATCTCTTTAACTTTTTTGGTGTACTCTGTCAGCTTTAGATGTTCCTTGCCCGCCTTAGATGAAAAGTTCGTGCAAGAGAGAACCATATACGTGAAAACAAAACTTCTTTATCCACCACCAATCTGAACCCAAAGATCTGATTCACACTTCATACCAATTGAGCATCTTCATTACACTCTGAAGTCCTAATTCTCATTACATGACAAGGGTATTCGTTAACTACACTACGCAGAATCAACAACTCCTTATCTACTTAGGATGATCATCCTCACACCAATGACAAACTGAACATCCAATAAAAAATTAAGTCTAGCAGAAGAAATTGCACATAATAACTGTATACATACTCTATGCCTCCCTCACAGAGAGTAAAACAAAAAGGTGGGAAACATCATCGTAATATCAAACCATCACTCCTTTCTCTTCCCAATAAATAAAATGAACGCCAATGATGGGCATCAACATCGCTTGAACGTATCATTGGTTTTACTCCTTCTGCTGCTTTTTTCATTCAGAATCACCGCATTCTTGTAACAGCTGATTATCCTTCGCCCAAAACAAATCGATCTCATTTATATAGAACCATTAGCCATACCATTAGGGCGCTTAAGTTCATTTTTAAAAAATCAAAAGAAAAGCTCAAATTTGCTAACCTGCCACGAGATAAACGGCGGAGAGGAAAAAAATAACAGAAGTTGGGACGAAGAGCACCATATAATAATAATCAACCGTTTCTTGATCAGTGAGATAGAATGCCCCTGGAAGCACCGCCGAATCTCCACGGGTGCTGGCATTATTCAACAAGGGTTGCAGTGGCAAATCATTGCAGAACGGTCTTTTGCCACTTCTATCGCCAGGGAAGACTATGTTTAAGCTAATGATAGTAGAAATTATGATGGCGAGAGAGATTATACATACGACGCTTATACAAATTGGCCCCTGGATCTTGAGCCAAGCTTTGTCTTCGTCTCTGAGGTTCTCATATTCGTGTTTCGGCATGAACGCTTGCCGAAGTGCGCCGCCGATCAAATCCATCGGAAGCTTAATCAATGCGGAACCCTACGACCGTCGTAAGAATCTGTGGAGTTCGTTAATAATTGAAGACTGAAGTGAGAATTTCAAGATATGAAAACCCTAGCCATGGGATTCTTTTCAAGGGAGAGAAATAGAGAATCTACCAAATTCGACAGATAGAGATTGCGATAGAGAGAGTGAGCGCGCGCATTGGCGGTTGTGAGTCTTGAGAGTTACTGCTAGCAGTTTCAGCAAGCGGATTGGGGTTGCCTCCATTTTTTATAAAAGATTAAAAGCTTCTTTTTTTTATATATTTTAATTATTTATTTTTAAATAAATAATTATAATTTAAAAATTAATTTTAATTAAATTTATATTTTTTAAAAAATAATTAAATTATAATTATTTTTTAAAAAATAGGTAACTTGAATTAAAAAAATAGTCTTCATCTCTAATAAATAGGTAAAATATTATAATATCATCAATTTACTTGCCAATTTTTACATTTAAACTTATTTTTAGCATTTGTTTATTTTGTAAAAACATTATAAAACAATTAGTATATTTTAGATATTTTTGCACATATCATATAAAAAGATTTAAATTAATATATATATATATATATATAATATTAGACCTTTAAAAATCAGTCAAAAAGATATTATAGACATTAAAAATAGACATTCTTTTCAAATTTTTTCAACTGTTGGAATTTTGTTTCCTACTTTATATAAAAATAATTGATAGCCACAGAAATGCCGCTCCTACCAGAGCCCAAAACGACAATTCACTGCTACTTTTGTTGTTAGAATTTGCGATAAAATAACAAAAGCATATAAATTATTCACGTTGTAATAAACAAGTGATTTTTTATGTGAAAACACCACCCGGGCTTAGGATAGAAGTCACTTGATATTATGTCTGATAATAACTTCTTATATATTCCAACTCGAGTTATAAATAAATATACTGTCAATATAATATACACGATAAATGTACAAACTCGAGATATAAATAGCAAAAAAACTAATTAAATGAAATCAAACAATAAAATATTTTGCACAATAGTTAGAATAATATATCTAAAATTAACAAAAAATAAAATATTATTTAAAGTCCAGACGGGTAGCCAAATTTTACCATTCTTCTTTTTTTTTTCTTTTTCTCTTTTGTTTATCGCAATGCTATTTTTAAAATGAACTCGTGATGTGGCCTAAAATCAAAACACGTGTTTACATCCAGCTTTGCTTGAGCGCTAATGTGTAGACTTCATGCGGAATCAATTTGAAAGTCTACAGGGCAAACGGTAGTTGCGTGATTCTCATGTCGGACAAGTCTGAATGGTTCCAATTGAGAAAAAACTTGAGCCAATATTAAGTGAAAAGTACTATTAATATTTCGTTCAAATTAAAGTTTAACGGACATTATACAAAACATTCTTGCTGATTTTCATTTAATTAAAAGTTCATGCCAACCTTACATAAGATTTTTGCTAGGTTTGTTAACTGAGAAATAATCAAACTATCACTATAAAATTAATCGTTTAAATTTATCAATTATTTAAAAGCAGTATATTGTGACTATGTTGAGAATAGTTTTTATTCGTTTTAACAAAACTTAGTAAAAACAGACCAATAATAACATTATTTTGGGGTAAAATTATACAAGTAGGCAGTCATGGACTTTAGCCACGTTGTGAAAGGATGACCCAAGGGAATAAAATCAATCACTTCAAAGCGTCCATTGTTGTAGGAGTGAGGGAGTTTAGCATGAGGACCGATGATTAAGGTGGCCATCAAATTGTTGGCCGTTGGATCATTTTGATAACTATCAATCACTTCTTGAATCCAAGAAGGAACTTCAACTGGCAGATATTTAACGATTTCTTGGGATGTTTTTTTGGTAGTGAAATGATAAAAAGATTTTAATGTGAGATTTTATGGTATTTAAATTAAGATTATTAAAATTATTATATTATTTTATAATTTAATAACATAAATTTTGATATTATTTTATGGTATTTGATACATATTTAATTCTATACTTAACTTTTTTTTCCATGAAAGATCAAATATTAATTTTTTTCCTTCATCATTAGCAATTTTTCTCTAAGAGAGTTATAGAATATTGTATGTGGAGGATATGTATTTAGTTTTTTTGGGATATGGTTTTTTAAATTCAAAATCAATTAAAAGTTAACAATTTTTTTGTCAAATCAAATCTGAAAATTGCCCCTTATAATCTAAAAAATAAGTATTGTTTATTATCTATAATAAATAATAAATAATTTTATCATTTATAGCTTAAAAAAGATATCAAATTTTTAATTATAAAAATATTATTTTTTCATAAAAAAATCAAACTCATTAACAAAAAACATATATAATAAAATTACATAAAATCATACCCTTAATTATTTTAATAAATTATCATAATAATCTAAAATATGTATTACACTAAAATTCTAATACTTAATTTAGTAATTCCTAATTATTATATATTGTGCATTAAAAATTATTTATTAGAGAATTATTTAATAGCTATGAATTATTTGTTATTCTTTATAATTTGCATATGTTTATTATTTAAAGTCATGTTAGTGATTAAGGAATCAAAGGCAATGAATAATAACTTTTTTAATATTTAGTTAATTCATTTTATTCTAAACCAAAATATTTATACATTACAGAAGCATATATTTGTTGTACCGATGTAAAATAAGGTGATAAATTTCATCATTGATGTGATAATATTAATCAAATGAATGGATATACTATAAGAATACACGTACTGAATATAAATAAATACATTTTAAAATTAATTGCCAATATTGAAAAGGCTATTCAATATAATTTTCTTGGATATCCTTTGATTACATATCCCTTATAATGATTATATAATAATTATTCTCCATAACATCTATATAATTATTTGATCTATACTAATATGTAAAAACTTATTTACATTTGTACTCAATATTGTGTTTTTTATTCAAATTTTTATAACCAGAATATCAAATATATATGTGTGCTTAATATATAAAAATAAAATTTTTAGACAATTTTAGATCATCGAAATTCTTTTAATCGATAATACATGCTGCATGGTTAGTTTTAAATTGCATTAATTATTCCAAAGATAATAAATATAAATAATATATTATAAATTTAATGGATTAAATATATTCAAATTGAAAAATTATAAAATTTTATGAAAAATTATTTCTTAGTCCTAATACTATTAACATTATGAAGTTGAGAATTGAACATGTTACATATTTAATTTAATTTAATTTAAATTCTATAGTGATATTAAAGTCTTTTTTTTTTTTTAATGGAAACTAGATGTCATAAGATTTTCATAAATATATCATATTAAAAACTTATACTTATATATTAAAAATAATAATATCTAATTTTAGATAATATGTAGAGATAAATGTTAGAAATTTAAATTATTAATTCTGCTATGTTTTGCATATATCTGAATGTACAAACATTTAATTCGAGTTTGATTCAAAATTTAAATGAAGTTAGACTATACAATAGTTTAAAAAAAGTATAATCTATATTTATTAATAGTTGTTAGCCATAAGATATAGGTTTTCAAAGATGGCAAATGGATTATGTCAAATTAATAAACATAATCTGATATAATTATATATATATATTTAATTTTATCACTAAAATGGTAATATCTGAACCTGATTTTTTGTAGCTTAAAACTATACAAAATGACAATGCTTCAAGATATTTTGTAGATTTTTGGAAGCTTGAGAATATCTACTTTTAAAATTTTGAATGTTATGACTTAATATTGAGATATTTATTTGTACTTAAGGGTACCTTACCCTATTTATAAAAACTCTATTCTTCACATATAAAGAGAGCTTGCTTTTAGTTAGAAAAATCAGAGAATATATTAAAATATTAGTCTTTTCTTTTATTGAATACATAATTTTTGTATATTTATTGGAAAAGAATTATACTTTATTTACTTACATTTTTTGAGAGAAAATTTTGTAATAAATTCTTATAAGAGTAAAAGAGTGAATATATTACTATTGAGAAAAAGATCCAATATTAAAGTATTAATTGATACTATAAAATTTGATACTTATTCAAAAAACGAAGATCAATTTTATGAATTTAAACTATTAAGTGTGGTTTAGAGATTAGATTTAAATGCTGATGAATGAGTATAAATATGGTATTACTTTTGTTTTCTCTTTATTTATTTACCATATTTTTTAACTTTACATGTCAAATGTTCAAACAAATTAAAATTATTAAAATTGAAAATAACCTAATTTACATCTTTTAAAGTTAATTACTGGGACAATGATTCATAGATATGAGGCAAGAAACCAAATACAGATGAGTGTTTAGACGACCTTACCTGCAATCGAAATGGATGGGAGCATAGTTGTTGTCTTAAAGTCTTATGCATCACATAAAATAAAAGATATGTACATGTAAAATTTTATAAAATTTAAAATTATCTTACAAATTATTAAATTATCATATTATCATATAAATTAATAATGTGTAGTTAAATATTGCAAAATATATGAATTTGTGATCGCATTGTCTTTTTAAAGAAGCTTGAGTAGGTTTTTCTTTATTTAATTTTATCACTCCTTTCTTAACGAGAGTTATAATAAATTACATACGAAAAATATGAGCCAATTCTTATGACTTAAAACACAAAATGAGAAATGCATTCACGATAAGCACTATTGCTTAACCCCCATTTTGTTTTTTATTAAGAAAAATAAATATTTTTAATAAAATATAATAAATTTTTATAAAATTATAGTATTTAATAATTTTAATAAGTGATAAAAACATATTTATTAAATAATTATAGTAGTATCTGCATTGAATAGTGCCGGTTGGTATGAAGACATTCGAAACATGACAAACAATTACTATTGAAAAAGCCGATTAGTTTATAGCAATTGTATAATTTAATCATTTGTCTTAAAGAAAGAATACAGACCCAAGAGTATTCCCTTATCAATCACTACCAATTACTATTTCCTCAATTGAGGTTTGAAGTTCTCCTTTTCATATTCTTTATTACCTTCATTCCATAAGTTATTAAGACCCAAATTTTATACCAATTCGGACACCTTGGACATACCTTGGTCTTTTTCTCATTCGAAATTTACATGAGGACTTTTTAAGAGCAAAAGGCGTCTCGGGCGCATCTTATATTGGACTCATCTTAATATTATTTTCATATATTTGTTCTGTTATTAACATTTAAGGATTGTTTAGATATTGTAAATTGATTGAGTTTTCTTCAAATTTTATATGGGTGCATATTTTATAAAAACACAGCCAAATTTTTCTGGGGGCAGCTTGTCTAGGTATGTGGGTTTAGAGTTGGTAGTTTTTTCCTATTCTGATGCTCAAAACTTTATTTTTGTTTAATATACAGATTATTTAGTTATCAAAAAAAACTTTATACATTAGTTGTTTCAAAATTGCCACCATCCATACTCTATGAGAAAACTCACACATTATGCCTTAAATATATTAATACATTAGGTTGAGAATGATCATCCATAGGATGCAAAAAATATCATATAGAGTTATTGATAAATATATACACACACAAAGACATATTTTGTGGACATGCATAATGCATTAGTTCCAAAGGCACCAATAAGAAAGGAAACTATTAAAACCTATTTATATTAGATAAGTTTTGTTGACCAAATTTAAAAATTATCATCTATATATTTAATTTAATCATAAAAAATTGACAATCTACTAACCGTATATATATATTAGTTATATGTGTTGAGTTTGCTATGATTCAATTTTGACATAAGTAATAGTTAAGAAAATCATTTCATTATATCTTGTTAAATATATGTAACTCTTATTCAAACTATGTTGCATCTTAAATCAATTAAAAATGTTGCTTTACTTGCAAAGGGGGACAGATATGGGTGAGCTCCATCTTTTATAATAATGGAGATGTTCGATTTTTATATTTTGACAATTTATTTTTAATTTAATATTATGATTTAATTATTTTTTTAAAAAAATTAAAAATTAATTAAAATTAATTATTTTAAAATAAACCAATTATAATCATCCAATAAAAAATAATTATCAAGGTTGAGAAAATAAATAGATTATTGATAAGCGGCATTTGCTTTCATTAGGCATTGAAAAGGAAGAGGGTAAAAAAAGATTAAGTTTCATAATGAAATTTAGCAGTCCAAAAGGCTAAAGTAGATGTTTTTTCCCCATTTGAAGAATACAATCGACATCATTTACAATATAAAGTAATTATTTAGAAATATAATTATTATATATCGAATGACAAATCAAAGACAATATAGCATTAAAAAAATAATTACATATAGTTTAATAAATAATAACACTATATAACTATATAATATTTAAAATTTAGTATATAACTTATCTAACTTTTCTTATATCTAATCTATTCAGACATATTAATTTTTACTTTTAAAACTCTATTAATCACATAATATTTTATTTATCTATAAATTCTTATATTAATCTATAATATTGTTACATAAATATATGATATGTTATTCAAAATTATCTCTCCAATTTACATATATATAATGACTCCATGCACATTAAATCTAAGGCTGCCAATATTGTATTATATGAACACTTTTATCTCTGGATGGCAGTCAATCATACAGGGATAACGGCAGCTGTCAGGGAGGTTCGTAAATCGTATGGGGTGGTTTGCTTTGGTCCTGGTTGCTAACCTTAATCTAAATGGGTTTAAGGTGACTCCACTTTTTTTAGATATAGAGGTAATTGTTTTTATATTTTAATTATTTATTTTAAAATAAATAATTATAATTTAAAAATTAATTTTAACTATTTTTTTTATATTTTTAAAAATAATTAAATTATAATTATTTATTTAAAGAGATAGAGCCTCCTTAACCCCTAAACTATTCAAAATTTAACTTTAAAAAGATTAATTAGCCAAAATTCATATAAGGTTAATTTTAAAAATTAATAATTAAATGTTAACCTTCTGTTAAATTTACCAAATCAAACTCATTAATGTGCTAGAACACATTTTAATGATGTAATAAATTAAATTAATTGAACTTAACTCTTTAAAATTTAATAAAAAAAATTAGCTTAATCTCTAGTCATAAAATCTAAAACACCCACCCGAACTAAGAACAGGTTTAAGATCGTCAAATTAATAATATATATACTTGATTTATCAATATTTCAATGATGTATTTGTATAGTAATATTGTATATAGTATGTGCCAAATAAATCCTAATTTAGCATGCCCATAAAAATAAATGTTGCATAAAAATATTATTTTTAAATTTGTGTGACTTATAAAAAGTGCCAGAGAAACTAAAATTATTATATCCCTAATTAACTGTTAAAATATAAACTATTATATATTTAAATAAATAATTAAAATTCATCCCATTTCTTAAAAAAAAAAGAAAAAAGGGAACTTACCCCCCGAAATAACTAATCTTATAAAAAATCATTAATTAAAATTAAATGATTAAATTTTTTTATGTTTTAATTACTTATAATTTATTGAGAGATCCATAACTGAATCTATTTTAGTTAACTTAAAATTAGGGTTATCTATCCAAAAATATCTAGTACTGGTGGGAGAGGAGTCATTTTACTCGACCCCCCCCCCAACAGTGTGTACGCCACGCTCCAGTCAGATAATGGCTTCGTGGGTCGGCATATCTAATGCTCAATGACGCGACAGCTCGCAAACAAATGAACCGAGGAAATAGCGCGTTCAATGCACGCGCTAAATATGCATCTGCGTTAGGTTTGCTTCCCTACTTAACCTGGGCTCGAAAGAGTAAAATAAATAATATAAAATAATAATTAATAAATTTATTAAAAATATTTTATAATAAATGAAAATTTAATGAATGTGGGGCACGAAGGGACGTGTGTTCAATACAACAAAACTAGCTTCCAAGGTCCCTCAAAAAGCAAACCACTCTCTCTCTCTCTCTCTCTCTCTCTCTCTCTCTTCTCTTTCTTTTCCTCTCTGATGTCTCCCCATTTTCTCTCTCCTGCGTCTTGAGGAATCGATGGAGTTGTTTTGGATTTCGCATTCGAATTCCAAGCTCTGAGCTTCCGATCTCCGGGTTAACTGAACACGTTACGCCCCTATGCCAACTCGGCTTTCTGCTGATGCTTCTGTTAGACGACGCTGTTCCAGATCGAAGTCAAGCGCAAATCGTTCCATCGTTTTTGCCTTGCTAGTGTTTCCAGGTTTTCTCTTCGTTAGCTCTGATTTCTTCTCTAGCGTTTTCTTTAGCTTCGGACGGCGCCGTTTTGAGATGAGGGTGTTGAGCTGAGTTTTTTGATTGATTTTATTCCCGTCTTGTTTATTTGAGGTGAATTGTACGTTAAAGTCTCTTTATTGTTATTTGTTGGGTTTAGTCTATTTTTACTTTCTTGTTTGGTTTTTAGCTGATTAAAGCTCCATTTTCTGTGCAGCGTAAAGCTAAGACCCGCTGATTATTTCATGTGCTTGAGCATTTCCAAACAAAACCCTACGATTTCTCGTTTTTCCGAGGTAAGTTCTAGAAAACCCTAATTTAATTTTATAGTTTTAATACTGTTGTTGTTAGAAATTCGGTGTAGTAGTTCACTTGTGTTGGGTTAGTGTGTTTTTTGTTGGCATCAAATTTGGAGGTTTTTGTGGGTTTTTATTATTTTATGCGTAAAGCTATTGTTGTTTCATTTCAAGTAAACCCTAATGGGTTCTTAATCATAATTGTGAGATACCTTGTGATTTTATGTGGTTTGGTTGACTTTGATGTCTAGGTTCTTGGTTCATGGACATTAATGGTATGTAAGCTAATTATGGTTAATTTGTGGGTTTGGATATGTGGGTTTACTTAGTTTCCCCTCAATTTTCCAATCTAGGGCTATTTTTTCTCCTTTGCTTTGTGGAGTGTTTTCTTGCTGCGAAGTTGCGACTGATGTCAAATTAACTCTTGGTTTAAATTCGTGAAACCGTAGGGTTTCTTGTTTGTCCTTCAACCTGAAGTACAGATAATTGTTTGTTCATTGAAAAGAAGAGTTCAGGAAATGCCAGTATGAAATTGTTCTACATTTAGAATATCTGGAGTTTTTTTTTTTTTTAATGTTTTGGCAAGTAATTTTCCTTGGGATTTGTACACCAGCTGAAGCATTCGTTAAGTAAGCACATCGGTCTAGTTGCACAACTTACTTGGGTTGGAGGTCAGATGCAGGTACTGTCCACTGTCCGGTATAAAAATCCAGCAATTTTCCAAAGTATTTTTATAGATTTTTCCGCTGTTCTTTTTTGTTTTCCTCGCCATTATTTTCAACTGATTCTCAAAGAGAAAGCATTGTTTGTTTTGAGGGAGAACAAAGAGTCGTGAAAGAAAATTAGTAAATGTCATACTCATGTTCAAGTGCCAAGTGCCTCACCCAATTCAAATGGTATTGCTAAGACTATCAGCAATAACAATAATATCAGATTGAATGATTCCATCAAATTGAATGACCGTGATTTACTTTTCCTTTTTAACTTCTCGGAGTGAGCTTCTCTTTGTATTGTCAACTTTCATTATTTGATTTAACTCTGCTTGGATGGTCCCTTGATCTCTCATATTGTTTAGTATTGTTTTCATGTTGCATCTGATATATGAACATTAACTATAATTTCAGCTGATAGATTAAACATGAGGAGTGTTGTGGAGGTGGATAATCAACACAGAAGTGACCCCAATATTCTTTCCAAGACCACAGAAACACATATTCATATTGATTCAATATCTGTAGATATTACGTCTGATAAGAAGAATGAGACTGCAGAATGGTGCAACCATTTTTCCATACGGTAAGAGATAGTTCATTCTAGCTGTTCCTTAGAATTGTTGTGGCATTTTCTTTGACATTTCCCTAGAAATCCCTGAAGTTTCGAACTACTCTGGAACAGACTACACAGTGAACTACTTAAGTCTGCGTTTGCAAATGCTTCTCTGCATCCACATAATATTATTATCAATCTTGTTACATTCTGAACTACAAAAATTACTTTGCTAAACTAGTTGTTACCCAGTGCTTGTTAATGAATTGATGCTCAATTTATTTCTTATGATTTTTATATATGGATCAATAGCCAGCATGCTCATGCTTTCGTCTTTGTGCAAGGATCCATCTTTATAATCAATATATACTCCTTTTGATTCCTTCCGATCATGATTATGAAAAGGGAAGGAATGAATTTTTGCACTTGTATTTGTGTTGGGGGGGGGTGGGGGAGGCAATTTTCTGGCTTGTATTTAAATTTCTCGAACAAAACTAGGTTGTTTAAATGGTATTTCATATTTCTTGATAATGTACTACAGAATTGGTATGCCTGTGTAATTAAGTGATGTATTTTTCCGAATCAGTTAAAAAGTTTTATTACTTTGGGACTTCTTGCTTCTGATGTCAACAACCCTTTTTTATTGTTTTATTTTCTTTTTTGGGTTGGAGTACCTACAATGGAAGAAGCTAGCTAGACTTTTGCCTTCTTTATTTTGTTTCCCAAAACAATGTGACTACTTTGAGTTTTGAGTTTCAACTGTGAAACTATCGCTGTATATATGGTATCCATGCAGTGGATATGTAGCTGAGGTCCGCAATAGGGACGGGAAAAAATGCTTCCCATTTTCTTCTGATGTCGAGGACAAAAACTCCATGGAGAAAACTTATGAGTTGCCTCCTTTAGACATTCCAAAATTCAGATGGTGGCAGTGTAGTGGTTGTCTCCAAGGGAGTGGTTCTGAGAGGACCACGCAAGAGCTTTTGGTGCTGCCGAATGACTGCAACAATGGCAGCAAATCCAGGGCCACTTCTTCTCGGAAGTTGATAGAGGCAGATGGCCCAAAATTGCCTTTGAAAGATATTGAACAAACTTTGAAGCTCAACATTCACAAAGCTAGTACTTCTGATTCCAGTGATAACAGAATATGTGCTTCTTTTTGCAGTGAGCAGCAAGGAAAAGGTTTGGACAGAAATTTTTGACCCTTGGAAAATTCTGATATTAGCTTCTGATGTCTGCAATACTAATCAAAACTACAGAGTAATCAGTTCATGTCCCATTTCTATGTTGCCTCAGGCTTCGGAAATAGCTTGGCTGATAACATGAATCATGACATTCTGCAGCCAACTTCTGATGCAGCACAAGTTGATGTCCTTGTGCAAGATTTCCAATCTGATAATTCAGGTATACGTTGCTAGTTCCAACAATTAATTAGATACTGAAAATTTCAAAGGAGCCATCCCTTTGAACTATTAATAACCATTCCTCCTGCTTTTCAAAACAGCTGCTTCCAAATTGAAATGCAAGGAGATTGTTGATACTCAGTTTCAGAAATCCAATAATGGGAATGGCCATCTTCCTGAACCTTATCTGTTGGGAAGAAAGGCTTCTGCTGATGGTCAGCAGAGGGATGTACTGGCAATTGAGGAAGTGGTTGTGGCTGGTCAAGCTGGTATTGCTACTGAAGGTCATTTAATTCCTTTTCCAGACTTGAACAAGTATGACGATATGACTCTGGAAAATGATGAAATAGTTGTCATAAATAATCCCTGCGATGAGGATGATGATGACTTCAGTGGTGCCCACTGGCGGAAGACTAGAAAGACCCGGTTGCTGAGTGAGTTGTTGGGTCTTAAAGAAGATAGAAATACTGAGAACCTAAGGAATGATGTTGCTTCTGCCTTTGATTTTCAAGATAGGTTAACCAGGAAAGTGTTATTGTCTGTTGCTCAAGGAGAGGCTCTTGTCAATGAGAACAGCAGTCTCCAGCTAACAGGCCAGAAAAAGAGGAGGAAGACTTTAAATAATGATGGGTTTGTATTGCTTGCTAGTGGGGATTCAAGTAACAGAACCAAAAAGATCAGAACCATCGATGTTGACAAGGAAAATACCATCCAGAGAATTGAGACTTTTGATTCTGGGACAGATTATGGTGCGTCTGCTGAAACAGTCTCACAATCGTTGGTAAAAGGACATTATAAACATGCCCTTGAAAGAAATTTTGACATTGAGAAGAAAGGTAAGAAGAGAAAAGTGGACGACAAAGGTTCTTCCTTAGTCTCTAGGCAGAAGGTGACACCCAAAGAAAATCAAGATAAAACCAGCGCTGATGGTGTTCATGACTCTGCTACTGATGTTAACAGAAGGATGGATCAGTTTGCCATAAGCCATGCTACAGAAAAGAAAACTGGAAGAAGATTTATTTCTAGCTTGAAGAAAAAGAAGATGTCTCAAATCAGAAAAGGGCAGACTCAGATGATTCCATTGAAAATTTTAAACCCCGGAGAGTGCTTGTCTGCCAGGAAAGATGCAGAATTTCCTGTGATTAGCTGCAACCATGCCCAAATTCAACCAGTAAATGATGCATCTGCTGGGAGATTGATGCATCACTTTCCTAATCGCTATTTGTCTGTTGGAACTGATTCAACCTATCTTTCATCTACTCAAGATCAGTTATGTCTTCCCTCTGTTCAGCAAGAACACATTCTCCTGGATGATCACAGTTTGGGGAAATGTGCAGAAAATAGAAATATTGGAGATTCAAGCACTCATTCTTCTGCTGCAGTTGCAGCTCCTTTTGTGGAGGGCTGCTTTGATGTTGACAGAGATAGAAGTATCTGTAAACAGTCAAATTTAAAGGGGAAGCAAAAATTTATCCCTGAGGTTGAAGGAGGTCGTCCTCTGATGCAGCATATGGTAATGCAGGTTATTTCTTTTGTATCCAATCCACACTTTGCACAAGATGTTATTTTCATGATCTTTTGTACATCTTGTTGTCTTACTGAATTCATTATGGTTCATCTGAAGCAATTCTTTCTTATCTTGTCATTCATATTTTAGGTTTTTTAATTTGAAGACTAATTACGTTTTCATGTTCATTTTGTTGTTGAAAGTGGATAATTCTTATAAAACTGATTGCATCTTACCTACTTGTCGTGGGCTAGCCTCTTGCATCTCAAAAATTTAGATCTGCTGGTTGTGTAGATGGCAGAAACTATCATAGCCAGTCTGATAGTTAATCATAGAAACAAAATCCTAATTGAGCTTTAAATACTGAATCATGCAAGACTGAATTTTTTTTTTCAAGATAGGAAATATAGATTATGTATAATCAAGGCATACAGGGAAGCACAGATCTACATTCATACTAAATAGCTGCTACCGAGAAAGGGAAGTCCCCTTACTATAGGCATGCTGACGTGCTTCTTATGAGAACACTGGTTTCACATTACACGCTCACTTCTTTGGCTTCTCTTTTTGCTCACAAGCAAGCGTTCATAGAAGCAAGATGATGCACTCCTCTCATATATTGTCCTACCACCCTCACTGCTGGGCTTTTCATCAGCAATTGTTACTACAATGGATTACAAAATGAAAATATTGCTTTCAATAACATAGGAAATTCCGTCTTTGCTTTCAAATAAATATCATGAACTGTTGTATGTTATCTTTGTAACCTTTAGGTGTCTCCGGGTATGCATAAGAAGGGGATGGCTACTGAAGTTCAAGGGCACATGCGGGATATTGATATCAATACAATACCTATAAACATTAAAGTGCCTGAGCAGAGATCTTCAGATGACATTCCTATGGACATTGTTGAGCTCATGGCAAAGTACCAGCATGAAAGACGTGGTGATGGTGCAAAGGATAAACTCTTCTCATTCGGGCCAAACAGTTATGCAAAGAGGGCAGGACCCATTGGTAGCAGCGGCAGCAGTTCATCATATGGAATTAGGTCTCCGGGGATGTCAAACTGGTGGCACGAGCATTTTCCCTGGACTCAAAGGCCTCAATATAGTAATGACAGAAATGGCATAATTCAAGCAGTCGACAATGTAGTGTCCTTCAAACAGAATTTATCACTTGGTCCTTTCCCTGAAATGAACAGAACCCATTTCAATATTAGCCATCCCAATGAAGCTTATTTGCAATACGGAGATCAAGTGTCTAGTAACCCGAGATTTTCTTCTCTTCGTTTGACCTCCCACAATTGGAATGATAATACTTCGGCCCAGAGGTACCCTCATGGTTTTATTCAGGGCACTGAGTCATTCAATAGATGCCTGGCCTCTTCTCAGACAAACCATGGGGTCCATGTTGGCCCCTCGGTGAATCCAAACTGCCCATCTCTTGGACTCTGTAACTCAGGAATTTTTCCACAACATCCAGACAAGCACAAAATCAATCAGGATCAGCAGCTCTTCAACATGAATGGGGGCATGCAACGGAAGCAGACTAAAAATCTTTTGAGATCTTGGGACACAAAACTGACCGAGTATTCCAGCGCTGTTCAGTTACTTAATCTCATGCATACTGGAGGGACGAGACCAACAACTACACCATATAATGTGGATGGAAACTTGGAGTTTCTAAAATGGCCGACCTTTCACCCTGATCGACAGTATAATCAGCTTGCTGCTGCACAGAATTTTGGGGCATATAAGACTGGAGCTATCTTGAGAAACCCACCACTTCACTTAAATGGTGGAAGAACATCCTTTGCCGAAAAGCCTCACCCATGTTACTCTTCCATTCCTACCGTTGGTGCGTTTACTTCTCCATTTCGAGTTGATGTGGGCTCTGGAAATCACTCTGCCTTTACGAGTACACTTTCCTTCACTTCTGGAGATCCAAGGTTTGTGGAAAACTATCACTTATCAGTTGAGGGTGGGGATTTCAACAGAAGACATCAATCAGTTTCTGCTAAGGGAGAGGCCATAGCCAGTGCATCAAGTTCCATCATTCCTCCTCTACATATAACAAAGGATTTGACAAACCATAATCCATTAGAGACCCGTCATGGTGCGAGGACCATTCTTCCTACCCCTTCGACAGAAAGTTGTATGATAAATAGAAATCCGGCTGAATTTAACAATCAGAATTTGGCAAGGAAATATATGATTGGACCAGAGAGTTTGAGGCCTGTCAAGAGAACTTATGTAAAATCTGCTGGTTCTAGACAAACTGGAAAAAAGCCAGAGAAGATACTGAAGCTCAGTGACCGCAAATAGTGTGGAAGGCTTTGAAAATCCTGAGAAAATTTTTCCACCACCATCGTTTCAAGGCTGGTAATGGAACCACACACATTTGTTGAACTTCATTAGAGGGTTCCTGTCTCCCTTATTTTCTACTGATATAGATTCAGTAAGCTTGAAAAACGGAACCTAAGAACCATAAATGTGATTCGTAGATGTGATTCGATTGATGGCTGCTCAATAGGTGTTGAGTGCAAGATACATGTGGCCACCTTAGCCATGAATTATCGTATATGTAGCTGCTTCTGTCTTAGAAGAGTTATGCTGAAGAACACGACTTCAAATTTCTTGGTTTCCAGTTAGTTCAGGATGAGTAAAGATGGTACTCCCTTGCGGCATCATTGATCGTGTTGTTAGTATGATACGTAGCCTTTTCATAAATTCAGAATGCAATAAAGTTTGTTGTAAATGCTTAGTAAAATTTCTTCTGCGACAATGCAGTATCGCTGCTGAAATGTGTATGAACAAAATGGGGTCGTGTCATGGCTTTTCCATTGAAGATGTACTGGGGCAACTGCTTTCATTTCCGTGCCTTGTTGAGAGTGTTTCTGATTCTGCTGTTATCCCTTCTATTTGCTCCATGCATTAAAATGGCCCTGCAATTGGATAAAATCATGTAAAAGAAAATTAGTATAGCAAAGATACGAAAATTAAGATGAATAAGTGGGCTTTTATTAAAAGACAATATAAAAATAATGCCAAAGAAGATAAGATGATGGAATGGTATTTATGTAGTTTGGACATTTACACGTAGGCCAAAAAACACATACAAGAAAATATGAGTTAGATATGATTGAAAGAAAACAAAGGTAGATGTAGATTTTTGAAAACTTAGACTAAGGTGATTATAATTATTTTGCAGTGATTTTTATTTAAAAAAATTTATCTAAATCGAGCAAAATGATAAAATTATATTTGCATATATAGCCGCCCATTTAGTAAAACGTATGACTTTGGTGTTGTTGTATTTAAATGTCCTATGCTCCAGCTTGTTTCTTCTTTTTGTAAGAATTAACTTTTATAATATGACACATATTTAGTAATTTATTAAGATGATTAAAGGTTATGATCCCATATAATTTTACGATATTTTATTAAAAAAAGTTATTTTTTAAATTAGCATATTCTTTGATAAAAATAATAGTATTTATGTAATTAAATAATCAGTCATTTTTTTCTATTGTCAATAACAGAATTGTTTATCATTAGTTAAAGATAATGCTTGATGGCTTTCTAGATAATAAATGGACACTTTTTTGGATTTGAACTTGAAAGAAAATTTAAAATCTTCCCTTGATTTTTGAGTTTATGCAGCTCCCTAGAAAACCATATACAATTAATTTTCTTCTCACGAATTCTATAACTTTTATGGAGGAAGAATGACATGGGTAAATGAGGAAAAATTGGTTCCAAATTTTTCAAAAAACAAAACTTTCAACATGGTTTCGAATGTGTCTATAATATTTATTTTCACTTTATAAAGTTATAAAATAATGAGATAATTTTAACCACCTGCATAAATATTTAATCTCATAAAATCTCTTACACTGTTCTTAGATATGTAATCTACATAATAATGCTTGAAAGAAGGCGCATAGGATGGACATTCAATGGTATCGAAATACTATTTTATCTGTAAAAAGAAAGAACGTAAAAAGAATAAAAATTAAAATATGATAAAATTTATACTTTAAATATTTTAAGCTTTGCAGTGATTTTTATAATATTCTTGCAAAGTGATTTTTGTTTTTCCTCTAATTTGTTAACGAGTATCTAATGTACATTTAAACAATATTAAAAGTAGATTATTGATCTTTTTATGTGAAATAATCTCCCCCGTGCTTTTATTAAATTGGAAAAACGAAGGCTTCTTCCCACTGAAAAACAAGCTGTATTAGATTATGCCTTTTTTCTTCTTCCCATGTATGTGACTCCACTTTAGATACCCACACTCAGTGGGTTTGAGTTAAATTTCATTTACATGACTAAATTTATAAAAATTATATATCAGATAAGTTCAGATATATAATAATAATAATTAAATAAATTACAGTGACTTGAAACACAATGCCCTAAATTTTTTCCTACTAGATGTGCTAAACCTTTGGAACACATAGGTCAAAATTATCTTTTTTTTTTTTTTAAAAAAATTGTTTATAAGTTCTAGGAAATTATTCAAAGTTTCAAATATAAAATTATTTTTCTTTAAATTTTAGTTCACTTTTTAAAGTTTTAGCTATTTTATTTATTTTTGGTATTATTATTGACAATCTTTTAACATTTCAACATAAGTGTTTCATAAATTTATTATTTATCTTATATTTTAATTGTTTAAATCACCCTAATTATTATTCATCGATTTTTTCTAACTTCTTTGATATTATGGTTATTCATTATATTATCATTCTAAGGATGCCCATCTAACCAAAACAACATTCTCATTTTCACAATATTTACCTTTTACATATTATTTCATTTACCTAATATTTTGATTTATAAACATAGTAAGTCTAATAGTTTTAAAAGCTCTTTTAATTTTGTAATTATATTTCAATTACAAAGCATTTTAGAGTATATCTCTATTTTAATCAACATGCATTAATTTATGTATTACATCATAAGACCTCTATTTAAAAAAAAAAATTATAGACCCAAAATACTAAACTATATTATTTTTAATAATATCTTGATAATTAGTTTTAACTTCTTTACTGTTGTGTGGCATCATATTTAAAGCACTTCATCATAGCACTAGCTTCAATAACATCTTTCTTTACAAGTAATTAATATATTGAGAGAGCAAAGACATATACATAAGTGAGACTTTATTTCATGGTTAGATGCATATTTAAATACCATCAATGGGACAAACTCCCAAATCAAAATTCTAAAGATGATGACTAAATTATCTATCATATTGTACAACATATATACCTAAGATATATTTTATTAAGTAAAATAAATTCAATAAAAAATATATATACTTAAACAAAACAAATACAAGCAGATAGACCAGATCATTTTATAGAAGCCATTAACTCCTAAATTTGGGGTATCTAATTTTACATCTGATCGAATGCTCAATGAAACTTTCAAGTACTATAAAATTATGTCTTTTTTTTTTCTATTTATTGAAATTATTTTGCAAAAAAATAATAAAAAAATAGTCAAGGTAATTAGGAGGGGCTGGGCCTAGAAATGAAGAGCTCAAATAGCTTAGGTTACAGAGAAGTCGCCACTCTTTAATTATAGCTACAAACTTAGCCCTTGAGCGAAAGCTAATCAGGCATGGACAGAAATAAATAATAGAATAAATAATGCCATGGTAAACAGTTCAGTAAATTGTAATTAATAATCAGTTCTCTAAATTTTTATATCATCCGACTGGGTACAATTCTTTTATTCACAAACAATTAAGTCCATGGAGACATTAACTTCAGAGTTTTATTGGGAAAAGAAGACATTTTTATGCATTCCTACTAGTTTAATAATCACTACAAATTATTTTTATTCCCTTACAAATTGATGTGAATCCTAATAAAGAAGGGGTGGGGTTAATTTGAAAAGCTACTGAGCAAACCGTTTATTCATGACTTGGGATTCTGCATAGTATAAATTTAAATAAGAGATAATATGTATCTTCTAAATAACAGGTTATCTTCTAACGTTTAAATCAATATCTTATTAACTCAATTAGAATTTAAAAAATTGAGTACTGACCACCTTTTTCATAATAGAAGTAGCAGTTATGAGTACAGGAAGAATGATATAGAGTGTTTTGAGAAACTACTTTTTTCTGATAATCGCAGGTTCATCTAATGATGCAAGGAGGTGATCCCTCTCAAGCTTCTTGGCCAGTTTGGTATTTTTGGCTCTGATAGGGTTTTTATTGTATTTTCGGCTTGAAGATCTACCCTCACAAGTGTTAAATAATTAGAAAAATAGCTTATGTTTTACTTAGTTATATCAACTATATAAATTTATTTTTATCATTTTACTCAATTTAGTATAATATTTTTTAAAATTATAAGTAATTTTAAATTACATGTTTATCATAATACTTTATATTTTCTTATATCTATTTATTTCTTTTCACTACAATTAACTCATATTTTTTATAGATATTTTCTTTGGCCTATATTTAAATATCTAAACTACTTTAGATGTATTTATCTTATCTTATTTTCTGTAGATCAAATTCATAAATGGTTACTATCATTTTTATTTATTATCGATTTTTTAGAGAAATTTTATTTATACATTTTAATATTCTTATTTAACTTCTACATTTATTATTTATAAATAAGAGAATTTGCATATAATTGGTTGGAATGGGAAATGTTTCTTATAACATAATTTACCGACATTATTAAAGTACTTGCTGAATTATTCAGTGGGAGTGCAAAGCAAAATTAAAGGGTAGCAGTGGGGTACTGAAGCTAGATCCATTTAGCTGCTGTTTGAGTAAATACAATACACATTAGAAGTATTACAATATTATAAAATTATATATATAATTATAATTATTTTTTTAAAAAATATAATGTTGGTTGAAATGTGTTATAGTATTTTTACATAATTACTTGATATCATTGATTAACATAATACATCATCTTATGCTTTATAAGAGCTAAAGAAGATTTTGCATTATTTTTGAAATAAATTTAATTTTACATGATAAATTATAAAATCTAAAAATAACCTAAATAATGCAAGCTCCAAAGATTTTAACAGAGAGGGAGTTAATTATTCAAATAATTACTTAAATAAGTTCCTTATGATTTAAGGTTTAGGGTGCATGTATAATTTATAGAATATTCAAATCAATATTAAAATAAATTAAATCATCCATTAAAATATCCTAAGAAATAATAATGTAAAAATTGCACATATCAAAGACATGATAAGTGAAAAATATTTAAAATAATTCTGATATTTAAAACATAAATATATGTAAATATAAACAAAAAAATATAAGTTAATTATGATTAAATAAAATAAATAAAGAGATATTACCATAAAATATGCATTAATGTAATGAAAAATAACTTCAAAATACTTACAGATTCTAAAAATATTTCACTAAATTAGATAAAATAATAAAAATAAATTTATGCGACCAATGCAACATAATAAAAAAATATAATAATATTATTATTGTTATTAATTTCTTTTAATATTCGTTATTTTTGAGTCTAACCTAATTGAAATGTATATCTCCCATTATCATTATCACTGATTTTAAAGAGATTTTAAATCTAATAGTAGAATAAAACCAATCAAAAGAGGCCGATTAACACAGGGAGCCAATAAAAACCTGAATATTTGCAGGTAATCATAGCTCTACCCACTAAGATTAGCAAGCCAATTTTATGTATTATCATTCTCCCTTTCTGCATTCATGGGGTTCGTGATGATTGCATCTTCATCTTTTTCTTTTTCTTTACGGTGGGTAGGTTCCACTACATATTCTGCAATGAGACTAGGTTAAGTATATAGTCAATCTAATAATAAATATATCTCTAATGTTAGGTTAGTTCGGCAAATAATGCCAAACTGTATTGATTTAGGTTACTACAAGTATAAAATCAAATCTGGGTGAGTTGCTTTTGAAATTTTATAGAAAAGCTAAGTAACCAACAGAGTTTAGCCACGGAAAGATTTCTCAATTGTTGATGCCACAAGCCAAATGTTCATTAAGAAAAATATTATAGTAGTTTGGCCAAGAGATCAATTATTACGTGCAAAATACTCTAAATATTTATTGAGTTATGGATCACTCAAATGTGAATTCATACTCATTTAATGTGCTAATTGATGGTACGAATAATAATTATTTTGCACGGAAGTGATTGGCGCCAATCCTGAGATGCCTTAGGCCTTCGTCACTCCTGAGGTGCCAATCTCAGAAGGCGAGCGTTCATCGAGGCATCACTAAAGCACAAATTTTAGAATGTGGGCGCTCGATGAGCACCCGAGCGGCCTCCGAGGAGCAATTTTTTGAACCGTGGTGCTCAACCACGATTTCTAGAATCATGGCACTTGATAAGCGCCGGATCGGCATCGAGCGTGAGCCTGGAGAATAAAAGTACGCTTTTGCATGTTAGGGTTTATACTCTACATTTCAAGTGCCATTTTGAGAGAGAAAAAAAGAGAAATAGAGAGAAAGTGGAGAAAAGGTAGATTTGTGCATTTGCTTACATTTTGAATCAAGTTTTAGTCTTTGTCTACCGTGGGTACACTGTTCTTGCTGCTGATAAAAATGTTTATTGAGTTTTATTATTTTCCTTTCATCTTATATTTTTTATTGTGTAGGCTTATTTTGAAATAATATAATTTGACATTATATTTGGGGTTTATGTAATCGAGATATTATGTAGTGAAGATATTTTCGGACCTTGAGTCTCGTGATTTTTTTTTCCTTATTTAAAGGGAATTTTTCACGTAAAAATCGTGCTTTTATTTATTGTGTGTTCTTGTTGTGTGTGCTTGTCGTGTATTATTGTGCATTCTCTCACGATTGAAGTAGTAGATCGGGTCCTAACAAGATATCTACTAGACATACAATGCTATTATCATTTACTTATCAGGCACGGTAACAGCGTTATTACTAGCAACCACGTATGGATCTGTCTTGACATGATTTCATGAAACTTTTTGTCTTCCTCAGCTCCGATAAATAGCAAGGTCGACAAGTTAGTCATAATACATGTGTTAATATAATATCCGACAGAAGATCTGCACACACAACATTCAACGACCCAGCTAGAGGCTCATTCCTCCAAGCTCGTAGGGTTTAGTAGCCGAAAGACTTCTCGATAATTTACCATTCAGAAAAGCATTATATCAGTAGAGATAATGGCTACCAATCTACTTCTCCTGAATAAATCATTACACACAAAATACTCAACATCGCTATGCCTGCCTACCATAAAAGTCTACCTTCCTAAAAAATTATTCAAATAATAAAAAGAATATCATTTTTTTTTTCTTAATCGAAAGCATAATATTATGAGCTTTTCTATAACTCATGTTTATGTAATGACACACATCTCTCATTATTTTTCCTTTTTTTCTTTTAAAATTTGTATTATTTCTTTTTTTTTTTAATTTTTTTGGGTTGGGACTGGGTACAAAATACCCCAAATATACGCTATTTTTTGTTGTCTTGGGAAAATATAAAGATAATCATTTTGACAATATTTTCAAAATTTTTGTGAGTAATGTGATTTAATTATGCAATTTATGAAAGTATTATGATTAATCTTGTTTTGATACTTAGCAATACGTTAGTATATTAGTTTGATATAATATTTATTTTTACTGTCTTTTTAATAAAAATAAAAATATCAATATATCAAATAAAATAAGAAATATTTGTATTTGAAGATTTAACAATTCAATAATAGCAAGTAAAAACATTTTAACCAAATGCTATTTTACATCTAATGTCACTTTCAAGGGCAAATAGCAACAACAACAACTTCAAACACTATCAGTAAATAACTAATAGTAACAGCGAATTTTAACGGCATATTCAAATAGAGTCATTGATTGACTAGGGCTAGGGACACCAACCAAACGGTCAAGTTGGCTTACATTCTTTAATTCCATCAAAATTTTTTAATTAATCCAAATAAGAACTTTTATTAATCCGAACTAAAATCCACCGACTATGGCGTGGTGTTTGCCCCCACCACCCTACAACGGTGGCCCATTCGGCCGCTACCGCCTCCAGTGCCAACCTTCTTGTTATAATATATATTTATAGTTTCCTATAAAATAAATTAACTTGGTAAAAATATTTATAAGTTGTTGTAGAAAATCATTTAATATATTAGTAATTGACCACTCATTTAAGATCTTGAGTTCAACTTATAAATTACATTTGACAAATAAGCTAAATTGACTCAGGTCAGCACGCTCATGCATATCGAAACCAAGATTTAATCTCCCTTTTTATGAAAGCAATTATTTTTAAATCAGATTTAATCTGCGACTACCCGTTTAGAATTAAAATCGATCTCCCATGAATTTGAGCACAGGGGAGCTGCCACGCGCAAGCGCGGGAAAGCTGCAACGCATTTGACGGCTCCAATTTTTATTTTAAAAAAATCATAAATTAAAAAAAAGAACATTAAATCTTTTTTTTTAAATCAAATGTAAAAAAAATATAAAAACAAAAAAAAATAATTTAAAATATTTTTTTTATATATAAAATGTGGCTGTTGGATTGAAAGCGTTGTAACAACGCGTACGGGCGTCGCAGCCCCCCGAATTTCATAAATTTGATTCGCTAACAACCAATTATTTTTTAAAGAGATAGAAAGATTCTCTCAACAGTTTATTTTTAAATAAATATTTAAATATAAATAATCTTGCAAGTTCATTAAATCACAACCTGTCTAAATAAATAACAAAACAGGTTAGTTTTGGCACTGTGCCTTTCACCCTTTACCCTACTCTCCATTCCCGTGAGAGCTCAACTTTATCCGGCAGATGCTTCAAGCAATGGGCCATCATCGTGCAATAAGTTCAGTAAATACTGCAACCCTTTACAGCACTATAAATAATTATAAGACGCTTTAAAATACGTACTGAATTTGACTCGTTACCAAGAAACTTAGGTTAATATTAGGAAACGATATAACAAAGTTGATGATATGTTATGCTCAAGGGGGCCCAAGTACTCACTTTAATAAGAGAAGATGATGAAGCTCAGGTCATAATTGCGCCTGGCCGCTCAAAAATTGGCTCTTTCTGCTTAAAGGCGCATTAAACAGTGAAAGTTAAGGAAAGGGTCAGTCAAGAGTTGGGGACAAAGTTGATCAATCTCTAACGCCGTTGTTTCATATAAAGGATTAGAATATATACCGCCACTATCTTCCTCCACCGCCGTTTGTTTCCTTTATTGCTTTTACAAATCACCTTAAATACCACACTCATAGCCATGTTTTTCCCTCAATAGAGGTTTTATTAGCGAGGGAAACCATGGGCTCGGGGGGCGTCAGATGGCCGTCAAATAAGCTGGAAAACATAAACGAGGACGGGCCTGCAAAGTGCCTGCCAGCATCTGTTGCTCCACCGGAGACGCCCACTGAGTCGATGGAGTTCCTAGCAAGGTCGTGGAGTGTTTCAGCAGTGGAGCTATCAAAAGCTCTTACGACTACTCATTCCAAAGCCATTGAGAAGGGTTCGACCAGTTTTGTTGAAGGCGATGCAGAAGCTGCGAGATCAGTGCCATCAATGGACACTGTAAGGGCATCTATCATAAGCTAGGCAATATTTTACATAGTCAGCTTTTAAATGAAGACTTAACACCGTGGAATTAAATATTGGTCGATATACATCTATATCAGGCCTCACATTTCAACAACAAAGCCATGATATGTCACCGCACGACGATTTTCAAAAAATCGACTAATACGTCGCATATTTTTCAATATTTGCCCACATGTTCCGATTCACACAAAAAAAAATTGTATCTGGCATGGATGCATACACGGCTGCGACGTAGGGATATCAGCATGATATTTTCATTCATGCTTAACATTGATATTTTCATGCTTAACACATGATGAATGGTAATTGGTTAGGAGAGTCAAACCTTACCCAATACTTCACGTCCAAATTTAAAATAGCCGCAAATAATACTGACGCTAATATTTTTCATCTATGCTTAGCACACAAAATGAATGACAAAGGGTCAGGAGAGCCAATCCTAGCCAAGCACTTTGAGCTCATAACGTAACCCAACCTGCCCCACTATGTTTCAGATAGGGTAAAAATCCGATTGTTTGGCTTAAGCCTCAACCAAAATTCTACCCAAAATAAACGTTATAAAAATCCCTCAACTATCAAGTAAGACTATAAATATTATTAATCCTATATCCAAAATGCAAAATAAATCTTACTCAACTCTCCCAAACATCAACCCATTCATCATCAATTATCACTCCATAACCAGAAGACTTAGGAAAATTAAGATTATATCATGTGCATGTATATAAATGCATATAAACTATTATTTGGGTTGGATTTGGGTCAGGTTTAGGTTTTGGGCATAGCAAACCCAAATCCAACCTAAAGCCGTTTCAGAAATCTCAGATTTCATCCAAACTCAACTCAAAACCCATTCAGAGAGGGTAAAACTCCATCAATTCATATGAGGTTTTAATGGGTTGCTTCGGGTTTGGATTTTCCTACCATAGCTAATAAACTTGTGTGCAATATTTCATGTTACAGCAACTTAAGCTGCTGTCAAGCAAGACCTCTCCAATTTCTCCACGAGGCAGCAACCAGACAAAGGTATATACTCCTATGGCTATTTGTCATCCTTACTGTCTCACACACCAGCTATTTAATATTATTTTTTCCCAATAAATAAAAACCTCATGCTCTCTATCAACTACTAACTATGATCATGAACATGGGCATCTAGTTGGACAAATCATGAACGTGGAACACATTAAATTTTGAAAATTTACACCACATAGTAACAGACCATGCAAGATAGCTGATAATTAAACATGCGACGACTTTCAATTTATTAATAAGTAGTTGCTACTCATCTTAGTATGCCATATTCCTTATCATTAAGCTCCAGCAAACAATTAAGCCTGCGCTAATTTCTTATTTTAATTAGCATGTAAACAACTGTCACACATACACAAAGCACCAAAATATATGGAGCAGTGACGAGTGTGAGGATCTAATCAAGGGATATTAGAGTTTTTCTAATTATAGATAACTTACATGCTTTTTGCGTAAAATATAATTTTAATGCATGCTTTTTCCAATTATAAATGGTGAGTTGAAAGCTTGGGGAGGGATATTGGAAGAGAAAAGTTTTAGAATTAGTGCAATGAACACTGGTAACAATAGATGACTTTCAATAGTACTAAAAATGCAGCAATTGATAAAGATAATCCTCACAGGATCGAAACAGATTGGATGAAATGATACAGTACAACAAGAATTCTATGTAATAGGATAATATTGCTAAAATTAAATCAGAAATATTATGAAGTGGCTATTTGGTCATCAATGTTGTATGAAGTGGACAATTAAGTGCTAAATCATTAGAAAATGGCTGTGATGGAAACGAAAATGTCAGAAAGTGCCCGCAACCACCAAATCATGTGAGATGTTTTGAAATGTTTCATTTTTGTACGCATAGAATCACTTCTATAATAGTATACCACAGTCCTAACATGTCCTAATGGTCACCCTACATGAAGCCAAATCAAGCCCAAATTGTGTCAAACATGTCATTTGAAAGTTCCATCATGCATGTCCAAATTCTAAAAGTCAGCTTGGGCATGCTTTGAGTACTGGAATATGTTGGGAGGCTGTCCTATGATAGAAGCTTGCATCTTCAAAAGAGTAAAAAAAAACGAAAACAGGACTTGGATCTTCTAGTTTAAGCCATGGTGGCAATAATAAAAATAGGATTTTTTTTCATCATTAAAAAAAAGAAATGGAAGAATACTATTTCCCCACACTAGTTGCAAGGCGTACACACGGATTACCTGGAGCCAAGTAACAAGTTATTAAATATTACCTCATTAATGAGGTTAAAATAAGCCTGCCATGTGCACGCTTTACAAGCAAAGGTTCAGTAAGTTATAACTCGAATGAGCGGTTGCCAAGTTATAAGGACTGCAATGAACACTAAATCCTAGGCCCAAGTAAACTACATAAAAATGACAGCCCATTGCATAAAGTCTCAATCATCTGATGAGGGTTAAATGTACTTTGTTTTAACCTTGTATTAGAGAGTTGACATTGAAACATTCTGATAGATTCAACTTTCAAATTATTTCTGCCGTCGCAGGCGTACAAAGTCTTTTACAGTATCTTGTGGTCATTTTGTCGTGGCTCCCAAGCCAGACCAAATTCCTATGCACTTCTAACAAAATATTGATTTCTGTAGGAATTGTTTTTGCTTCAGCAAGCACTTAATCCTGACTTCCTGTCCAATCAACAGTTACTTAAAAATGGGGTACCACATTCTTTTAATTTTCCTGATATTGAACTGCCATGAGATTCTTATCCAGACTGCCATGACTTCTGTTGACTTGTCATATTCGTCCATAGCTATACAAGAGCATAATGAAAGGAAAGACAACAGGTAGATGGTCCAAGGAACAAAGGGAGGGAAAGAAGCACGAGATCAGAACTCACAAAGCTCAGTTGCATGCAGCAATATCCGTAGTAGGAGTAGCTGCTGCTGTTGCAGCATTGACAGCCTCACATGCAACACCATCTGAAGTGTCAACTAAACAACCCAAGGTGCCTTCTAAAACCTCTGCTGCAATTGCTTCTGCAGCAGCACTTGTAGCATCCCACTGCATCGAGATTGCAGAGGAAATGGGGGCTGATCATCAGCAGATATTAGCAGCGGTAAATTCTGCAATAAATACAAGGACTAATGGAGATATCATGACCCTGACTGCCGGAGCAGCTACTGGTAATGCAACTTTTATCGAGTTAAGTTCAGACAATTCAGAAAATGGAAATCGCAAGATAGTATGTTAATAAAATAAAATATTAGCCGATATTGTAATTATCGGCTAATATGTATCGGTATCAGCCACACAATACCAATATTTCTAATGCAACGGAAAAATTGCCATACATTATATCAGATGATATTCAAAATATTGGCAAATATACTCAATATTTGACCAATACAACCTTATCACCTTACGATTCTAAAAAAAAAAAAAAATTCAATATGCCCCTTATCAATACATATTATTCAATATTAATATAACCACAACTTGAACTAATATTATATTGATATTGATACCAATATTTTCATCCATATGTATAATTGCTACTTAACAACAAAATAATATCCACAGGATAGGTTTTAAATTACCAACTTGTAGTCATCATCATTTCACTACATTTATCTATTGTTGAGCTTTGTACCAGCACTACGAGGAGCTGCAACCCTCAGGGCAAGGCTACAGAATGGACTTGGAGAAGCAACAAACGCTCTAGTCGATGAACATGTTGAAGATAGCAAACGATCAACCGTGCTAACGGCACTGAATTTTATTTCAAGAGGGGAAGAGCTTCTGAAACGGACAAGAAAAGGTATATTCTTATAATGCTATTGTTGCTATGAAGAGTTAACTTATAATTGTTGCATGCTGATCCCAGGGGCTCTACACTGGAAGCAAGTGTCTTTCCACATAAACTCAACATTGCAGGTAAAACCAAGAATCCAAAATACATCACCTCCATTAGCTTCCTATCCTATTTGTCATCAAAAGCCTATGGAATGGATATGTCACTTCTCAAAAAGGCTTTGTTTTCCATGATTTCCTTCCTCTCCATTTGATGTTCTAAATAAATTGATTGCATAGGAGTTTATTATAGACTCTAGATATTTGAAAGACAAGAATAAAATTCTAATCCTAAACAGCCATGAAATTTTACACAGAATATTTAATTAGCCTAATCAAACAAATACTTAAATATTCCTAACAACACAAAAATCTATAATATTCTAAACAAAATTAAAGGTATGGAATATTGCTTTAACTCCTAAACTAGAGAATTTACCTTTGAGTCCCTTCCCCATCACCCTTCCCCACTCTCAAAAGTCACAACGACAACTTTGCATTATATAGTTTTCTTAGTTTGCATTTGCTACATCATAGCATATATATTAATAATGAATATATAACTGGCAGCTGAATTTTTTTGTGACACACAGATGGTGGTTAAATTGAAAAGCAAGCACATTGCTGGGGCATTCACTAAAAAGAAGAAGTGTAAGCAGATTCTTGTAAACTGGCTAGTAAGCCACAAGTTGTTACTCATGGCCACATTCCCTAAAGCTAGTCATTCTTTAATCTGCAGTTATAGTCTCTGGCGTATATTGTGATATTCCAGCATGGCCAGCAAGAGAGATGGAAGATCACAATCAACATAAGGCTTACTTTGGGATACAAACAACTGACAGAATTATAGAGTTTGAATGCAAAAACAAAGCTGAAAAACAGATCTGGACTGATGGAATTCAACATATGCTGAATTGCTGCGTTAGCATGACATGATTCTGTAGTGATACGGCATATATGAATTCGTGTAAAAGTCAAAGTTTAATATCTGAAAAGCAATGAAATTATATCAAAATCTCAACTTTTTGTGAAGGTAGTAAACAGACGACTACTAGAAGACAACAGCAGTGCCACAGACATTTTCGCTGCGTCTGATTGTTGGAATGGAATAAGGTGGTAATAGAATAATTATTTCTGGGGAATAAAATAGGATGAGAATAGGGTTGGAAAATATTATTCCCATATTTGGTTGTTGGAATAGAATAAGTTGAGAATTTGTATTCCAATATTTGGTTTGTAAAATGGTATGAGGAATAAGGTGAAAATTTGTCGAAATGACTTTTTTGCCCTTATTCAAGTAAAAGGATATTATTTTGTCTTATATATATAATTAATATATATTTTTAATTAATATTTAGTATAATATATATTTTTATCATATAAAATACATATTCAATAAATATTTAAATAATTACATGTATAAAATATATAATCATATAAAATATAATTATATATTATATAATATATTCTTTAAATAATTATATATTTAAAAAATATATATATTTTTATCATATAATATATAATATATTTATGTGAACAAAATAATTAAATAAATCAAATAATATATATATATATATACACATATTGTTCTACGTGAATATTTTAGCAATATTTTTGCAACACAGATTGTTCTGCATAAAATCTAACAAAATTTGGAATCTAAAATCTAACAAAATATTCCTGGAATGGAAATCAACATAAAATATATATGTTGGAATACAATTTGAAATACAATTTGAAATATACAGAGAGCATCGAGAGAGAATGAGGCGAACATAAGCAAAAGTGCGAATAATAGAATAAGGGCATTTTCGGGATATTATAAATGTGGGGTGGTAATACTTATTCCCAAGAAACTAGGAATAAATAATATCAATGCAAATGTGGTAATACTTATTCCTTCAAAACTAGAAATAAATATTTATCGGCAATATTTATTCATTATCTAAATACAACCAAATAAGGGAATAAATGTTCCCGGAGGAATAATGTAGGAATAGAAATTCTATTCCCACCAATCAAATGCCACATTATGGAGCAATTATATCTATAACGTCGGGCCAGGTGCTTTCCTCAAATAGTCAAATGATACTGTTTGGAAGTCCTCGGCCAAATGAGTATTTCACAGAGAGCCGACAAGGAATTTGATAAAATTTATTCCACAGACAAATAATCCAATAAACAAAATAGGATAAATTCTCATTTAAGCTCAGTGAAGAAGTCTAACGACCACGTGGTGCTTCTGTCACTCAAGTTCCTTAAGAAAATCAGCATTGTCCACAAATACCTGCAAAAAATAGAAGGATATGGTAAACGTGCTAAATTAAGCTGTCATGTAAAATTATCTCAAAAGGAAAGAGCAAAATAAACTAACACATAAGAAAGATAATCATGGGCAACCAACCAGCATTTAAACAAAGTGACAATCGGCATTGAATTCCTAAAAATTGCTTTCAGATACTTCCATTACCTAGTCAATTCTGTGTCCTTAAAATGCTTTTACAATGCTTTCAGTTTCTAGTCAACCCTAGGGCACACAAAATTTTGTGGTCCATTGTGGCCTTTTCCTCATAGCTAAGAGGAGGGTGGGCGCTCATAGGGACTGAATTCAGCTCATTGACTAGGACAAGTGGGTGGCTCACCACTAGGCTGCCCTTGCTACCCCAAATGTTCCATCAAGGATGAAGGATTGCAAATATTGGTTGCAGGAATTACACGTTTGAATCTACCTGTCCAACAAGCATAACTGAACCCCTCAATATATTGACTTGCCAAAATCACCTTTTCATCATAGAGGCATAGTACTAGAAAATTTGATAGTTGAAGCTGTCTTTCATAGGATTCCCTCATTCTTTACTCAAGAAGTAGCACTCAAAGGCTGCTATTTACAGTGATCTCTTGCAATTCAGCCTTATCTCCAGAGGTAAATTGATCGTGGCAGTAGCTGATTGTCAATTAAAAATAGGCATGTGCTTTGAAAATAAATGTGCATATGAATTAGATCATTAACCAGGGAATTCAACATGAAACCACTCTTGCGTCTTTCTCAACTGGCAAGAAGGTGCATGTTTTGGGCGGGCAACACCCTGGATCACACACAAGATAAGAAAGACTACTGTGATTATGCTAGTATCATAATGAACATGTAATTGAATTTTAAGAAGCAAATAAGCACCTATTACCTTGTCAAGCACATGCAGAATGGCCCCTTTGATCAGTAAAACATGAAATAAATCTTTACAAGCTGATAGAAGCTTACCGTTTTCCAACCATCAGGATCCAAGCAAACCGTAATCTTGGTATTGATGCCAGGCAATGGACCAGGCTCACGAGCAATATTTCCTCCACAAAATTTGACAGCTTCAGCAGTCTTGTAAACATCATCTGTCCCAATAGCAATCTGATACAGAAATGAGCAATTACATTACTCCTAAACATAGATCATCAGAACTATGGCATTCATAATAGCAGATATACAAAACTTTAAGTGGGTCTTCAGCTAATATTGACATAAGCCTCACTCCATCAGGTAAAGGAATGGACTTATACCTGCGCATAGCCATTTCCTTTGTCATACTCTGTAACCCCATAGTTATAGGTTAACTCCACAACAGCATTTTTATCTTCAGGTCCATAACCCATTATAGCTATTGTATACTGCAAAGCACAATATTCAAATAAATCCTACACTCAGATGACACCAAGCAATATTCCTAAATGGCACAGACATATAAACAAAAACAACAATGCAAAGCATTCAAAGTCTTTGTAACTACAAGGTTTCTCTAGGAAATCAGGCAGACAAAAGATTTAGTGACATAAAGGGATGATAATCCTATACAAAGTGAAGCACCTGATGTCACATAGACAACGTTAAACCAGTTCAATTCAGGGGTCGGTCCTTAAAATTCTTCCAACTGCAAGCACCAGAGTCATTACCATAGCTTCAACCAAAATCAAACTCACAAGTAGGCGCTAGTGAAATCAGAATCCAAATTTTTACAGGTAACTGGGATTCAGAATCAATTTATTACTAAGTCCAAATGAAGTTTCTACTTAGGATTTTTAGTTATTAAAACTTTTAGGTAGTGGCATTACCTTGTAATCAGGGTTATCTCTCTTGCGGAGAAGCTCCATGCCAAAAGCCTTCATATTCAGTGAAGGATTAAGGAACACAGTCAAAACTGAAGGATTAGTTCTCCTAACAGTAGCTGAAATACCAAATAGTGGTATAATTCAGAAAGCCATTAATCCACATTTCGGATGCAGCATGGAACCATATTCACCTTCTTATATAGATTGATCGAGCGATCAAGATCACCTACTCTAAGCATCACTTGACAAAGGGGCTCAGGAGTAGGTCCCCTTTCCAGAAGCTCAAACGTATAACCATCTGGATCTTCTATACAAGCAATAATTGAACTTCCACCTTTGACAGGACCAGGTTCCCTTGTAACCTTACCTCCCTTAGCCTTTATGAGATCCACCATCTTCACAACCTGCAGAGAAAAGCAGGAGTCAGGGTAAAGTTACTCACTATTCCACATTAAAAAGCTATCAAGTATGACTGGATCTGCAGGTCCAATAGGTAAGATAAATGCCATGCAACTCGAAAAAAAATCATGGAAGATACTATAAACCTATAAATACTGCACAAATAAATAAGACAAGAAGAAAATTTAGCAAATAGAGCAATTACCAAATAATTCTATAGCAACTATAGAGCATTTTATAAATTATTTGCATTTCTTGCAATGTATTGGTGGATTTCTCACACAAGAAAATCTCTCAATAAGTATATAGGACATCAATTCACAGTAACTAAAGCATTGGAAACAATAAAAAATATTAGGTTCCTGTTTAGTTGAGAAAACAGTTTTCTTTTTTTCATTTTTCAGTCTTTTTTTTCCTTTTCTATTTTTTCATTTTCATAGTTTTTTAGGAAAACGCATTTATTTTTTTCTATTAGAAATATAAATATCTTAACAAATTAATGTTTATTAATAGTTGTTTGTAAATTTTTAATAATCCTTTGTATGATAAGAATTATAATTAGCAAATTACTAGATAAATATACTTAGTATCTTCATTTATAATAAGCTAATTAATCGAACTTATTTGGTGATAATTTCATAATTAATGAAAGTTGCAAAAAACCTTATGTACCACATAATAGAAAATCATATACCAAATATTGGTTTTAATTACAATCTATCATGCAAAATGACATATGTTTACATATTTTATAAATATATTTTGCAGACGTAATATTAAAACATTAACTATATTTCTGTTAAAAGCGTGAATTCAAATCATTTGATCTAAACTCATTGAACTAATAAGTCAAACTATAATTTAATTTTATCATTGTAAAATTAATTATTCGAGTTAAAATCTACTAATACTTGACTTTTTATGGCCTCACTTATTTATTTAATAAGCAATATGTCAAAAATAGATATTAATGACATTTTATTTTAAATAACAATGATCATACAAAATATTGTAATATGTTTAATTTGGTTTTTCATTCGATTAAGAATGTACAATATTTGTTAAGTCAAGACAAATATTAAACGGTAACCAAAATATTATCATTATCAATAACATAAATATTAATTAAACAATCGTACTTTTAGTTTTCCACATTAATAAATAAAGTGTGTTTTTGAGATATAAAGTATAATTTATATCAATTTAATAGTTTATATAAGAATGTTAGAAATCTCAAATGAAAAAAGATATTTAAAAAATATAAATAAATTTGGTTATGAATTGTATCAAAATTTTTATTATTTATTAAATGTACATATTCATGTTTTATAAACTTAAACAATATTATCATAACCACATATTTTTAAAATATTATTATATAAGTGGTAGTTAGAAAACTGTAGAAAACTTTCCTATATTGCCAGTGAAAAACTCTTGAAAACATCTTTTGATGCTTTCTAAATTTTCCAAAATTCTTATAAATTTAGAAAACTGAAAAAATCTATTTTTCAGTTTTCTAAATAGAAGACAGATGGATTTAAACACGTTTTCCAATTTTTTTTAAAACAAAAATTCAGAAAACAACCTTAATTTTTCAATTACTGAGTAGGCCCTAAGAGTCTATTATTCAATTATGAAGACTAAATTTATATGGAAATGTTTTCTAGGGAAACAAAAAAAAAAAAAAAACTAGAAAATCTAGTGTTTTCCAAAATTTCCATTGTTGATAAAAAAATTCCATTACTTTCTAAATCTAGCTTAAATACAGTTAAGTTGATAATTTATAAAAATAGTAACATTGTTTCAATTAAATTAGTTAACCATTTTTTTTTTAATTTTTTCCATAAGAATCACTAAGAAATTTCATGTAAATTTTTTGTTCTTGTAGAAATGATACTTTCTTTATAAAATAGAAAATACAGTAATGTTACTTGATATAAGGGGCCAAAAGTGTAGTACTCTTTATTAATATTTAGGCTACCAACTAATATTTTCCATAACTTCATGAAACTTATCATTTCAGCATCATTAACTTGACTATAATTAGTCGTCATAAAAAATTTGAGCTTATTTATTTGTATAAACTAAACTTATAAATCTAAGTAAAACAAGCTTATCGGGTCAGTTTTAAATAAATTAAGCATTATTTTGCTAAGACGTTAATTTGATAAGCTTATAAATGAGTTCAAGTTCAGCTTATTAACTTCATGAGTTAAGTTCAAACAATAATTAATCAAACATCTAACCAAGCTATCATAAATCAAGCTCAAGTTATTTAACATGTCTAATCATATTGATCTATGTGTTTCATTCTAACGAATATTGATAAACATCAAATTATGGAAATGGAAATATTTCTAACAAACAAATGAACACCTTTTCTAGAACAACTGTAGGAATGAAAGTAGAAAAGGAAAATAAAACTAGATAATAGAAAAAAGAAAACAGTTTTCCAAAATGAGCATGATATCATGCTCAAAGGTTATACCATTCAAGTGAACTCACATCATCAACTGCAATTCCAAAATGGCCAAAACCAGTTCCAATGTCATACTTATCGACCCCATAGTCTGCAAGCATTATTAAGTTTCCAAACCATGTCATACAATGCGTTAATAACATGATAAACTGCAAAATACTGGAGTGTAGCACAGATTCTAGAAAAGGACACAAATTGAAATCGAAGAATGAAGAGTATAGGAGTTGTAAGTTTGAACAGCGATTAATGAGATAGCTTACTGTAAGTAAGTTCAACTGAAAAATGTGAATCTTCAGGTCCATATCCAAGAAAAGCATTTGAATATCGTTCCTCTGGTACGTCACGTTTTCTCAAAAGCTTCATTCCTAAACATTCAGTGTAGAATCTGCAGTATTCACTATATCATTAGTCATCTACAAGAAAAAAGTGAATACAAAAACAATGGATACCAACACTGAAGCAAGCATACTTTATAGTCTTGTCTAAGTCCCCAACACGGTAAACAACATGAAGCAATGTTCTCTTGTCATTCTTGGTCCAATTGAATGCATTTTCTGAAGCAACAGTAGGGACCATTTGAGGCACATTTCCAGCCGTACTAGCCTCCAAAATGTTACTTTCTTCCCTTGATAGCTCATATGGCTTTGATCTGAACAAATGTGACTGAGAAACAGCTAGATCAACATGCAGAATAATTAGTGCAAGAACTCCAACCAGAACCTTCTTGACAGAATATCTCGGAGCAAAAAATGAAACAGATGCTGCCTTAAACTCCCCACACTCAACCCTGGATTGGCAAGTTCACCAAGCACTAGGTCTACAGCAGGAAGTTGCAACTAATTACAGCACATGAATAGAGAATAGGGATGCAGCTAGGTTAAATAATTCAGGAACACAATATTGGAGGTCTACCAGCTTGGTTTAGAAACTTCCAACTCAATTTACATGGGATCTTGAGGGTGAGTTTTGGCTCATTGATAAGCTTGCTCAATTATAACATAGAGGTTTCAGGTTCAAATAGCAGAACAACTTCTCTGTGTGCCTTCCGATAACCTATGATGTAGGAAACTGGGAAATCCTTTTAGTTACATGGAGGTAGGATCAGGTTCAAGATTTGCCACCCAAGCCCAAACAAGATGGAATTTCCTATAAATTCACATGTAATGGCAACAAGCCAAATTTCTCGTTAAAAGTGGCATAGCAGCCACAGAGACTAACCTCATAATGTATGCCAAATCCAAACAAAATTAACCCAAGGTAGAACAACCTGCCAACAAAGCAGCTGTAAGATCACCCTAAAACACTATCAAGCCAATTCATAACATGCAGCTTAGCAAATGTTTTATGCACACTCAGTGGACCCAAGCCATCAAAGCGTGGAGCCAGGTTGAACTGATGGGGGATCTTATGGCGTGAATAGAGCTAGGCCCAGTCCCTTCACTTTTCCAGTGGAGGAGCTTATTAGATCTTTCATAAAGCCAAGGACATAGGTCACATAGATGGCCCAAAGATAGATGACATAAGTAGTAAGGTAACTACATGGTGCCTGCACCACCAATCACTTGAAGCAGAAGCCCATTGCCTAACATAGTATTTCAAGCATAAATGCCAATGGAAGAAAAAAATCTTGCCCCACAATACTTAGGGCATTTTGTTGGGTATAACATCAATTAGACTGGCCCAATTGATTAGTATAATGAATCCATAGACAAACCCAAAAAGATAAAAGTATAAACCGGCCCATTAAGCCCAAACTTGAAAAACACAGTCCGGTTTTGACTTAATTTCAATCAGAATGGATATAAACGGGCAATCGAATAGCCGAGTGACTGAATTGCTGTTGAACAAATTGGGTTAAAGGCACAAATGGTTAAACATCTGAATGCTTAACTGAGTGGTTAACTAAGCTGATAGAACGGTTAATCTAACCGAGAGGTTAACCCAATCGAATGGTTAAGCCAAGCGAAAGGTTTATATACTTTACAGTTAATCCAAGCAAAAGTCTATTAATTGACTAATATTAACTACTCATCATTATCAGTTGAATTGCTTCTATAAAACCTCACAATTAGAACATACACAATGATGGTTTATCTAATCCGTTTCCAATTGACTTATCACTCAAATTGTAACCAGTTATTCCTCATCAAGAAATCGCCAATAATTGGTGATGTGGTTATAAATATGCCCCACTTATCCTAAAAAGGGGACAAGAAACATAAGCTAAAAAGGCAAGAAAGAGCTAAGCCTTGTACAACACTCATTCTTCTACAAAATACGGAGCCAAGCCTGCCATCTCTCTCTCATCCTCATAATCTCTCCCACATTATAGATTTTTAGAAAAGTTTACTCAAACATCAGAGGACATATTGAGAAGCAAGCCCCATAATATTTGAACTCTTATTTACTATTATGGTATACAAGATCCAGACAGAAATTTCGATAGTCCAACCCAAATTTATTTAAATTATAATCCAAATTTTTAGTTCGTATCACATTCAAAATTACAAAATTGCTATGTCATCTATCATAGAAAGTGGACTAAATGACAGATCACTGATAACTATTTAAAATCATCGAGCACACCTCTAGATTTATTATGAATCAATCATACTCAAATAATATGAACAGGCAGAAACTACGCAAAATGAGAGGCTGCAGATTAGTTCAGTCTGACCGGTCATTAACATTTATTTACAAATGGATAGACGCCAATTAAGACATCAAAAAAGTTCTCTCTCTCTATCTAACTCTCACTCTGTGTGCGAGTGTTAAACTGCCCCCCCTCTCCGGCGGACGGTGAAGGGGCGACAGACGATATATGCAGTAATGCTAACAGCTAAAAAGTATATGATCACAATAACGGAAGGATAAACCATAGGTCTAATCACATTTCGTTTCAAGCACATATAAATCATCAGTCATAGCATTCTGCAATAAAAATACAATGTAACTCAGCCAGTCCGTTTTTGGTACGCAAGAAATCCAAATAGCACGGGCAGGAGAGACGAAGGATTCTGATAAGAAAAAATCTGCTCGAAAGAACTTAGTGATATGTGTTTAAGAGAAAAGAAAAAATAACAAGCCTTGAGGACTAACCGGTGCCGAGGTGGAAGAGAGAAAGCCGACGGGAGAGGCAGTGAGAAGACAGAGAAAAGGAAAGGCGATGGATCGCAGATGTCGACGGAGAAGAGGAAGAAAGCCCGGTAGCATCGAATGACGAAGAGAGAGAAAGTTGGATAGAAGATGCTGGAGAGGACGGCATTGCTCGAGCTCTGTCTCTTTTCTTCCCTCTTCTCTCAGACTTTGGCGCTCTCTGCCATCTCGATAGAGCAGTCACACTCGGCGGAATATCGTGTCCAACGGTGCGTGGAGAGATAAATGGGCCGGGATGGGCTGGCATTGAGACATGATTCGGCCCATGGATGTTTAATAAGAGCATACTATGATTGGCCCAGGGGACTTTGCCTTGAATTCTTCTATTCATATATTTTTTTTTTTTTGATAAGTAAATTCTTCTATTCATATCACTCGCTTGATTTTTATAATAGCATGTCATCTTTCATTCAATATTACACATATTTTGAATCTCCTAATTAATAGATAGTTATATATGAATTTATATTTATTTTTATATGTGAAGACAGATCTAAAATAGATAAATTACATCCGACGTTTGAAAATTATTCGAATATCAGATAATGGATTAAAAGATTTCATAAATTTAAGTGACCGGTTCAGTATTTTATAAGAATGACAGAGAGAGAGAGAGAGTTGTTATGTTGCCTTAGTGTAAAAATGACAACCTAATTGTGGAATTAGATATGATTTTCTTGTATATGCACAATAGGTATAAAGGGATCACTAATTTGTTTTACTTTTGCCGACATAGTCTCTTAGGAAAAAAACGATCATATGCTTGGAAATCATGCCGATTTGATAATTTTTACTTTTAACATGATTTGTGACGTACATATCGTGATTTAAACAAAAGTTGTTAGGAATTTTCTGGCCCGGTTTCGTTTTAATAGAATAATTTCATTTGTCATAAGTGATTATGTAATTGAAAATCATATAGATTGAACAACTTCTCTTGACTTGATTTCACAACGTGCACGTTGCAATGTGCACAAAAGTTCTCAGGGGTTCTCAAATTCATTTTACTTTCTATGGCACGATGCTTTAGGTCATAAATGATTATGTGATTGAAACTTATGTTGATCGGACAATTTTATTTTTTATATAATTTTATAACTTGCATGATGCAATTCATACAAAATTTATATTGGCTCTATAAATTAAAAAGTTCATTTTTGATGGATTTTATTCATAGATGATGAGAATTATTTACCCTTTGGCTCTTACCAAATACATTCTAGGGATTAGTAATTTGTGCATGACTAAGCAACGGTTGTTCGTTTTTATGTTAATATTTTGTACAACTTATACTTTTTATTAAAAAGTTTTTTAGGGTAATTTTCAAAAAAAAAAAACTAAACTTAGTTCAAACTATTTAAAACAATTTATAAGGAATTTAGTTAGATTTTAAAAAATTTTAAAAATACATCTAATTTATAGGCATATTTAATAACATAATATTTTATTTATTTATTTATATTAATAAATTTATATAAAAGTAAATAAATAAATAAAATCATTACTTTAAAATATCTTTTGGTAGATATGGCATTAATCGGGCCGGCTTGAATCCAATGTGAAGAAAAAATGTCTAAATAATAACGGCCCAATATAAATTTATCAAAACTTACAAAACAAAAGGCAAGGCTGTTGGTCCAAAAGGTGCAATAAGAGCCGCTAGCCATTGAATGAGTAATAATGGATAATCATTTGCTAATTATAGACAGTTATTGTATTGATTTAATGAATAGAAAATATACGATCTAACTATTAATTAAAAATGGCGATTACTTGTACATTAAATGCTTTTATAACCGTAGAGGCTTAATGTCCATCGTAATTATAGAGAGGTGTAACGTCCATATATTAATTCAGGGGTTCACCAAACGATACCCCTTACTATAAATTTAACCTTTTTTTCATAGAAGAGTGGGACATTGAGAGGACATTCAAACACTTAAAGACTAGACAATCTACTAAGTTAGACTCTCTTTCATACAAGTGTATCATATCCAAAATTGCTCTTTTAACCGAGTGTATTTTAAGAAGCACAATCCTCCAAACAATAACACTCAATTCTTATCTATTTGCATTCCCACACTTTTTTTTTGTGTATTTTTCATTTGAGTAGAAAAATTATTAATTTAAACGTCGGAAGATATATCAAGAGTGAATATTATGATTCTTTTTACTTTTTATTTATTTTATTGTGATGTGTAGGATTTAAATTTCGAGCAACGAATATCGGACTCATTTCTAATCAAATGGCCGAATAAAATAACTCATTAATTCATTTAATAATTTAGATATTAGAGATGCTTATATTTAAAATAATTAAAAAGACTACCAAATGATTTTCCATCTTACTCTAATCAAACTCACTTCTCTCTCCCCAAACAAAACCTTTTCCAGCGGGGGATTATATTTACTTCTCCATCTCCCATTATCTTTTTTCTATGATAAAAAAAATGCAGCAATAATACTTTCATCTGTTATCTTTTACGAATCTAAATTTAATTAATATATAATACTTATAAATAAGGCTATATGTAACTCATCATAAGATATTTATTAGTTTATTTTTTTATAATAAAATTATATAGATCAACTGCTAATAATTATAAATGCTACAAATCTAATAACTAATTAGTGGCTCACCCTCTATCAGAAACAACATATTTACTATTTAGTTAGTATCATGAAGCATAGTTTAAAATTTGATTTAATTTAAATCTTTTAACAATTCGTATCTAAATAGAATTTGAATTGATTTTCTATGCACAATAAATAAAAAATAATGTGAAAAGAACCCCATATATATTTCTTTTAAGGGGATCACTCTGATGTTAAAATTAATATATATTTCAAATAGTAAGTATAAAGCATCAATGTTATTAGATTTATGAGTTCAATGTTCTCCTTTGTGGACCTCCTGGACAGCCAATACTCTAGATTTATGAGTAGTATAACTGATATATGTGGGAATGGATGCAGGGCAACGATGGAGTTAGGCTAGGCCCTATAATGGCAACAACAATTCTTTAGGAGCTTGCGCGCGATTGCAAGAAATATTAACTTAAATAAGGAAAAGAGTGTTGGAGCAAAACCCTTCATCCCTTAGGGCCTATCTAAGCCATAGGGTTGGCTTGACATGGCAGCAGATTGGTTATCTAGGACGAATTCAATGTTCTTTCTCTCACTAAAGGTTTCTCTCCAAGGGACAGCCAATATTCTCACTACCTCACGATTTAAATGATCTACACATATATATACTTGTAAATAAATATATATATATATATATTCACCAACCAGAGGGTATGTGGAAGCCGATACATGCAGGGCAACGATGCACGCAGCCGGCATGGCAACAACAATTCTAGTATTAGCCGCCGTATCATTAGGAGCTTGCGCGATGATGGAGTAAACAAAGTCTCGAGAAATTCTCCAATGGAATTAACATTGAAATAAAGAAAAGAGAACTTAACAATAAAATAGTAAGAAAGTTTTATTTATAAAATAGTATCTTGCTATCAGGCAAGTAATGTAGCTAGAGTCCTCTAATTGCTTTGTTTGTGTGGAGTTATCTCATTGGCCGAATGATGTAGGAAGAAACTTTTGATTGGCCCATATATTTAGACCCATGAGCTCGCCCTGGACTCTAACTTATTTTAAGTCTACACTTTTTATCTATCATCCACCCATATGAGTCTTCAATTGTTTCTCATCTAGGACTTATAACATTTTACTATTTGAGTTGGGCCGATTTTATTAGGGCCCGATATTAGGCCATGGCCTCTAAAATTGTATTATGGATTCAAAGGATATCATTTTCATTTGATTAGTTATCTTTAGATGGATATTACTATGCCCATCTAACAACCGAGTTAATGGTGATAATCTGATTAATATGGGATGACACTTAACCAAGCTTTTGGATATGATCTACTAACCCAAGGTTGGGTCTGATGAGCTCCCGGGGCCTAGACCCTTAGTGCCTGCACCATGCTAGCTACCTTAAAGGCCAGCTCCTCTTCTTCCCCCACACCTCATTCTTCATTCTTACATTTCATATCATCCTCATTTCTTGTATCTTTCTTTTTATTTTTGTCATATAGTATACACCAAATATTTTTTTTATTATTTTTATTAATAATTTAATAGAATTATTTTGAAGATAAGGCATTTATGTGGCTTAAATATGGTGTTTTTCAAGCTATATGGTAGAGCATCCGTCCCTCTAACAAGTTGCATGAATATTTATGAGACCTTCCTTAACGTAGGGGTTCACTTTCCTTTGGCTTGGGAATTGGACTCTATCTTAAATGCTGTGGTTCTTTTGTTAGTGTAACTCAATCCTAATACCATAAAGTACCTTGTTGCTCTCACTTTTCACCATAAGAGGAGTTTGGCTCTTTCTCCCACAGTTATGAGGGGCTTATTTCCATTTGGATGTAAATATTTGAACTGGCTTTTTATTGGTCTAAAAAGGGATAAAGCTTTTACTTGGTAATCCAGATTTGTCAAAGAGATGGAAATTTCACCTTTTTTTCATTTTTACAAAATTCCAATGGGTGGGCCCTGTCTTTGATATGGGGCTATTTAAATTTATTATTTTAAGAATATTTTAATCAGTATAAGCTAATATTTAACTTATATTAAATTACATTTGATATATTTTTATATTGGTCTTTTCAAGGACAACTCATATATTATTAAAGGAGAGTAAACTTATTAGTATTAGTTACAATGATAATGTTGGCGATGGCAATAACCGAGCAATGGCAATGGCATGAGAATCTTTGCTTCTAATTTGAGGAAGAGAAAGTGATCGACTGCTTGCCGTCCAAATTCTTCATCCATACCTTCAAACAGAACATCTTCCAATGAAGCTTGGGACAATTCTACTGGATGGCATACCTTGGCCAAGGCATCTCGAGAGCTTGGTGACTCATCACTTGGTACAAAGGGTCCACCTGCTGGTTCATGTGCCCTTGAGCCACCTTAGACAAGGACGGTGGTCGGTGAACCAGGGAGAGGTCTTAGGTTGGCCTATCCAACTATTGGTCCAAGGATTGCATTGGCCAATTGTAGTGACTTAAACTCAGCCCCAGATTATCACATAGATCTGATTATATAAAAATTATTATTTTTATAAATGTCATTCAAATTATAGTACAAATGATAAATTAAGACTTATTAAATTAAAAATATTGATATATCTAAAACTCAAGGAAAATATAGCCTCCAAAACTAACATAATAAAATAAATTCTATCTAATATTATCTAAATATATCATAACAATACAAAAATAAAAAGCCTTCATCTAGCTCTCTAGAGTGCTAAGTTCATAACACTCTCCCCATGCTCTAAAATTAGCCATCACCACAACTTATATTACTCGAGAAGAAAGAAACAGTAAGTATAAATCAAATATCTAATAAGTTAACAAAATTTTTAAATAGTAGTGAGAATAAATAAAAATTATCAATATTACTAAATTATAAAGAAATAAATTTTTTTTGAGCCTAATACATTAAGTATGAAGGTTAAAGTCTATCTAAAGTGTATAACTCTTTTTATTTGAAATATTTGAATGCCTTACCATCTATGCCTCATGTTTATATGGGCCTATCTAGGCAATAGGACTAGGCTCAATATGGTGACGAGTAGGTTATGTCAAAACAACTCAATATTTTTTCAATGAACCTCCCGACATGCCATTGCTTTGAATTTATTAGTGACAAAGTTTGAGTGGCTTATTGAGGCTAACACAAGCGAGGCAAAGATAGAATTAGGCATAGGCTGCCAATGGGGTGGCGACGGGCCTGGCACAAGTAGCCAATGGCGAGGTGACAATCCCTGGCGAAGGAGCTTGTGCAACGGCTGCATAGGTAGCAGGCCTGGTAACAGAGCAATGGTGTGGCCAACTGGCTGGGGGTGGCAATGGAGCCTTGTTTGGGTTGTTTCCTCATCTGTGCTCCACTAACTACCCCCTTGGCTCTGGTTTGTTAGGTTTGACATTGTTTTCAACTCTTAACCCTTCTTTTAACAAATGATAGTTAATAAAATATTAATGGTAAAGTAATAAAGAAGATTTAACAGTAAAGTAGTGAGAGAGTTTTAATAATGAAATAGTCTCCTACTATTAGGCAAGTGACATAGTTAGAAATCTTTAATTGACTTATTTAGTTAGATCTCCCTAATTGGCTAAATGATGTATACAAAGGCTCTTAATTTGGCAACTTATTTTGAACCTATAAGGTTGACCTGGCTCCAACTTATTAGATTAAATTTTAATTGTCACCTTTTTTTCATCTATTTGTTATCTAAATCTTCAATTTTTTTTTAATCTTGGGTTTTTAACTTTTCTCCATTCTAATCAGACCCACTTTATTAAAATTCAAAATACCATTATATTAGATAAGATTATATTAGTTTTCAGTTAAACCAATTTAATTAAACATGTAGTTAGGTGGGGATGTGAATTATGTAATGAATCAAAGATCATAAAACTTAATTATATTGCCCTAATTTAAGGGCTTTTTTTTTTTTTTTTTGGTGTGTGTGGGGTTGGGGAGGTTATATTTCCTCCCTACCTTGAATAGTTGGCTACATTTAATGGGCTGTGGGGCTTAATCATCATGGTACTACTAAGTTATTATTGGCTATTAATAGGGATGGGATGAGAAAAAAAAAATTCACTTATGATTTGATTTAATATAACTCTAATTTGGTTTTATCTACTTTGAATAGGCTTTGGGTTATTTGGATAAAATTCAAGCCCACAGTTAGGTTGATTAGCTATGAATTTACTGTCACATAAATATTAGCCAAATTAAAAAAAAAAAAAATTCTTATTTTGTTTTATTTTATTTTTATCTCAACTCCTTTAATATTAGTGGCTCCCTTAATTTAGTAAAATAGCTAACAATTACGATTGTTCTCTAATTTCTATTCTAGATTGATAATTGTTAACTTAGTTAATATAAACTATATTAATATTATCATTTTTTTAATCTTTTCCATAAATATGAACAAATAGTTTGGATTAGATTTGACTTTGGTTATAACCAAAAAAAAAAAAAAAAAGGGTTTATCTAACTTAAAGTATTAAGAGTTGTAGTTAGGCTAAAGATTTAAAATATGAATAATCATAATTGTATTTCCTCTTAACATCTATTTTACCAAAAAATACATGAAAAAAATAATTATTTTTTTTAAAAAATATTTTAATTGATTATATAATGTGATAACGATATATTGGTTCCAATTTAAATAATTCTATCGATAAATTTATGAGAAATACTTTAAGATTATTTACTCTCCCTTAAATGCTTAAGTTATTATATAAACTGACACATCAAAATGATTGTATGTCCTTTCTAATTTTTGTTCCAACAAATAAAAATTACATCATGACAATGAAATAATATGCGAATACAATACAATCAATGACGTGCATGCCGATTTAAGTGGTTATTATATTACGTACCAACGAGTGGTTGTAACGTCCGGCCCTCATTCTAATAAAAATATAATCTAAAATATTTATCAAAATATTTACAATAAATTAATTAGTCATTCATATTGACTTTAATTTTAGAAGCTTAAAGCATACATGCCTGGTGATGCATTTTTAGATTCAATTTGTTATATAGACTATGGACCCTTCTAATCTTTTTTGGTCGGATCGAACTCAGACTAGTTTGATCTTCATCTATAATAACTTAGATCCTGCACAACATAACAAACGAATAAGAGGTCAAAGGATTGGTGGGATTTGCTCCCCAATTTATTTTTCAACGTTTACGTCAATAATTTTTCTCAAAGAGATGGAAAGATGTAATGATGAAAATTATGCGTGATGATGCAAGGGTATGAGAGTTTGAATCTAACTTAGAGGTTATAATTGGCGTGGAGGCATGGAGCAGTTTTGAGATTAAGGGAGCAAAAATTACGAGGGATTTCTTCGAAAATTCTTTGGGCAGAGTACTGTCTTTTGTGAGCTCTTGAGTGTAAATTCTTGAGCATGTTTGGCCATGTCCTTGTCCATGGGAGCGAGGAGGTATTCATAATCTCTAGGCCAACTTAACCCTACTCGAGCATAGAGCTAGCTTGATTGCTGTTTGTGCAGATTTGGCAAACTGTCAAGGGAACCATGTCTGTTGATTATGGCAACCACGATTGGTCAGAAGGATTCCTTCTTTCTTTAAGAAAATGTTAGATGCAATGGATATGAGAATTGCTATTAGGAGAGACTCGCTGAGTTGGAATTATCGTTATGAGAAATTCGCTAAGTTCGAGTTGCTGTTTAGGAGAGATCGTGATCGGGAACAATATTTGAGGTGTCGAGTTGACTAAGGCAAGTAATCTCAGCGCGCGGGAAGAGGATCGTTGGCTGAGGTCAATTTGGGCTGTTCGGCCGATTAGGATACTATTTGGGTTAATTTAAGCATTGACCGTTCCCTGATCTTATGGGCTGGACACCTCTTAGGTTTGTTGTTAGTCTGTGGACTTTCAAATTGGATTAGCCCTTTCTACTGTCTCCATCAACCGAAAAAATTTTGTTGCAAAAATGCAGGGTAATTGTTTTAAAATTAGGAGGTTTAAAATTTATTTTTTCTTTAAATATAAATCATTAATTTCTAAATAAATGGTTATGATTAATAAATAATTTTAACTAATTTTTATTTTTTTAAAAAAGTAATTAAATTATAATTATTTATTAAAAAATAAATCCTAAATTTAGAGAAAAATAGACACTATCTCTTTAAGAGATAGAATCCTTGATCCATATTTTCATAATGTAATAAACTTTTTCCTGACAGGATGATGATACTCTTCTGATTTATATCTTTAATTTTTAAAAAGTTATAAAATTCTTTAGTCAAGTCCTGTTTAATGAACCTATAAAATCTATCAAATTTTAGTTGATTAAACAACTTAAACTTGCTTAAATTTGCTAAAATAAAAAAAAAAGGGTATAAATAATAGAAAAGAAGATTTTTTGGAAGTAAGACAATTTTTCTGTACTCATTATCCCCTATTTAGCATTGGAAAAATATCTTTTTTATATATATATATATTTTAAGAGGATCGAGGGTTATATTTATAAATCTCAATCATTCATCTAAAAATAAATAAATATAATTTAATCAATTTATTTTAAAAATACAAACTAATAAAAAATTAATAATTTTAAAATAATTATACTCTAACAGTCTAAAACCTGTCATTTGTACTAATACAAATGGCAATAATTTTGCATTAAAACGCGGCATTAATATTCATGTAAGTAGGTTCGGAGAACACTGGGCCTGGCGCTTAGGGAAGAAGCGTTAAGCCCCCTGCGTCGTTTTCTTTTTAGTAATTGATTAAGCAGCCCGCTAAAGCCAAAGGATATACTTCTGTACCGAGCAAATTGACAGATTTGGTTGGACATTCTTGCCTTCGGAGACGAAGCGACCTGCTGCCATGACTCAATAAGCACGCCAATTCGGAAGACTACACTACAAAATTTTCAGCAGCTGTTTTTATTCCTAAAACCCTGAAAGGTGCGTTCTCTTTCTCTCTTACTAGTTCCTGAATTATTGTTCTTGATCCAAAGTATGCTAATGCTCCGTTAGCAACTTCCCATTAATTAATTTCGTTTGGGTTCAAATTTTTCTCTGATTCTGAAATAATTTCGAAGAATTCTATGAGGGTATTGTTTTTTCTGGGTTCTATGCTCTTGCATGGTGCTTTTATGGTGTAATCTTTTAGAATTTTGGTCGGTCTGGTTTTTTGATGGCTGTGTTATCTAGCTTAGCTATAGCCCTTTAATGCTTGTTGCAGAATAAGGCTGTTTTTTTCTTTGGAAGTTTTTACTGTTTGATTTTAATGATGACACGTGTGTGAGAAAGTGTTGGTTATACGTTGCCTTTTTTGGTCATGGTTTGAGAATGTGATCAATGATGATTTGTAGCTTTTGGATTTCATGATTGAACTCGATGTAAAGATAGTTGATCTGTCTATGTTGTTGCATAGCAAAAATTGGGGAAGACAGTCGTATTTTTTCTTAAATGCTTTGCTGTCTTGTTCTGTTTCATTCTTTTTGTGTTTGTTTTTGGTTCTTATAGATATAAGGTGATTTGATCTTGTCTGTCTGGAATATTTACGAACATGGTTCAGACTTTTTCCTTCATTTGTCTTTTTCATTATTCTTGAAGATTTTACATAATTTTATCTTAATGTTTCCATGATGGATTTTTCCCCATATTGTGATGTTTTAAGATGGTTTTGACACCTAAAACCATGATTAGCTGATACACACAAAACTGATTTGGTTGGGGTTGCGGACATTAGGAATGGAAAAGATGGGCCTTAAAAATCTTGAAGCAAGGTAACAAGAAGGGAATTTCACTATACTTGTACTATCAGTTAATGCCGCTCAACAGAATGAGAAGTGAGAACCATGTAGTGGGACTGAGGCCTTGTGGCAGCAGCGGCAGCTGGTGGTGGTGTTTGATAATATTTTGATGTTTTGACTTTTTGAATAGTGGAAGTTTGAATTGTAAGAGAAATTAATAATATTTGCTTTGTCAATCCCTTTACAAGTATTTTCTTATGATGGAAAGCATTAATGTGTATTTATTTTTCAGTCATTTAGGTACTGGTTAGAGTTGACTAGTCTTTCTAACACCTAGAAGGATGAGAAACTCTCTTTGACAAATTTGGGGATTTGGCACAATCTACAAGTCGAAAATGCTGCTTTGTCGCTCTGGAAGACCAAATACTGAAGGATTGTCTAAAATGGTTTATGAATTTCGACAATTTTGGCGGCTGGAAACACGGAATTTATTATGGCTAATAGGAATGCTGATTGCTATTATTTTTTTGTTCCAGTATGTAGAACTTCCAAATAGTAGTTTTCAGTTATCTGTTTTCTCTCATAGCAAAGCCCTGAAAATGGGGAATACTAGCTTCTCTGGTGGGAACTCAACCTTTATTTCTACTGTATTAAGTGACACAACATCACAAAGCCCCTTGAGTGATGCATTTGAGGAAAAGGATGGTGATTCAGGATCAGAAGGAGATTCAGAGAGTTCTTTTGGTATTGATGAAGATAGTCGTCCTGATGATATAATTTCATCGGGAGGTTTACTAGAGAAGGATGTAAACTCAACTATTGATTTGGTTTTGATCTTACACAATCTCTCCACTACACCAGAAAAGGCACAGAACTTGGAGGCCCACTTTTCTCCTGAAAATGCTTCATCAAATAATAATGCATCACTATCCCATATTCAGAAGGAAGATTTTTCTTCAGCAATGGGAAGTAACGGCAGCTTCAGTTCCAGCCCCAAGCATTCACCACCAGAGAAGGCTGAGAATATGGATGCTGGATCTGGCATACCACAGAAGGCTGAAAATTTTGCTTCAACACCTGCTGTCTTTACTGTCTCAGACATGTATGAGTTGCTGATGAAGAGTCATCTATCATCAAATTCAATGGTATGTCTAGATTCTGTAATTCTTTTTTCTTTGGGTAAGTAATAGCTTCTGCTATCTAAGAAGCGTGAACACTTCTCTCAGGCTAGTATATTAGCGTCCAACATTTGTTACACACTGACACTAGGCCAACTTCTCCTGCATGTGCAGACATGCAACAACGCACGTTGGCTTTTTTTTTTTAACTTTGACATACTCTGAACATTTGGACCTATTTTGGACAAATTTAGCTATTTTGTAGTTTTCAGAAAATTAGGATTCTTAATACAAGAAAAATATAGAGCCAATTGATAATTTAAAATAATTAAAAACCTAAACTCTCTCATCGTCTTTTTTATTATGTGAGGTATATTATTATTGGCTCACTTGCATAGTGCTTCTCAATTTTTTGATGTCTAACAAAAAATATGCATTATTGTTGATAATAAAGTAATATTGTTGATTAGTTATATTATCATATTCATAAAAAGACAATATATTAGAATATGTATCTAATATATTGTATCCTCATTTTTAGAAAAATAGGGTGTCATCATGATGGTGTTGGTGTCATGTTTGTGTTATGTGTCAGTGTCAATACTTCTTAATCCATAATTCATTTATCGTTCTCATATAACTTGTTATACATTTGTTTACATAATTTATGATGTGGGCTAGATACCACGATGGTCTTCGGCGGTGGACCAGGACTTAGTATATGTAAAATCACAGATTGAGAATGCACTTCCCATGAAGAATGACCAAGGGCTTCATGCACCTGTTTATCGTAACGTTACCTTGTTTCAAAGGTAATACTTAGTCCTTTAGTTGCATTAATGTATATTATATAATGAATAGATGTCACCTATAGTTATAGACTTGCTTTGTGCTTCTGTTGATTCTTTTGAAATTTTCTGTTGTGAGAAAACTATTCCCCCATGCTGTCTCGAGCTAGCCTATTTGGCATCTGCCATTTTCCCTATTATCTTTTATTTTGAGTGGCAGCTTTTGATGTCATGGCTTTTGTCTCAGCTGATGCACATAATAGCTCACTTGTCAAGAAACTGATGTCACAAAACCTTAAGTTATTAGGTAAAGATTCAAGAATGACTTTATATTCTTGCACAAGCCTTAGGCCGATGCCTTATGGACTCAAAGCATGGATTAAGTGTGGTTCCACTTCTACTGAAACCTATTTTTCAGAAAATGGGGTTCCCAAACATCAAAGTCATGACTACATACTACCTAGTCAAAATAAATTGTGCATCTAATCTAAAGTTTCATCCGTGAGAGCTGTAAGATTGTGTCTCTGTCATTGGTTGGTAAACTATTGTATAATTCAATTCTACACTCCATCCTGAAGTCCCCTTGCAGACACTTGATCTTAGGACATAATATGAGTCATATGACACCTGGTCTCTTTAAGTTAAATTATTATTGAAATTTTACAAGTAGCCAACTCTGAGACCTGCAAAGTTGTCTCTTGCACTTATATCCCAGTCCGACTAACATATATTATTTATATTCATGTTTGTATTTTTTGAAATTTTACGAGTAACCAAGTCTGAGACCTACGAAGTGTTCTTTTACACTATATTCATACATATAACTATACGTCATGTTGGCTCCTTTCACTTTGACTGCCTCATGTTTTCCTGACCTTACATACCAAGCAGTTGATATTATGTAAGTAAAAAGAAAAAAGAAGGTAGAAGTCTGAAGTGTTTTACTCCTTAGTCTTTTATACACAGGTAGAATCTTAAACTATAGCAGATAAGTTTAGATTCAAAGCAATTGGATCAGCAAAACTGCAAGTTGTCAGTCTAAATTCTTTCAAAATTAGGCAGGCATGTTTTTGACAAATATATTACAATTACCTATTATTAATAGCCATCCACCATAATATCTAATTGAGATTGCAATGTATTTACTACAAGCAACTGTAGTCACCGTTGTAGACAGTGTCTAACAATATATGCAAATTGACAAGCGAATAAACTTTGGCCTCAAATTTGCAGGAGCTATGAATTAATGGAACAGATACTTAAAGTCTACATATACAAAGAAGGAGAACGACCAGTATTCCACGGGCCACCGCTTGAGGGAATATATGCTTCTGAGGGATGGTTTATGAAGCTGCTGGAAGCAAACAAACATTTTGTTACTAAAAAACCCAAAAAAGCTCACTTGTTTTACCTTCCTTTCAGTTCTCGGAACTTGGAGCTGGCTTTATATGTACCGAATTCACATAGTCACAAGAACCTAATCGAACATTTGAAGAACTACCTTGACAAAATTGTGGCAAAATACCCCTTTTGGAACAGAACTGCTGGAGCCGATCATTTTCTTGTTGCATGCCATGATTGGGTATGCAGCCTCCATGTTTCCTTTGATTTGATTTTATCATCATTTGTTCTAGCAGTAGAAGAATATTGCCTTTGCATGGATGATGATGGCAACATCTTCTTATATTAATTGACCACTCAATATACTGAAGGGGAAAAACATACATCACTTAATCCCCAAGGACCAAGGGCAAGTAAAAATATGCATTGACAACATATTAACTAATCTGACATCACAATATGAAAAAGATCGTCTCCAAATGTTTGAATTTGGCATGAGTTTCATTTTTGGAGTTTGTTGAATGGCTCATCTTTCAGAAAGGAAATGGTGCTATTAATAACTCAGAAGGGAGATTTTTTTTTTTTTTTTTGGGGTGAGTAAACAGGGAGATTATTTTGCGGGGTTTTGCTTCTCTTATCATTAATAAATGACAAACTCTGATACAAATTATGAGATTACTCTATTATGACTTAGAGGTCACCATGGTAACTGGAAGACATGGAGATGGCCTATCGGCTTTGCGAGGGTAAGGCCACAAACGTCTAACTTGCAGGGTTAGGCCTTGTCTCTTAACACTATAGAGGATGTGACTGCCTAAATGTGACATTTTGCCTTGGACATTAGTTACAATTTTATCGTAAATTAGATCATGTTCACACATTTTTGTTGTAAGTCAAAAATGTGACTAGAGTACTGCAAGTCTTTATCTTGATGGTATTCAGTGTTTCTAAAAATCGAATCTTCCTCAGGCCCCAGCTGAAACAAAGCATCATATGGCAAATTGCATAAGAGCCCTCTGCAATGCCGATGTCAATGAAGGATTTGTTTTTGGGAAGGATGCTTCCCTCCCTGAAACGTACATCCCCAAGGCTCGGAATCCTCTAAGAGGTCTTGGGGGCAAGCGGCCTTCTCAGAGGCAAACGCTAGCCTTCTTTGCTGGAAGAATGCATGGGTATGTCCGGCCAATTCTTTTAAAATACTGGGGAAACAGAGATCCTGCTATGAAAATCTTCAACACGTTGCCTAACTCCAAGGGCAACAAAAACTACATCCAGTACATGAAGAGCAGCAAGTACTGTATCTGCCCGAGAGGATATGAAGTGAATAGCCCACGTGTGGTGGAAGCCATCTTCTTCGAGTGTGTTCCTGTGATTATATCTGATAATTTCGTGCCACCCTTTCTCGAGATTCTAAACTGGGAGTCTTTCGCCATCTTCGTGTTGGAGAAGGATATCCCAAACTTGAAGAAGATACTCCTCTCGATTCCGAAGAAAACGTACATTCAGATGCAAATGAGGGTTAAAATGGTACAAAAACACTTCCTTTGGCATCCTAAACCTGTGAAGTACGATTTGTTTCATACGATTCTCCACTCAATCTGGTATAATAGGGTGTTCCAGTTCAGACCCAGATTATAAGTCTTTGTGGGTTTCATCTTCACTGAGCGCTTTTGCAGTTAGACGAAGAAACCACCATAGTTGGCGGTGATTTTTCAAAAACTCAATCCATTTGTTATTGTTTCATCTTGTTATTGTTTCATTGTGTTATGTACATAGTTATGGCGGCTTATCATTGAACAATAAGTCTATCGTTGAAAAATAAGTCATCAGCACGAGTAGTGAATGATCATCTTTACACTTACACTAGTGAAGTTGTACTATCCCATGGAAATCTATTGAATCATGAAAAAATAACATACATCTCATTGCAGCTCTTGAGGAACTGACTTTCTGCTATTGAAATTGTCCGAGCTTTGCTTCTGCATTTGGTAAGATGAAAAAAAAAAAATAGCAGAAAATTTTTCGTGGTGAATTTAGAGAAGAAAGGAAGTGGGTCCGTTATATGTGAGTGGGTGCGTGGCTCTGTTTTGTAAGACGACTGCCCACATGACCCTCCCCCTTTTCTTCCTGCCCATCCACCATTGAATCGGTGGCAGTGACTCTCGATGGTAGAGACGGTGGACGGTGGTGTTGGAAATGATGGGCTGCGGTCAATTATGGATGGTGGTTGGAGGTGTGGTGGCGGCAGCTTAAGAATGCAATGAGATTGAGAGAGATGCCAACATTGACAACAAGTCTGCATCATTAATCGTCAATTTAATTACAAAACTCAGTATGTTGAAGGCCTTTAAGGATAGTGGGCGTAATTGTGTTTGAATTCTTATGTTTTGCCAAACACAAATGTGGGCTAGTTAAAGATCAAATATTAGCATTGGACATATAGAATAACCTATATTAGTATTAAGCATATCGTAAGTAAAAAAGTTCATATAAATTGTAATCTTATAAAAAAGTATCAACTAATATATTATGATATATTGTTAATACGTTGCCATATAGCTATTTTATAATAACATTAAAAAATATTAGTATCTAGTTATGATGTCTATATGTATTGGCCCGGTATATATTGTTGGGATATTGTCACTCCCGTGTGGGCTTATATCTAATTGGTACGACGACAAGTTTGGCTGAATACGCATGGATGCAATATTAAGGCAAAGTATTGTTGCAAGTGCACATGGCGATGTGTCCGGATGATGAACTTTTGGCCTGAATGGTGATACTTGGCCGGAGTAGAGCATTGGCTAGAGTGGTGATGCCAGACCGGAATAAATTGCCCACCAAAGTGGTGATGTTGGCCAGAGTGGTACGTTGGGCTGGAGGGATGAGGCTAGTCCGATTCATATTGATACAAACGCCGACCGAGCGTACTGATGCAAAGGTCAAGGGTAGACCAATGCAGGGCCAAGGCCGAGGACGGCCTAATTGATTGGCCGAGGGCGGTGAGTCTAGAAAGTTGGTCATCTACAGACTTCAGTGCAAGCAGCTGATTTCGTAGAGTAGGTAGTTGACTTTTCAGAATTAGTAGCCAACTTTACAAAATAGGTCAACTGTAAAGTTCAAGATAGGAAGACGATTTTACAGAGTATGTGGCAGACTTTATAGGGTACATGACCAATTTACAAAGCAGGTCCCGCTCAGTGAAGGACAGCAATATATATATATGTATACATAGTTGCGATTTGTGTGAAATGAGTAAGAAACATAATATATAAGGAGCCGTGTTTTGTTATTGTGCTCTGTTCTTCAAAAATTTCTATAACTAAGGGTTTTTATAACCAAAATCTTGTATAGTGATATTTGTGAACTAAATATTCTATGGTTTTCTTTCTCTTATTCAGAAGAAAGTTTTCACATAAATATTGTGTATCTTGTTCTTTCATTTCCCTATTGTGCATGATTTTTATCATTATTTTTCTTCTCGATTCTACTGTCTTGCCGACGTCTATTTTCAATAAGTGGTATCAGAGATAGATTGTCGGTACCGGCTGTTGAATCTCGCTAGATTTGATGAAGGTAGGCAATAAGATGATTTGTTTGAACGATATAAACCATGATATTTGGTAGAGAAAAATGAAGGACTTGCTATTCATCAAGACAATGCATCAGCCAGTGTTTGCAGCACAAAAACCCATGCCTAAGTCTGAAGCGGATTGGGCTTTCGAGTATGAGCAGGTTTGCGGCTATATTCAGCAATTCGTGGATGACAATGTATATAATCACTTTCGAAAGGAGAAGAATGCGAAGACATTGTGAGAGAAGCTAGAGATACTCTATACTTATAAAACTGGCAACAATAAACTATTTCACTTGATGAAATTGATGCAAGTGAAGTATAAGAAAGATACGTCCATTGCCGACTACTTGAACGAGTTTCAAGGATACATAGACTAACTGAGTGGGACGAGTATCAATTTCAAAGACAAGTTGCTGAGCTTGTGGCCGTTAACGACCCTACTAGACTCCTGGGAGGTGATTCGAATCACCATTTCCAATACCGCTCCCAATGGCGTGGTAACTTTGAAAATAGTAAAGAGAGCAGTGCTGAATAAGGAGATGATACGGTGGTCACAAGGAATCTCAACCTCTCAGTACTTCGAAGTGCTAGTTATTGAAACACGGGGAAGGAGTAAAGGACGTGGTCCTAAGTTTAGAGAGAAGGATTGAAGTAAGTCTCGATCGAGGTATTAAAATCTCGAATGCCACCACTGTGGAAAGAAAAACCATATTAAAAGACACTATTGCAAGTGAAAACATGAAAACGCAGACAAGAAGGGTTGAGCTGAGAAGGGACAAAGTAAGGAGAAGGCCTCGGTTTTAGTCATTATTGAAGGTGAACTCCTATTAACATGTGAGATGGATGATGTGGTAAATGTGGTCGACTAAGAGACTAATTGGGTGGTGGATACTAGTGCATCCCTCCACGTCACGTCTTGGAGGAGACTCCTTATAATTTACGCTCTAGGTGATTTTGGAGTATTGAAGATGAAAAATAAAGAGACGTCAAGGGTCGTCAGCTGTGGTGACGTGTCCATTGTCACAAACAATGGAACTCAATTGTTGTTGAGGGACGTTTGGCATGTCCCAGATATACGAATGAATATAATCTCGGTAGGCAGACTTGATGATAAGGGATTCTGTAATATCTTTGGCGAAGGGGCATGTAAACTGACTAGAGGATTTCTAGTAGTTGCCCGTGGAAAGAAGGTATCTGGCCTATATGTATTGCAAACCTCTGCTACGGCAGGAGAGGTGAATGTTGCAAGTAGTGATGAGTCTTTATACTTATGGCACCATCGGTTGGGCCACATGAGTGAGAATGGGTTAAGCAACCTGGTCAAGAAGGGTCTCATCTCAAGCGTGAAGGAGACCGTGTTGAGGACCTGTCCCCACTGCATGGCGGGGAAGCAACGGCGAGTCTCGTTCTGTAGAGACTCATCCACCAAGAAGGCCAAACTATTTGATTTGGTCCACACCGATGTATGCGGGCCTTTTAAGAAAAAGTCACTTGGATGAGTATAGTATTTTGTCTCATTCATTGATAATTATTCAAAAAAGTTGTGGGTTTACTTGGTTATGACGAAGGATCAAGTTCTTGGAGTCTTTGAGCATTTTCATATTCCAGTTGAACGACAGACGAAAAAGAAATTAAATGCGTTCAAAGTGACAATAGCGACGAATACATCGGAGTATTTGATACTTATTGATGGCCGCACGGTATTTGGCATCATAAGACACCATAGAATACAACCCAATTGAATGGAGTGGCCGAACGCATGAATCGAACTCCGATTGAGAGAGTCAGATGCGTACTATCAGAAGTAAAGCTCCCTAAATCATTTTAGATGGAAGTTTTGAGAACTGCTGCCTATGTCATCAATAGATTGCCATGCAACCCACTAAATGGGGAGGTCCCAGAGTAGATGTGGTCTGGGAAGGAACCATCCTATGACCATCTGCTAGTATTTGGGTGTAAGATCTTCATCCATATGCCAAAGGATGAGAGGACAAAGCTAGAGCCGATGACGATGTAATGTATTTTCATGGGCTATGGGAAGACGAATTAGGATATACTCTATGATCTGATTGAGAATAAGTTTGTCATATCAAGGGAAGTAGTGTTGGTTGATGATAAAATCATTGAAGATATTGGTAAGGAGAAAAAGGCTATGTCTAACAACGGTCGGATTGAGAAGACAAGTGTTGAAACTATTCGACCAGCACCTCTTCATCGGGAGAATGATAGCCAAGGTATGGATGAGGAAGGCGAAGAGATACGAATGCCTAACAAGGATGAGGATGACGATAACGTTATTGAGCCAAACAAGATCGTTCCTGTCCGATGATTCACAAGAGACCGACGACCATCTATTTGTCTGTTAACAAATGAGTATGTATTACTCACTGATGGATGGGAGTCGAAGAGTTTTAAAGAAGCTATGAAAGACGAGTACAATGCAAAATGGATGAAGACTATTCTGAACGAGATGAGTTTGTTGTATGAGAACCATACATTCGAACTGACTTAGTTGCTGACGGAGAGGTAAGCCCTGAAGAATAAGTGGGTCTTCCGTCTGAAGGTTGACGAAAATAGCCCACAACCTAGATACAAGGCACAGTTGGTTGTGAAAGGTTTTAACTAGCGGAAAGGTATTGATTTTGATGAAATTTTCTCCCCAGTTGTGAAAATATTCTCAATCCGAGTGGTGCTCGGATTAGCCGTTGTTCTTAATTTGGAGGTGGAATAATTGAATGTGCATACGGCGTTTCTTCACGGTGATCTGGTATAGGAGATTTACATAGAGCAGTTGGAGGGATTTCGAGTCAAGAGGAAGGAACAATCAATATATCGTTTGAGAAAGAACGTATATGGGCCGAAATAGGCTCCATGTCAGTGAGATTGTCTAATGATGATTTCGTCATTCTCTTACTCTATTTGACGACATGTTGATTGTTGGGCGTAACGGTTCTTGAATCAAGGAGTTAAAGTAGCAACTTGGGTAGTCTTTTTCCATGAAGGACTTCGGGTCAGCGAAGTAGATTCTGAAAATTAGAATATCTTGCGACCACAACGCAATGAAGTTGTTGGCTGTCTCAGGAGAGTTACATTAAGAAAGTGCTCCAACATTTTAACATGGAGAAATCCAAGACAATAAGCACCCCGCTGGCTAGCCATTTCAAATTGAGCAGCCGACAATGTCCTTTCTCGGATGTTGAGAAGGCAAACATGAAATGCGTTCCGTACTTTTTGGCTGTAGGTAACTTGATATACGCCATGGTGTGTATTAGACCGAACTTAGCTCATATTGTTAGCACAGTCAGTCGGTTTCTATCGACCCCGGAAGGGAGTATTAGTTTACAGTGAAATAGATTCTGAGATATGTCCAGGGAACCTTCAAGATGTGCTTGTATTTTGGAGGCAGCTAGCCACATTTAGTCGGATACACTGATGTCGACATAGTAGGTGATGTTAATTTCCGAAAATGTACTCGGGATACTTGGTCAAGTTCGCCAGAGGGGCTGTTTCCTGGTCGTCAAAGTGGAAAAAGTGTGTTGCTATTTCGACCATTGATATAGAATTTATTATTGTAATAAACGTCAGCAATAAAATGCTATGGATGAAGAAGTTCGTTCGGAAACTTGGCTTCAAGTAAGAAAGGTACGTGATACTTTGTGATAGTCAAAGTACAATTCATCTCTAAAGAAACTCCTCATTCTACTCCAAATCGAAGTATATTGATATTCGATATTATTGGGTACAAGATGTCATTGATTTGGGGTTATTGACACTTGACAAAGTTAAGATTGAGGAGAATGGGTCGGATATGATAACCAAAGTGCTGCCAAAGAGAAAATTTGAAGCTTGTCGCAGTATTTTTGAAATGACGGATATCGTTCCCCCTACGATTGTGAGGAAAAGTTTGTTGGGATATGAGTAACTCCTATATGATTGACAAGACGACAAGTTTGGTTGAATACGCATGGATGCTATACTAAGGCGAAGTATTGTTGCAAGCGCACGTGGCGATGTGGTCGGATGACGAACTTTTGACTGGAATGGTGATATTTTGTGGTGACGCCACATCGCCACTTTTGACTGGAGTGTTGGCTAGAGTGGTAACGCCGAGCCGGAACGAAGTTTCAACTGGAGTGGTGATGTTGATCAGAGTGGGATGCCAAGCTGGAGTGATGACAATAGTCCAATCCATACTGATGCAAAGGCCGGCCAAGGGTACCGATGCGAAGGTCGAGGGCAAACCAATGTAGGGCCAAGGCTGAGGACGGCCTGACTGATAGGCAGAGGGCAACCAGTCTGGAAAGCTGGTCATCTGCAAACTCCAATGTAAACAGCTAACTTCACAAAATAAGTAGTTGACTTCCCAGAGTTGGTAGTCGACTTTATAGAGCATGTTAACTGTAAAGTTCAGGGCAAGAAGACAAATTTGTAGAGTAGATAGTAGACTTTGTAGGGCATGCGACCAACTTATAGAGCAAGTGCCACTTGATGAAGGAGACCATATATATATGTATGTACACAACTGCGATTTGTGTGAAGTGAGTAAGAAATATAATATATAAGGAGCTGTGTTTTGCTTTTGTGCTCTGTTCTTTGAGAGTTTTTGTAACTAATGTTTTTGTAACCAAAATCTTACATAATAAGATTTGTAGATTATGTGTCCCGTGATTTTCTCCCTCTTATTCAGAAGAAGATTTCTACGTAAATATTGTGTGTCTTGTTCTTCTCTTCTTTGTTGTTCGTGATTGTTGCTATCACTTCTTCTCTCGATTTCTCTGTCTTACTAGCGTCCATTTTCAACATGTATTCTACTGGAGTAACTGAATTCGCCAAACATTTGAGCTTCTTCCAACAAAGAAATGCAGCATGAGAATTACGTACATAATTATGTATATAAATTATTGGGTCCAAATCTTAATTTAATCTATGATTGGTTTGGCCTATATTGATTTACTGAAATATATATGTGGCTAAATTTGCTTTCTTTACTTTCCATAATAAAGGATACTTTTTTTCTTGTGTAAAGATCATACACACAACAGTACTTCAATGATATGCTATGTGTATTAAGTTCTTAGCTCAGGCTAGGATTTATGTTTGAAGTAATCCGAAATCTAAGAATTCAAATATTTCAAACTTATCAGAATTAATACAAATTACTCAGACAAATGTAGGATTAAATAAAATTGGGGGCTATGTAAGCAAAGAAGAAAATGAAGGGAACGAGTTCTTACGAGTTGATCGGTTAGTAATTACTTAATATTCTTATTATTCCATGATCTAATACCTATGTAGTATCTTGAATAATTATTATTTTGTGTCAAATATTTCTCATGTGGTCAAATTTGAGAGAAATTCGAATATGATGAACAAGAGGGGTCCGGGAAAATCTGAGAAATTGGAAGTCAATTCGCAGTGTTTGATATATAAATTTGGTTCCAATAGTTATATCATAGTCATATATGATGATTTTGATAAGTATTAGTGTGTAAAATGTCATACAATAATTCGAATTTGAGAGGTAAATTGATTCGGAAACGTAACAGCAAAAACAGGGGCGCGCCGCAGTTCGTGCTCTTCGTGGAATACTGTTCACATCGCGGAGGAGCCGCCGTAATGCGGGGGATCACGTCCAACGCACCGCTGTGCGCGTTTGAATGAGGGGGAAAATATATTTTGGTGTATTAATGTATCATTTGAGTATGATAATTAATTCTTTAGTCATAGAAAAATATTTTTGTGGTTATTTGAGATATGGATTTATAAGTAAATTTTGATTGATATATTTCGGACAGTCTAATATTTGAATAATTTTTTCATATATTTTAGGTAAACTATTATGATGAGCGTGATTTTATTATTTTAGTAGTTGATTTAGGAATAATAATTATGAAGGATATTGAGAGCTAAGTTATGATAAATTAATTGGAGGATATACTAAATCTTTCAGTGTAAATTTGTTATGAAATAATAATTTGGTCTCTTGATTCTATTAATTGTCTATTATACATTATTTGATTATTTTATTTTGATTTATGTTTCTATACTGTTAATAGGTTTTATTTCATATTATATTCTTATAATGATTCTTGATAATACTAATTTTGGTAAAGTGAGATGTGAAAATATGTGAAGGAACGACATGAAACTTTGAGAGTTCTCATGGTCGGATAATGCATAGTGATATAATTTTATATTATATAAATAAAATAAAAAAAACGATATACAAAAGCACTAAAATATCTAAATGTGTGAATATCGAAGTGCTCTAGTGTGGCCCTCATCATTTGATGATAAAGCCATTCTAATAATTTTAAGAATATTTTAATACTATATTTTTTTGGAGAACCTATATAAATTATTGATATTTAGATATCTAATATATTTTAAAGTAGGTCATATCATTTGGGGTAGTTGTGAATTGATCAGGCATTACTCTAAAAATAATGAATAATTGTTGGGACTAAGAAAGGTCCCACCATAGGTCGCAATTGTATGACAATTAGGCATCATTCTAAGAGTGATGGAAAATCATTAGAATTATAGAGGGCCTTATCATAGGTGGCATTTGTGAGATGATCAGGTACCGCTTTAGGGGTGGTAGAGAGTCGTCGAGACTATATAATATCATGCTATTTAGGGTGATTGTAGGACGATAATGCCACACTCTAGGAATGATTGTGAGTCATCGAGATTATTGATTATAGGTTCGCTTAAGAAAAAAAATATAATCATTGGAGATTCTTTTTACTGAGCTTTTTAAGGCAAATAATCTGATTCACCTAAGGTTCAATGAGTTTGAATTGCCACACTTTTGTTGAGATTGTTAATATGACATAGTTCGATTCAGCCAAAGGTCAGTGAATTTGGGTTATCATATCATTACTGAGCATATTAAAATGGATGATACAATTGAATCAAAGATCGACAAATTTGAGTTGTTACATTATTATTGAGATCATTGTATTCAATTTCATCAATGTGACCTTTTGGAGGCGTATACTCCTAAAACTCAAGGTGTTGATTTTTATATTATTAATTCTATTTGAGTCCTTTTGATTTGATCACTATTATGATTATATCCCTAGATTTTATTATACTTTTGGATGTTGGAGTTAATTGTTAGATATTGGTCTCATTTGTTATAATCTCTTATTTTTTTAAAGTAGCACAAATTACCATATTATTTTAATTATTTTGAGTTAAGGGCTGACAACTATAGTTTAGAGGATTATATTAGAGTGTTATAAGTTATTTTAAATATTATACTTGATGGGTACAACTAAAAATATGGTAACCCAATATTCAGTTAGATAAAAGACTTAAATACTTATGGCCCAATAGAAGATACTATAGAATCAATCGGGCTGTAACATTTGAATATATAAATCAAAAGGCAAAGTAAGAACAGTTAGATATTAAAAGGTCATAATGAGCCACTTAATAGATCAATATAGAAGAGCTACCAAAATGACTCTTTAACAGGTAACCAAGTGGTTCTATCATTGAATAGGAACAACCATTATACATTACAAGTAACACCTTCCATACCTAATTTGAAATAGTATCATACACACACGTCAATCTTAGGTGCCAATTAGTCAAATTATGCATCTTGTTATAAATAAAACTTCTCTTCAGAGGAAAAAAGAGAAAAAAAAAGGTTACTTAATCAGTCGAGTATATAAAATGAGTATAATCTTTTAGACATACATTCATCACCATCCTTTATCATTTACTATATTTTCTTCATCATCTTTCTAAAATTATTAGAAATATCATCGAATTAAGCATTAGAGGATATATTGAAAATCGAGTTTCGTACACCTCATACTTTCACTTTATTTTGTTATGATGTATAGAATTCAGATTCATAGCTTCGAAGATTAGACTCATTTGTCATTCGAATATCCAAGCAAAGCAGTCGGTTTCTTTATTTGTACAACAATCTAAATTCTTGAGATACATCAATACTTATTAAACTTGATTTTTGAAAAATAAAGAGTATTATTTGTCAAATCACATGAGTTATATATTATCATGGATTGAAAAAATTATAGCATCACGACTTTTGGCGGATTGGGATTATGTGATTCGAATCGCCCCACTAGCGATAGAGGGTAATGGTAGAAAGATATATATTTTAGCTTAAATATTATATTTAGATGGATAAATATAAATATTTTAAGAATATTATAATATTATTAGATAATAGAATAAAATAAGTAAAATATAAAATTAATATTATCATTTTTAGTTAATGATTTTAAAGATGGGAGAATTTATTAGGTGGTTAATATACAGTCTTGCAGACGTAAGAATAATAAGAATATAAATAAAAAACTAATTTAGAACGATATGAACATATTTCAAATTTCTTCCACACCGGCTGCCACCGTGCCGCCCCTTCCAACACCTTGCCGCCACCACTACCGCATCTCGTTGTAATGTCACTGACACACAAAATATCATAAATTTATGAGTGTAAAATGATTATTTAGTTAGAATTTACCATTTCTCGAGGACCATAAATAAGTAAATTATTGAGAATATGAATTTTTTATTTCCTATTATCCCTAAAATACTAATCACTGACAGAAGATTGCGACAGGTATATACTTGTCGATGGAAGGAGGTCAAATCTGTATTTTCGATTGGAGGCTGCGAAAGCCAAAATCAGAAGTCATGGAAAACGTGAAAACATTGCGCAAATCCACTAGCAGGTAAACAAGATTAATCAGTCATTCAATTCTTTCCCCTGTTCAGCTAAACTAAATTTTAATTAGCTGTGGTAGAAAATTTATGAGAATTTTATCATAGTAAAAGTCAAATTCAGAGAGAGGATTATTAAATTTTACTTTCCTACTCGGGCTGGATAAAATTTTTATTTTTTGATCTTTAATTGATCTTATTTAAAAAAAAAAAAAAATCCCCCAATTTTCCTACACAGACGAGGGGAATCCAGCGGAGAGAGAAAGCTTGATCTATTATCCACTGCTACAGTAACGGAGTCTGCAGAGCCATGTCTATAGAGAACAAAGCAAGCAGTGTTGTGAAAGTGAAGCCAAGTAGCAATCAAGATGGCCCATCAAAGGGGAAGGTTTACAGCACATCTTTCACAAAGAAGAAAATTGAGGGCTCAATCAAACAGCCGGATGCTGATTCAAAGAACAAATTTGTGTCTAAATCTATAAAATCTGAGGTATTCATCTGAAATTCCCCAAAATACTTTTGGTAAGGATATGCGATTGCTTTATTGGTGGATCAATTTCTGCTGATTGGTTCGTTAATCAATTGGTTGATTTGGCCTTGTGGGATTTAGGTTATATGAGCAATTTGTGTCAAAATATATCCATTTACTTAAAGAATGATTTATTGGTTTTCAATTAAAGGGATTTGGTCTTGATGGATGGGCCATTTGGGTTCCTTATGTTTCTACCCTGGGATTCAATTCTTTATGATGAATTTGGTGGTTGTCTCATGGTCTAGGCTGTATAAGTTTGGATAATTGACGGTGGAAATGTGTCTTGGCTTTTGAGTACTATTTCTGTTAAATTTTCATTAGATGGGATTATGTTATCAAAATTTGCCCATTGCTGCTTGATTCGGTTCTTAGTCTCAATTTCTATCTTTTTTCTGGTTATTGGCCCTGTAAAAAAAAAAAAAAAGCACGGTTTTGTCTCTCTGCCTTTTATTATCATACTAACTGTAATTATTGATATCTGTTATTCTTGTACTTCAAGGAAAATGCATACACAATTGCTTCATCAACAAAAACGGCAACAAAGACAGTCAAAACAACTGTTAGAAGGGAGAGGAAGGTTTACAGTTTGCCGGGACAGAAATATGATCCTCCAGAAGAGGTTGGTGGACCTATCCCACCTTCGAACTTTGATGAAGTTCAATGAAAATATTTAGAATATCTTGTCAGGATAAACCATTGTTGAGATTTCTGTCTTACTCTTTCTTGTTGACAGAGAGAGCCCTTGAGAATATTTTACGAATCATTGTCAAAACAGCTTCCATCAAGTGAAATGGCGGAATTCTGGTGAGCAATCTTCCCATTCTCCTGAGATATCTGCCGTTGAGTTGATGTATTGAAAGTTGAGGGGCCATTATTTTGACTTATTTATGATCATAATCATGTGGCATCCTGTCTTTTCTTCTTTCTCACTTCAATTCCAATCTGCATTTGTTTGTTTTTTGATCTGGAAATGAAGTATTACTAGTTAGTTATTACTCCAAACAATTCCAACTGAGCATTCCAAAGGAACTGCAACATATTCAACTTAGATACCAGCATCACAATTTTATCAAATCTGAGGGGTTTTGCTGAATCTGCAGTTTGGAACGGCCTTTGATTGCTCTCAGACCAAATATGGTACATCATAGCAGCCACAGTGCCTTTTGATGCAAACTTTGATAGATTTTCCTCTAACTCCCTCAGCAAACCACATGCACTATGATAGGAACATCTTGTTTGATCTTGGTCATTACAGCCTCCAAAAACTGTTTACCATAGGGACAGCTAAAGAAAGATGAGTCTCTCCTCTCCAGATGAGCTATTCGAGGCACACATATTACCAACTGCTATGTCACAGTATTGTAAAGCATTGTTGCTTATACAATCACAAAGTTGCAGAAAGTAACTAACCATGGAGAGGAATTAACTAGGAGAGTGAATAAAGAGATTCGAGAGCGTGAAAGGGATGGGGATGAGTAAATATGAGGGAATTTGACGGATTTTGTTAACAACTTCAACATATACAATTCATCAAGTATACTATGCTTTTGTAGAATACATTGGTGGTTATTACAGTTAGTCTCTGCCATTCACTCCTAACTACTAATCTTTTGTTCTTGTCTTCACTCACTGATCCTGTTTTAATGTTGGGCGTTGACATTCATTCTTTAACTGCTTCTGTCGCTATTATACTGATGTCATTGGATTGTTACTGCTTCTGTTTGCCTTATGTAGACATGATATGGTGATTGTGTTGCTTCCCCTTTGCTGACTTGTCCTCCTGCTTGCTGAATTGCTTACTGTATTGATCCTGGTTACATGACAGCCTCTTTCGATGAGTTGATCTTTAGTGGCAGTCTATTCTTCACAGCTAGCCAAGGAATAAAACTTTTGTCTGGTATGCTACTTTTGTTTCATACGGTCTTATACCATGGACTATTTCCTCTCTGTGCACCCAAAATTCATCAGCAGACTTTATAAAGAAATCTCCCATTAGACTCAGCTTTCCATCCAATTCCTAGCCACAATCTGGATGGTCATCCCTCATTGTCAACTTTGTTTGCTTTGTGCTCCCGAATATTTACACCCTTAAAGAAATAAAAATGCACTAATGTGATCCTAGTCTATCCTCCTTTGCTACAGCCCATATGTGCTTAACCATTGCAGCTTTGTTACAATCTGGAAATTCATTAAGCCTAATCTACATTTCTTCTTGGAATGTTGGGTTTACATGCCTCATGCCAGGCTACTAGATTATTTCTTATTTTCAGCACTTCTCCGGTCCACAAAAAGGATCACAAACAGCCTCAATCTCCTCAATCACTTGTTGAGGTTGGGGGAAATATAATTTTACCACTCCATAAGTAAGCTAACCTTATATTCATCTTTCATATCTACCATTTATGAAGTAATGTAATAACTTATTTCTGATTACTTGAAAGTGGAACAAATCAACACAATCCCAATCATTGGCAGTTTGATCATTTCTATTACAAATTTGAGGGAAAATGTGAAAAAATATAAGTAAAAATTTGCAACTATAAGTTTTTCCATTTAGAATTAAATGCATCTCTAAGGTTGTTGTTGGGAGGCACTAAAAGTATGAGAAATTAAGAACAAATCTCTATAAGGATCTACTTATGCACCCTTTGATTGAATTCATGAGGAGGCAGCATAGTAACGCACATGCACAAATTAATCACACAAACAATGACAAATGGAGAATGAACAATAGTAAAGCCCTTTGTGAATGAAGGTAAAAATCACAGAACTTTACACTTGAAATATTTCAACTATTTATAGGAGTCTAATTATAACAAACCTACCAAAACAACTTTAGTTACAATACTCATAGAGAACTACCCGAGTGACAAACAATAAGATAGCAAATTAGATAAAACTATTGGTAAAACATTCTAAACAAGAATTAGAATAACACGGTCAAGATTGATGAAGAGTAGAACATGATTCGTAGTCCCAATAGATGGCCAAAGTTTCCCTTTCTTCCTCTTTCTTTCTTCTCCTCATTGTTTGGTCCTTTGTTTTGTTTCAAATAACTTGAATGGATGACCTAAAAATTAGATGGATATTTATACTTGCATACTACTTGACCAGAAAGTCCTACAAGAATCATGCGAACAAGTTTGGTGTTAGAATGCCAGTCAAACCACCCTCCCACGTTAACATACTAGAATGCCTCCCTTCAAACCCTGGTCAAACGACTCTCCCGCATCAAAATGCTGGAAATCCTTTCGTCTAATTTCTTTTTGCATGGTGCAGTCCTGGAAGTTTTGCTTGACCAAAACTTTGAGACAAAGTCGAGCAAAAAGCCTTGTCAGCAATAGAAATAAGAAATAGAATACATGTAAAATGGGTATGAAATTCACGTAAGAGTGACTTATCTTAACAGTCATGACATTGTGATCCAACAGTTATAGGATCGAACCATAAAAATAACTTTTCTACAATTTACTAGTAATGCCACATATATTTGACCCTCCCAGTCCCAATAATGTAGGAGCCTTGTGCAATGGGCCTCCCTTTTGAGAAGTAAGCATTCAATTTCAGATGGAGTTTTGAATAATGAGGAAGGGTATTATTTAAAAATAGATAATCGTTATGTCCAAATAACAATTGGTGTAGGCATGGTAAAAATTTGCTTTTGCTGCACTTGATGTTTATCATTACACAATACTTAATTTAAGGGTTTTCCATGGACAAAATCTAACGTGTCAATGTTTCGAGAGGTCAATAATTATATCGGTTTGAGGCCTAATGATCATTGTTACCTTCAAGTGTTTCATGGCTTCAAGGTTGAATCATCCGATTAGGCTCCATATTGCAAGCTCCAGATAAAGAGATGCAATATGAACCGAGTAATACAATTGAAGAGAGTTTGATAAATATGCCTATTGGTCCTTCATAGGTTGCCATGCAATTAACACAGTCCACTTGATTAAAATCCACTCTCCTTCCTTAATTATTTCCGCTTGATGATGCTTTTCCTTTCTTGATAAGCTAGTGATATTCCTTTTTAACTGGTGAAGAGTCTTCAGCTTCATTATTGAAGGATCAGTTAACTTACTAAGGTGTTTCTGAAGGGGTTGCAGTCATTCGCTAAGTCTTTTTTTTTCTTCAGAGACTCTGTCATCTTTCTTTTGGCCTCAATTTTTATATGCTGTTCACAAATTCCCACTGATTCCTGGGTTATTTTAAGCTACATTGTCTTGCTTGGCATTGGATTGTTCAACTATCATATTAATTTTTAACACCCCTCCCCCAAAAAAAAAAAAAAAAAAAAGATATGAAAAACTCTCAGGTTATAACAGAACATGGTAGACTCAAAGAAGCTTCTTTTAGTTCCATGGTTGTAATGTTGTTATGTGCATAGTCCATGAGCTAAGAACCAAACCAAAGCATTGCTCTTCACAATAATGCATTCTTGTAGTAGTCTTTTTGGCACAAAAAGACATTCCAGAATCATAGTATAATACTGAAATTCAAGTATATTCAGCATGAAGTATGGCTTTTCTTTGATAACCAAATATTCCATCTGTTAATAAGTTACAAAGAAGGCCATGCGTTTCTCTTAGTGATGTTTCTGCTTTTGGTCCCTTCACCTCATCAAGTCAATAGAGTGATTTTTATTAGTTATATTTCCATTATTTTTTTTGGGAAACTTGATTGACTCTTAAATTAAATCTGCTACATTTACGTTATCAATCTTTTTTTTTTTTTTTGGTGGGTGTGCATGGACATAATCTTCTAAATTCTGGTCCTGGCTTCAGCTGCTTGGTCTGCGCCTCAATTTTGATGCATGAGTGCCTGCTCCTGGCTTTGACTGCTTAGCTTCTGCCTCATTTTTTTTCATCGTAGAGAAGTAAAAAATTCCTTGCTAATGTGTTCTTTACAATGTTCTTGACTTAGTAGTCCAAGATTAATTGTAGTTAAATCCAATCCTATGAGTATAGCATGAAGCCTTTAGCTGCTTAGAGAACTTTCATTATAGTACATAGTATATATTTTCACTTTCAGGACGAGTATATTACAACCATACCATGAAATCAAGGAAATGATAATGAAAAAGATATGACTCAAATGGAAAAGACAATGGAGAGATGGGCACCATAGGAGCATCATTGCCTATTAGGCTTCTGGTAATCTGGTTCTGCCATCACATATACTTGGATACTAGTTTTGGGCTTATGAGCTTACTAGTTTTAGGCTTGTGAGCACTTGGAGTAGATAACGTTGGAAATGAGAATACCAATACGTCCATGGAGTCTTGAAAGCTGGAAGACACATGTCAAACATCAAATCACTGAAGCTTAAACATGGAGAACTTTCTACTGATGCACCGTAGATCAAATAACACATCGTACTTTTAATCATGGTCTATTGGGAACGAAGGCTGATGTTAGAGTTTGATGAAAATCATATGGCTAATGGCCTAAAGTTTGAGTCCACAGATATTAGGAACTCTATAAAACAGCAATAATGGAGGAAATCACAGCAGTATTGCATACAATTCTTGACACAATAGCCCCTGGCCCCGACATGTACCATGCGTGTTTTTTCATAGCAGCTAGGGGAATCCTTGGACCAGAGGTCGTTAAAGCTGCCCAGGATTTCCTCTAATGGAAAGTTCTTGAAGAGGATAAGTGCCACATCCATCATCTTGGTCATAAGGTGCAAAATCTGAGCACAATTTGTGAGCTTAGACCTATTCCATGCTGCTATATGATATACAAGATCATAATGAAGTACTAACTGCTTGATTAAAGAGTTATTAAATAACTGATTGAACCAGCTTACGCTTCCTTCAAAGGTAGACTTACCTGTCATGACGTTCTTCTTTGCCATGAATTTGCTAGAGCAAGCTAAAGGAAGTACATTTCTCCTAGAGTAATGCTAGAAGTTGATATTTATCAAGCATACGATTCCTTAAGATGGGAATTCCTTATGGAGCTCCTCTTGGCTTTTGTTTTCCATACAAATGTGTCAAGTTTGTCATGAACTTTGCTTATCAATTTCATTTTCCACCGTAATCAATGGCAGCCTCGAAGGCCACTTTCAAGAGACCAATTTCACCATATCTTTCTATTCTGGCCACGTAGTCCCTTGCTAGGAGTTTTAAAGGATTGCAATCCAACCAAAACTTCAACTTCCGTACTAAATTTGAGAAGTTGGGAATGACCTCTAATCTCATCATTTTTCTGCAAGGGTGATATAATGTCAGTTTGGCTAATTTTTGGATGTTTTGAGAGTTTGTTCTTGTTGTGCTTGAAAGTCAACATAAAGAACAATGACATTATTTGGTGGAATTGTTGGTCATGAAAAGAGAAATTCTTGGCACGTTGGGGTTCCAAGAGGGAATCATGCGCATAAAGTATCTTGGAGTTCCTCTCTCTTCCACACTATCGAAAGTTTCATACTACGATTCAATTTGTTTAGGAGTAAGGTAGAAGCCCATGTGAAGAAAATGGGTTGGGATAATCTAATCCACTTTGCATCATGGAAGAAAGCAGTCATTTGCAAGTGTCTTTGGACAGTGCCCACAAAGAAACTGTCTTCGGATAAGGTGGTTGCATGCCTTGGAAAGGAGTTACCGATTAATGACGCCCCTTTCACTATTTGTCTTTCCTTTCTTTTTCTATTAACAAGTTACCAACGCGGAATAACATTAACTTATTGGTTGGCAATGTAAGATTTGTGATTCATGGATTAATATCCTACGGTAGGGAGCAATCCCCTTGCAGTTATAGCGAAGTAGTGCAGCTAGGTAGGTTAAGAATTGCAATCTTCTAGTTTTATTTGTGAAGCCTTCATTCATTGGTAATTGAAATCCAAAGATCAGATACCCTCTTTTTCTCACTTACAACGTATTTTAATGCTTTTTAGCAATGCAATGCGTTGGGAATATCGATTCAATAAGAGTAGTTGGAGCTTCTCCCTTTGATCAATTCGCTACTTTGAGAACAATTAGAGTAGAAGATGAAGAAGACTTCCAGATGTCACATGCAACTTGAAGCTATGGATCACGCAGAAGAAAAAACTGATAGTTGGGAGGAGGAAACTTCTAAGCATCAAAGAAGGATGCAAGTCAATTGTCCACCATCAAAGCGATGAAGGCTCCTCTGTGAGAATGGCATATGACAATACAATCTAGGGGACCAAATTACCTTTGTGAAGACTTGTGTGGCACTTATCCTTAAACATGGCTTTCTCCCAAAGAGATCAATTACAAGGAGGCTCTGCCCTGAAGACATAATATGAAAAGGGGGCATTTTTTGCATCCATTGTTTATAGTTCTGGAGGAGAGGAACTCTACAAAAATCAGGGATTTGAACATGCCACTTGGTTAGTTCCCCTCGATATTACAGTAGGTTGATTTGTTAGTTTTGTTGTTGGCATGTGTTGTGCTAAATTATCTTTGACAATTCCCAGTGCTTTTGGTACATTGGAAATTTGCCCTCTTGGGAATGTTTTTCAAACTTTTGCTTACCCAAACAAAACACTGCATTATCTCATTAAAACGAACAGTTGAACTTCATGAAATCCTGTTAAATCTTGAAATCTTACAGGTGAAGTGTTTGTGCAGGCAAGCAATATCTTAATCAAGCTTTATCATTACCAAAAGTGATTGCTTTAGCTAGCTTAGTAGTTAATAAAGATAGAGACTAATCAGTGGAATCTTATTTCAATTAGTCAATGCAATGGAGCCTCGCTGGCTATTTTTTATCCATGTTAGGAATTATGTGGGACTGGTACTCGCAATGAATGGAACCATGATTTTTTTATCTCTTGGACAAGTTGTTTGAATCAATCATGTACATAAGCTGCTCTGCTTTAATAAGCCACTTTGCCCAGAAGGAAAACAGAACATTTGAACAAGTGTTATGAAACAATATTGATGACTGTTGCGGTAAATGGCCTTTAGTGTCCTTCGTATAGTGTAGGAATGTCTAAGTGAAATACTCTAGCAGCTGTGATTGAGGAGTGCGGTAAACTTTGTATCCAGAAACAAAATGTTTACTACTAGATTGTATTGTAGCTAAAATTATTCTAAGGTCAATGCTTCTGCAGGTTGATGGAACATGGCTTGTTGTCGCCAGAAAGAGCAAGAAAGGCACTCGAAAAGAAGCAATGGAAGCAAAAACATATTCGGATGGGAACTCCGGTAAAATCTCCAACACCAACGAGTAAACTAGCCAGTTCGGTGAAACAACAGCTGGGGTCAAAGAATGGCGAGATAAAGGCGAAGAAAAGAATTATTAATGACAGTGACGATGAATACATTGCAAGTTCTAAGAGAAGAAAATGATGAGGTGATTCCCTCTGCTATGCTTTCTCCTTGTGGGAGTGTACTTCCACATTATTGGTTAACCTAAAATTTCTCAAATTTAACCGTGGAAAATTAAGGTTGTAACATTTAAACTTACAGAAGTTACCATATTGTGACATCCTTCATGATGCCTAATTTAGACAATCAATAAAATGATAAGACAAGATTTGGTCAAATTGTTTATCAAGTGTTGTTTTGTCATGGCTTTCTGCTCTCAATGTGTCCGATTTATCAAGCTATACCGTTCTCAAATTTCATGGAATCATTCTCGGTTAGCTAAGATCATCCGGATTATTCAGACAATGTGGATTGTATTTTCGAAGTATTTCATTCAAGTGTTGGCCAATGGTCGATAATTGGATGTTGGGGCCCTGCTGCATTCAATACCGGATAGGACCAAACAGGAAGAAGAAGAAATTCTTTCCTAACTAGCATAGATTGAATTGTTTGAGGAAAGAACTAGCAGGTCTTTGCATTCTTACTGATCTTTTGATTCCTTTCCAGAGCTAAGATTTATCCATTCAATCTACGCTAGCCATGCCGAGCTAGACATATCAGTGAGCGGAGCCATTTATTTCATTATTCTTTTTGAGCATTTTGAAGGCCATGTTCTTGATTCTTTTATTCCTGACTGCCATAACATGGAATTTTAATGCACAAAACTCTTACTACATGCAAAATCAATGTAAGGTCAGATTACTTTTGGTCTATTGCACAATACTTTATCTTATATAATACTGAAAATGTCATTTTTATGACTTGAACTTATAAGCAACAGGCCCATAATTTCTTATGTCTGACCTTAATTTTCTCATCAAACCCACACTCCCATCTCTTAAAGTTCAAATTTTTGGTTCGACAGCTCTAGAATATGTAGAATCGCAGGCGAAAGAATATCCATAATGCATCACTTACCTTCAGTTTTGAATCGCGGTGTGTGGACATATCATTATCAAACTAAAGAGGAGTCGTAGCATCTCACTCGTTTTGGCCAGTTAAAAGGCTCAGCTGAAGCCGGCATAATCTGACCAACCGGATTATCATGCTTGACTTATCTTCAAAAAACTCGCCGGACAGTGTTATTCGGAGCCTTACGTAACTGGAACCATCCCGTTTAAAAGTAACACCCTTATGACCCGTTTTTATGAGCAACTACGTAGATAAGTGGAGATAATTCTCTTTATCGAAAGATCATTGAAATAATTTTTAATTGATCATTATATCTGGACCGTACTGATCTCGATATTTGAAATTTGAATTTATATTAATTATTTGTAATTTATAATGCAATTAAAATAAGTTAAATATCAAAAAACATTTAATTTATCTTCTTGATGGGAGTGATGAAAGTGTACACCTATTCATAAAAAGATATATTTATAAAAATATATGACTTTTCATAAAAAGATATGTCTTTTTATATTGAAAAGACGTAACTGTAGGTTTCTTTAAAAAGGGTTTATAAATAAAGAGTATGAGTAATTATATCTCTTGATTTACGTTTTCTTTTTCTTGAGAAGGATCATTGTGTATTGTTACTCTGCCATAGTTTCTTAAATGAATCATTATAAATAGCATGAATTAAGATACGTACTAATTCGTATTATCTAATAAAGATTAAATGCCAAATATATTCAACAAAATGTGTTACGGTCCCAATTTAATTGTTAATCATAGAAGGAGGCACACTTTTAGGTCCCTTTTTTAGACAATTATTTTTCAAGTGACATTAGAACTAGACGATTAAAGTGACAAAAAAAAGAAAAAAATTGTAGCCTAAACATTAGATACCACTGTATGCACTTGTTTGAATCTGTAAGGTACTGAATAATAACATGATCACAATGTAACAACAATATTACAGCTAATGTAACAAAATTACACACAAGAAACGCCATAAATTTTTATATAAATTACCCCTTCAAATCAAAGAGAAAAGCTATCAGGTTTGAGAGTGCTAATAGAACTAAACTATTGTCAGGCAGGATATACAAAACTACTAAATTTCTCAATATGAAGATATGATTATCTTATATTCAAACGTTTTGCATATTGCTACATGAGTAGAAACTTTAGAATGATACGAATGATTTAGTACAGCACAACAAAAGAAGGTAAAGATTTGAATGTTAATCGCTGTCCGGATTGAAGAATTATCCCCTTAGCTTTTCCTTTTTTGGTTATCTCTTGTGTTTCTCTTAAAAATAAAGCAAAACTTGAACAAAAAATCACAATTCTACTTTTGGCTTATTAGAAAATTATTATGTCGCTCGATGCTGGTCAAGCGTGGACATTTTTTCAATGTATTATTTGAACTCTTATTAAAAATGCCAATCTTTACCTTGAGCTTGTCACCCGTGCATTGGGCGGGAGTATTTCATCAATTTGTTGCTTAATCTCCATCCTCGTGTACTTTGAGGGAGAGCATTCTATCAAATTTTAGGTTTTGAGTCATTTATTTGTGAGTATCATAATAAATGGATAGTCATCGAAAAGATGCTTAATTTTTACATGTGGCATGCTTGAGCAAAGATGTCAAGTAAGGATTACACAATATTTGTATTTAGTCGGCTGATGGTCAATTGATAATTGTTTGAACGATAAAGAATGTTGAAGGGTCATATGCAGTTAGAATTCTTAAATGATGCCAATGATATATATTTAGAATTTGAATTATAATTTAAATAAATTTAAGTCAAACTATTAAACTTTTTATCAGAATCATTCACTTTTTTTTGGTAAGTTAGAATCAATCACATCATAATAATAAATAAGAGTTTAAAAGATACCCGATTTACTTTTTGATATATTTTTTGATACTTAAGTTAGTAAACTTTTTAAAAATATAGAATGTGGATAGGATTGTGAGGATGAGAGAGGGAGAAAGATTGTGGGTTTGGCTTTATATTTTACGAAAGAATAAGTATATTAACTAATTATATTCTATTCATTATTTTCTAGCTTTTCTTCTATTCTCTTTTTCAGAAAAAGTGAAACATATTTATAGTTAAATCATTAGATAATAGCGGTTTTATAAAAAAATAACCAGTCACGATCTGAATAGTTAGACTAGTTGAAAACTAATTAATTTAATTGTCATTGTACACATTCTAATTATAAGATTTTCTGTAAGTGTTTTAACTAATGATGACAAGCAATTGATATTAACCAATTAGGATAACTTTGCTTGGGCTAACCGCATATCATATAAATCATTTACTTGATTTATCTATTTGATTAAATTAACCGCTCAATCAAACATTTAGATATCCAATTATTTGGGCCTATGACTCAATCTGTTCAATAGCTATTTAGCCATTTAGCTAGTCGATTGTCTATCTAATCTTAATTTGTTTAGATGAAAATTAAATTAATATCAAACTCTATATTCTTTAAGCTCAAACCTAATGTCAGTCATTCTAAGTTGTCATGAGTTCACTGTAGCAATTAATTCTATACACAATCCATTTTAATAAATTATTTAATATATATCATATGATTTAATTTTAACATAATTAACCCAAATATAAAACTTATAGATTAATAGTAGCTCTAGAGATTATAATAATAAATATTAATAGCCAAGAGGGTTGTGCCTGGATACTAATGCACAGCTCTAGTGCCTGAGTTTCAAGTTCGTTCAATATAAATCTAACGGTTTAAAGTTATTTAGAAAATAGAAAAATGACTTTTAAATTAAAATATCTGAACTTTTGGGATCAAGGCGGATAGACTGCGCTTCAGATGGGAAGCTCCACCGGTTCGTTTAGCGTGTAGCAGCATGCAGCATGCAGCATGCAGCACATCCGTGACAAGGTGGTCACTCAAGCACTTGTTGTGGCATTAGTCGAACAGCTGCAAAGATCCGCCGGTGGGTATCGGCCCGCACAACTGTCCGAGCTCACGTTGAATTCTTCGAAATACGGCACGGCGATGCAGGAGCCTCCCGAATCGTGTTATTTGTAAACTCTATCAACGAAGCTGCGAAGGGGATCTTCACGTCGGTTAAACGACAGCGAATTCCACCCCAGATTGGATGTTGCAGCGCCGTTTTATTCGCAGTGGGTTGGTCACCCACCTACAAGATTGTTCCAGACAGATCTGTAAGCGATGTTTAGATATCCTAACGAGCTCGGGATTGGTCCAGACAGCTGATTAAACGCCAGAACGATCGAAGAAAGCGGCCTGCTCGTGCCGGTCGACGATCCGACAAGGCATGCCGCCGGTGAGCTTGTTCTCGCAGATGGCCTCTAGATTGGGGAGATGACGAGGGAAGGTGGGATTACGCCGGACCTTGTTGTCGTTCAGGTAGAGGTGGGCGGACACGCCACCTTTGTGTATATATATCTTTCGAAGCTTGTTACCCTTGATTCAGTGTGCTGCTAGAGACTGGGATTTTTTGAGTTTTAAGAGCCTTGAGAGAGCTGGGTAAGCTTTGTTGTAAAGATAGAGTGAGATACACTTTGAGAGAGGAAGATTATACACTTGAGGTTGTTTTCTTTCGTTAGAACTTGAGTAGCCAACACTTATAAACAATTCTCTTATAGTACATTTCTTCGTGGTTTTTTCCTTGGTTTCGAAGGGCTTTCCACGTTAAAACTTGTGTTCTCTTTGGTTCTCTATCCTTACTTTCCTTGTCGTCCGCGCCTGTGTGTGCCCGAGAACTCGTCCGCGGTCACCCGTGCGACCAAGTGTGTTTTTTTTTCCCAACAAGTAGTATCGAGAGATTTTGGTTCTCTATCCTGTTCTTGTATTAATGGAGGTTGGAAGCAAAATGATCTGGTTTGAACGGATCAACTTTGACTCTTTGCAAAGCAAGATGTCGAACTTACTTTTTGAAGTCCATGCATAATCCCGTTTTTGCCGCAAAGAAAAGCGGTGACAAAACGGAAAGGCGATGACGACGTTCGAGCACAAGCAAGTGTTCGGGTATATCACGGCGATTTGTGGACGACAACGTGTACAACCACGTTCGGGTGAGTCCAATGCCAAGACGCTGCGGGGAGAAGCCGCAAAAGCTCTTTGCCTCCAAATCGAAATAACAAAATCTTTCACTTGATGCGGGTGATGAAGTGCTGCGGATAGGGACAGTCATGCTCGCCGATCACTCCGAATGAGTTTCGTGGCTGCGTGGGACCGACTGAATGGCGTGGGGATCAAGTTCGAGGATGAGGTCCTCGGACCGTGGTTGCTAGCAACCCTCCCGACTCATGGGAGGTTATGAGGATCACCATTGCCAATACACTCAAATGGCGTGGTGACTTTAGAGATGGTCAAAGGAGCGGTCTTGAACGAGGAAATGCGACGGCGTTCTCAAAGGCATCCACCTCTCAAGACTCAAGTCCTTGTCACCGAATGCGGGGAAGGAGCCGAGGGGCGTGGCCCAAAGTCTCGAAGACAAAGGGCGGAGTAAGTCACGTTCCTACCAAGATATGGAGTGCCACCATTGTGGCAACAAAGGCCACATCAAGAAATTTTGTTATAAGTGGGAAGCGTGAGAACGCTCGATGCTGCAAGGGCGAAAAGAGACGTGGCGAAGAGAGTCCTCGGTCTCTGTTGCCAACAGAGAAGATCTCCTTTTGGCCACGAGTCCCGAGGACTTAGTGGCCGTGGGCTGAGCATCCTCCGATTGGGTAGTGGATTCTCGGCGCTTGATCCACGCCACCAAGGAGAGAATCAAGCCCCACTTACACTCCGCGCGCCCCCGGAGTGTTAAGAATGGGCAACAAGGAGACGCTCCAGTACATTGACGTGGAGACATCATCTTGTTGATGAGCGGTGGAGCCGATTTTGAAGGACGTCCGACACGTCCTCGATATTCGGATGCATATCATTTCAAATGAGACAACATGATGAAGGCTATTGCGTCATTTCAGGATGGCAGTTTCAAGGGGTGAAGGGCTCCATGGTGGTTGCAGGAGTAAAGGCTTCGGGCTTTACGTAGTGAAAGCCAGTAGGTGGCGAGGTGAATGCCACGGGGAGTGTGGAGTCCTCGGGCTTGTGGCACAAAAGACTCGGACACATGAGTAAGCGTGGCATGAGTCATCTGGCGAAGAAGGGTCTCATTCTGGAGATGGATGGAGACATGCCGAGGACTTGCCCTCACTGCATGGCGGGGAAGCAACGCAGAGTCTCCTTTTCAGGAGATGTGTCTTCCAAGAGGTCCGAGGTTTTGGAGCTCGTACACACTGATGTGTGTGGTTCCCTCCCGAGAAATCATTTGCGGAGCACAATACTTTGTCTCCTTTATCGTTTGCTTTCAAGAAGTCATGGTGTTCCCTTTGAAGACCAAAGATCGGGTTGCGGGAACCTTTGAGCGATTCCATATCCTCGCTGAAATGAAACCGGAGGAGGTTAAAGGCCGTTCGGAGTGATAACGGCGAGAGTACATTAGGACGTTGATGCCTATCAGAGCTCACGGCATCAAATATCGTAAAACTCCACCAAAGACGCGTCACGGTTGAATGGCGTGGGCGAGAGGATGAATCGCACGCCGATGGAAAGGGGGTGCAAGTTGTCCGAGGCCAAGGGCTTCGGGATCTTTTGGGCCGAGGCCTTGAGGACGGCCGCCCATGTAATCAACCGACGCCGCCCGGAAGCCTCTGGATGGAAAAGTTCTAGAGCAAGATTTGGACCGGAAAAGAACCAACAGATAGCTATCTTCTGACTTTCTACGCAAAGCCTTTGTTCATGTTCCAAGAGATGAAAGGACTGCCGGAGCCAAAGACAATGCAATGTGTCTTTTCAAGCTATGGCGAGGATGAATTTGGGTATAGGTTTTATGACCCAAAGGAAAAGAAGCCGGTGCGGTCCGCGACGTGGTCTTCGTTGAGGACGAGACCATCGAGGACATTGGGAAGGAGGCAAGTCTCCTCCCACTACTTCCGGGACGGACAGAGTTGATTTTGATGTTTGTCATCCAAAGGCTCCCGAGTCCGATGTTGGCGGTTCGGTGTGGCAGTAACCAAGGTGTGAGGCGATTCCACCGCACCTGCAAGACTTGGTTGAAGATTTGCACCTCCTCAAAGCCGAGGTCGCTTGCCCGACAAGACGGTCATCCGAGGGTGAGGCGTCCGTCCGTCCGCCTTCCAAAGAAGTGAGTTTGTCCTCCTCACTGATGCTGGAGAACCAGAGAGTTTTGATGAGGCCATGTGTAGCGCTCAGAAGGATGAATGGGTTGAAGCCATGAAGGAAGAAATGACTTCTCTTCATAAAACCATACATTTGAGGCTGGCTAAATTGCCTAAGGGGAAGAAGGCTCAAGAACAAATGAATCTTCCGCCTCAAAGCAACTGAGGACACAAGTGAAGCCAAGACACAAGGCATGACTTGTGGTGAAGGGCTTTAAGTCAACGAAAGGGTATTGACTTTGATGAAATCTTCGCACTCTGTTGTGAAGATGTCCTCGGTCCGTGTAGGCCTGACCGGCAGCCGTAACTTGGACACGGAGATTGAGCAACTGACGCCCGGATGACTTTTCTCCATGGAGATCTAGAGGAAGAGATCCACACGGAGCAACCAGATGGTTTTGAAGTCAAAGGAAAGGAGGGATTTTGTCGTTTGAAGAAGAGCTTGTATAGCCGAAACAAGCTCCGAGACAGTGGTATCGGAAGTTTGAGTCCATTATGGTCGAGACAAAGGGTACCATAAGACTTCTTCTGACCACCTGTGTCTTTGTGCGTAAGTTCTTGGAAACGATTTCGGCATCCTTCTCCTTTATGTGGGACGACATGCCGGTTGTTTGACGTAATAGTGCTCTGATCAAGGAGCTGAAGAAGCAACTCGATGATCTTCGCCATAAAGACCTCGGGCCGTAATGCAGTTCGGGATCGAATTTCATGACCGAGAGGGTAAGAAGCTTTAGGCATGTCCCAGAAGGCTATATTGAAAAGGTGCTTCAGAGATTTAGCATGGAAGGGTCCAAGCACATCGTAGACTCCTTTGCCAACCATTTTAAGTTAGAGAAGGAAAGGCTGATGTCCCCTCGGACACCGAGAAGGCGCGCATGAGTAAGGTATCTTACTCCTCGGCCACCTCAGAAACCTTATGTACGCGACCGTATGTACGCGGCCTTCCATTACTCATGCGGTTGGCCTTGTGAGTGATTCTCTCAAACCCGTGTATGGAGCATTGGGTCGGCGGTGTGAAGTGGATCTTCGATATCTTCGCGACCTCCAAGATGGGTTTGCGATTTCAAATGAAAAGCCTCACCGATTGCGTACAGATACTTGACGCAGCTATGGCGGGGACGCTGATTCCCTGAATCAACGTTCGGATACTTAGTGAAATTTGCGGAGAGGCGGTCTCACTCGGTCAAGTTACGAGAGGTGCGTCGTTCTCTCCACTCACGAACGCGAGTTTATTGCGTGACCAGGCCTGTATGGAAATGCTTTGGATGAAGAGGTTTGTCGGAGAATCGGGTCTAAGGCAAGAGACGACGAAATCCTTTGTGATAGTCAAAGTGTCATTCACTTGTGTAAAAACTCCTCATTCCATTCTCTACCAAAACACATTGACGTGCGATATCATTGGGTGAGAGATATTTTTGATGATGGGCAGCTATTAATTGGGAAGGTCGATCAGGGATAACGGGTCATATATACTGACAAAGGTTTTGCCAAAGGGGAAGGCGGAAGCTTGTTGTGACATTCTTAGGTTTAACCAACTTCACCCCACTCGGGGCGTGAGGGGAAGTTTGTTGGGGTCACTCTCGGCCCGCATTAGTCCTGCTGACTCCATTGGCGAGAATGGACGAGGACTTTGTTGGTGCGTCATGTCAGAGCGGTTGCCGAGGACGGGACGAGGAGCTTAGAATCGTGGCGTAAACTCTATCAACGAAGGCTGCCCCGGCCGCTTTTGCAGTGAGTTGGTCACCCACTGATTGGATGTTTGAAACGGCCAGCAACTTCCCGATGACAGTCTCGCCATCTCGACACGCCAAGCATGCGCCGCCATGACAGGCCTAGGGCGTAGGGTCGAAGACCTACGTCCAAAGGGGTGGGCGGACACGCCACCCTGTGTACTATATATACGTGCTTGTTGCCACAAGGTGTCTTAGAAAGCCGGATTTTTGAGTTTAAGAGCCTTGAGAGAACAGGATGTTCTTCAGTTGAAAGATAGAGTGAGATACACTTTGAGAGAGGAAGATTGTACACTTGAGGTTGTTTTAACGTTAGAATTTGAGTAGCCAACACATGAAAACAATTCTCTTTATGAGACGTTTCTTCGTTTTTCCTGGTTTGAAGGCCTCCACGTTAAAAATCCTGTGTGTTCTCTTTGGTTCTATCTTTATTTTTCTTGCCGTCCGGAGAAATATTCTCAGTCTTTGTCAAAAAGTCTGGGTCCGCTCGATCACCCGTGCAGCCAGTGTATTTTTTTCCCCAACAATACGCTACTACTGACAAGGTGGCAAAGGAATACCACACAAGCACTTGTTGTGACTAAACGCCCACGAGTCGAACAGCTGCAAAGATCCGCCGGTGGGTATCGGCCCGCACAACTGATTATAGCTCACGTTGAATTCTTCAAAATACGGCACGGCGATGCTCGGAGGAAGCCTCCCGTATATCTTGTTATTTGTAATAACCATGTCACTCAGCTGCGAAGGGATCTTCACGTCGGAAAAATTAAACGACAGCGAATTCCACCCCAGATTAAGATACCACAGCGCCGTTTTATTCGCACCGAACAAGAACGACGCATCGCCTACAAGATTGTTCCCAGACAGATCTATGTAAGCGATGTTTAGATATCCTAACGAGCGCGGGATTGGTCCAGACAGCTGATTAAACGCCAGAACGATCGAAGAAAGCGGCCTGCTCGTGCCGGTCGACGATCCTAAACTTCTGGGTATGCCGCCGGTGAGCTTGTTCTCGGACAGATTTAACTCGGTGAGATTGGGGAGATGACCGAGGGAAGGTGGGATTACGCCGGAGAGCTTGTTGTCGTTCAGGTAAATGTATTTTAAGCTTGGGATTTGGCCGAGGAAGGAAGGGATGTGGCCGCTGAGATTGGTCCAGCTAATAGAGATCCTTTCGAGAGATCTGAGTAAGGTAATTGATTCAGGGATAGTTCCTGTAAGACTAGGGATCTCTATGAAGTTGAAGCCTTGGAGGTAGGTGAGGTTGCCAATAACAGGCGGGATCTGGAAGGGATGGTTACCTCTGAAGGCGAAGAAGTACGTGACGCGACCTTCGGAGTTGCATTCTATGGCCCAACCTGTGCAGCAGTCGGTGTCTAATTGCCACGCGCTCACTAAGTCAGGTGGGTTGCCGAGAGCTTCCTGGATTTCGAGCAGGGCGTCGTTGTCGTTCGAGTTGCAGAGCTTGGCGGCTGCGGTAGGAAGGACCGAGAAGAAGAGGGAGGAGAGGATGAGCAGGGAGCATAGACGACGGAGCATTGGTTTCTCCATATGTTTTTCTTTTTTTTTGGATATAACTCAATGCTCTCCACCCTTTGTAATATATATACGCCCCTTGTTGGGCCGTCCGATCATATCGGACGGCTCCTTTAAAAAAAAAAAATTATCAAACGCGGAAAATATATTAAAATATATATTTTTATAATCAAAAATAAAAAAATATTTTAAAAATAATATAAAAAAATTTATATATTTTTTTAATATAAAGACCAGAAATTCAATCTGGAAGTCCAATCGAGGTCCAGAGGTCCTTCATAGAGGCGAAGGACCCTCCCTGGTTAATGCTCTCCATCCTTTGTTATATATATATATCCGCATATATATATACAAGAATATATATATAATATATATGTTTGTTGGGTCCCAATATAAGTCTCGGAATCACCCGGTAAAGGCCCAGAAGAGACTCGAGGATCTTCCACTCAATCTGATCTTTTGAGAACTGCCTTCTCCAACGGGTCCGCGAACTCACAAGAAGCTCCACCCAATGGCGAGGCTACATCGCCACGCAAGGCCGAGAAAGCCCGATAACCCCGTAACTTGCCAAGCCCGATTCCTAAGAAGAACTCGAACCTTTCCTCACTATCTTCCGAAGAACGCCTTCTCAGCAAGACGCGAACTCAACCAAGATCGACGCTGACTCCCCAGGACGCCCCGATGCACGCCTAAGCCTGCCACCAGAACTGCAATTCCTGCCAAACTCCTCAATCATCGCCATCCCGCACACGCCAAATCAAGTCGACGCCTAAACCCGGATGCGACACGCCTGGGGCTACGCACATGCCTTCCACCCGCCATCCGACGGCTACCACGATTCTCTCCCTAATGGCATGATCTTTCCTATAAATACCCAACAAAGTCTCTTTCCAAATGACTGAATTTTCTCTCCCCAAACTTATTCCAGAAGAAGGAAAGAAATCCCACTCTCTCCCTCGGCCGCTTAATCCCTCTTTTTTCGGAGAAACGGAACAAAAAAGAGTGACAAAGCTTCCCAACGAGAGTGATAAAGCCTCCCAGCGAGCAAAATCTCCTAGAACAGAAATACAAAACAAGAGATAAGGAAGGAATGATCCTTAACACTTCAGATTCAGAAAGACTTCCATCTAAATAAATGAAGATTTCTAGCGCCTGAGCCTCATGATTTTTCCTCCCATTTAAGAGGAGGCTTTCCACATAAAAATCCGGTCTTAATCTCTCTCTCTCTAAGACCCTAAATCTCAAACATTCGTGTTGCTCGAAAATCACGGATCCGACAAGTAACAATGTTATTCCATGTAAAAAAACCTTTAGTCAAATTAGCTTATGTTTTGGATTTGTTTTAAACTTTCTATACTTTAAAATTGTTGACTTAAGGCAATAGTTAATACGTAATACGAAATATTCTTGTGACTTCACTAATTGGACACGTATTAACATTTCTTCCCAATTTTATTCGAAACAATATTTTCATTAAAAGTAAAATATGTAGATCGAATTAGGTTTGAACCAAAAAAAAAAAAAATTATAATTTAAATTGTCCAAACCAAGTCGTTTATATTTTTAATTTGATTACAATTTGAATACTCAAATAGAACAGATCTGAACCAAACCCCATGCGCACATACACATATATATAATAAATAGAATTTTTATTGTAATAAAAAATATCTTTACCATACATATTTTTATTGTACTTTTAAATCAATATTTAATACAAATTGTTGAATTTATAATACTTTTAAAGTTTTAGTATCATTTAAATTATTACATATTTTTATTTAATGTTGACAAAAATCATATTTTAAGTAAATTTCTATATTATATTATTTGACTGATAAATAAATTTAATATTATAAATTGTATAAATTATTCAAATTAAATAAACTTGTAAATTGATTATTTGGATTGTCTAACTCAAATGAGGACTTAATTTTGTTCAATAATAATCCAAAATATTATACTCGATCTGTTCACATATATTTGTTGGGTTATAAGTCACACCCATGTAAATCTACACATATTTGGCATTCTATTTGGTGATTCGAATGATGTCATACGAATACTGTATGGACACTATGGACATTTTAAATTAGAATAAATTTGATTATCTTTTATTATAAAAAATTTTATTTTTATTTCATTTGAGAGATATTTGGTGAAATTTTATTAGAAAAGTTAATCATATTATTTTCTAATTTTGAAATATCGTTAATTAAAAATTTATATTTATTTTTAAATTAACCTATGATAAAAAATGTATATAAGGACCTCAACTCTAATGATATAATCAAGAATGAGTTGAGAGCAAAAAAAAAAAATAAAAATAAAGAGGAAATAAAGAAGATAAAGATTCGAGTATTCGGTTGAATTTTGAATTATATTCGAATATCCATCGACCTTAGGTATATTATTCTTGAAATTGTAAAAATATTTTTTTGCTAGTCATATTTCAACTCTTTCATTTTATACTTATTGTTACTCGGTCTATTTATTATAAGGTATATAGTTCTTATATTTGTGAGATTTGTGTAACCGAATTAATTTTATAATATAGATATTTTAGATTTATCGTCTCATAATTTTTTTATCTCATTCTTGAAAGGGTTTTCTGTATGAAAATTATGTTTTGTTTCATTATTAATAATTATTATGTATTTGTTATAAATTGTTATTTCTTTCCTGACGATTTAAATAAGTGGTTCTTATCCCAACAAAATTATCCTTTAATCTGCATCATGTCAATCCATTTTCAACCTATATCAAATTATGTCATATGCTTTTTCTCCGTCTAGTTCACGCTCTATTTTTTCATATTTATCGATGTATACATTCTTGGATAAATACTAATTTAACATCTTAAAAAAGTTAAATAAATTTTGATAATTATATAAAAATTACGTGAATAGAATAATTGATTCTTTGTTTTACTTCATACAATGGTGGTTTTTTTTTTTGTATATTTTTAAAAGAACTAATTATTAAATAATTTTTTTTTTCAAATGAAGTGTAAAATCTACCAAGGAAGATATATTAATAGTTATTTTTAATGATATAAATGAAGGGTTCGATTATAATATAAGCTAACCCAGAAGAAGCCAGCCCACCTGTCGAAAGGGCCTAAGAAGTATCAAAGCCCTAAAGATCCCATGGACAGCCCATTTTCAACGGATGCATTCTGGGTTAAAGAAGGTAGCGATGATCCATACTCAACAGGCAGCCTTTATGGTGCGACCAATCATGGCCCAAGTCCACCCTTCACCTTAGTAGTTGTAGTTTGGTAGCATAGAGGATGTTGATACAGTAGACACTGACCGATGGTGGTAGAGATCAACCCTGGGAAACAACCATGTTCGTCGACCAACAATATTTCAGCCAATTCACGCAGGAATAACCCATTCTCTGTCGGCTATAACCAACTGCAGTCACATCACCGCCATAAAATGACACTTGACAATGGCAGCTCTCGTCAATGTCCAATGGCCGGTGAATCCTGGCGGATACTTGTCATAAGCTTTAGCGTCAACGCCACAATTGGCCACGCCTACATATATCCCTCTCCTCTATCAAAGAGGGGATCAATCCCAATCGATTGGCAAAAATTCCAAAATAACCAAATCTATTTCTAAAAACAGCTTTCTCACTCTTCGATATTCTAAAAGCCACTCTTCGAGTGTAGTACATTAGAGCCTTGCCCTCCAACTTTCTCGAAACCACTCTCTATTGAGCACATTATAGGAGCTCAATTCTCTTTTTGCATCCCCATGTACGTGCATCATTGTATTCCTCTACATCCTCATATTATTCTATTTATTAAGAAAGATTTTTAACTTAAATATCAAAAAATAAATCGGAGAGTGAGTTCTACAAATTTTCTGACCTTTTGTTTATTATTTGTGGTATACAGGACTCAGGTTAATAGAGATAAAAATTGGATCAACTCTAATTCGACCCACAGTAAAAAATCGAGTAATTTTTTAATCCACACAATAACTTAAATCCAAAGATACATTAATAAAAAAGAAACAAAATAAAATAATATAATTATTTATATATATTTTTATTTTTTAAATGTATAAGCTTGTGATTATTAGATTTAATATCTTAGGAGCATAAGCACTCTATCGCTATTCATCGCGATAGAGTGCTCCTCGTCCCAAACTCAAGGTGGACCTCATGTTATCACTCCACGGGGTTCTCCAAATCCTCTATTTTTATTTAAATCTACTAAAATATATTAAGAAGGTAATAATATTAATAATAAATTTAATTTTTATTAGTATCTTTTCTTTAATTTTTTTAAATAAATTTAACTATCTCTAAATTTATTCATTTAACTGATTTCTCATTTTTCTATCCTACTGGCCAATTCCAAACAAATGGTCATACATTGTGGAGGTAATATAATCAAATATTATTTAAAATGATATAAATTGTAATGTGTCTCTATAAATTCTTAAAAAATTAGAAAATCAATAAAGTTCAACCAACTAATGAAGGGCTCATTTTGATTTTTTAAACATTTTATAAATTTTAGAACTATATAATATTTTAAACATTTAATTTTTGAATCTTTTGGCATCTTGAACTCTTCGACACCTTACCCTCTTACATTTTGAATATGAATATTTCAGATTTAAGCTGTCTATTTTGTTTTCGTACCATCAATAACATTTGATGTATATAAATTGTAAATCTAGATATTAAGCTGAAAAATGAATTGATGCAAAATATAAGTGAAAGTAAATGATTAAAAAGGTCATTTCCCAAATTCCAAAAATCTTCATATAGTGGTGGTGCCACTTCCCAAAGAAAAAATCATAGCAATCATTTACTACGATCGTAGGATTTACTCATAGAAAACATAATTTAGAAAAACCCAAATGATAATTATTAAAAAAGTTGACTTAATATCATTTTCCCATTTGTTTGGTAAAGTTTAGAAGATGCTTATTAAAAAAAAAAAAAACCCACAAAATTCTTGTAGTTTCACTATTTAACTTGTATAAAAATCTCATCTGCATGTTAAAATATATTGCTATTCCAGTTATTTTTTTTCCCATTTGATATTCAATATGATTATTTGTATATAATATGTGTTATTTTCCTAAATATAGTGGTATCAAACTTATAAATCTCATAAATAATAATAACAATAATAATAATACTGATATTAGTAGGAAGCTAGCCAGTAGTGATCAATCAAAACAAACCTCTCGGAATCATTTTTCTAATGCATATTTAAAGCCTGAGTTGTTTAATTGAAGCCAATCTAACCTACTACTACTGCCTAGTCTCAAATTAAACTTCAATGGAGAACTTATGTGAATACTTAGGATATGCATAGTATTTCAAATATAAATATAAATATATCTACTTCTCATTTTATATAGTTATAATTAAAATGATAGGCATCAAATTAAATATGAAGAAAATTTGCGTACAAGCTAGGCATAAATAATGTAAGTCTCGGTATTCTAGATTTATCCGGAGTTATTTTACTATAGAAAGATGTTGTCCATGATGGCATAGACCAATTTTTTAAAATCTTATGGGATCGTTCTATTGATTTTCAGAGGTCATTTGCAATAAAAATGTTAAAATGCCAATGGTAAAAATTGCATTATTAAGCACTTTGTTTAGGACAATCCAAAAAGAATAAAAGAAAATCGACATAAACATATGTTATAAAGTCATAATATTATAAAGTTGTATATTAGATTAATGGAACACATGAGGTGCTTAAGTGGTAATGAAAATTAATTTTAGTAATTTTATCAATTAATTTAACTTCTAATCACCATTTTAATTAACTTAATTTTCAACCACCATTTATTTTACATTTGTTTTTTTATGCTGTTTTTGTTTATAAATAATCATATATCATCATAATTGTGAATCTCTGCAAAATTCAAATTTTTTAGTAATTATTTTTTATTAAATAGTTATTTAGTGCTACAAATTATATTTTAATTATAATTTCGGGTTTAGTTTTATTAGTACAAATATAGTCAAACAAAAATTTATTATATACACAATATAATTCACAAGTTCGTCTACATTTGTAATGACTTATAATATTTTTAAGAAAAATAATGTTATAATATGACTCGAAGTTATTCATTGAGGTGTTTTTTTTATTTTTCTTTTTTTTAAATTGAAGATATTTTTTTACGCTCTTATTTTTCAACAATTTTATGACAATATTTGATATTGTAATAATGTTAATTGTAAATTTAAAACAAATGACATCTGAAATTTTCAAGATGGACTGATTAAAATGGTGAAAATTTTATGACACGGTAGAAAATATATATTCTATTGGTACCTTCTAAAATCTCATTTGTTTTAAATACACTAATACATTGATAGAAGATGATGAAATCATTGAAGAAACTCAAATATGACAAAATGAGACAATGACAATGAGTTATGTAGAGGTCATATCTTTAATAATATATCAAGTTCACTATTTAATATTTATCTATACGTATTAAATGTGAAAGAGTTTTTAGAAAAACTCGAATAATAACATATGCAAAAGGATGCATAAATAAGAAAATTTTATTGTTAGTAGTTTCAATAATCATGAGATAGTTAATGATAAGCTTAATATGGAATAATTATATGAGATTGAATGTATTCTAAATACTTATAAACATCACACTATTTATACGAATGAAGATATAATTGCATCATCTATAATTAGACAAGATAAAATAACAAATTCTATAGCTATCAATAAGTTTAAGAAAAGTGTTTGCTTTTGTTATAGAAAACAAAAAAATTTCAAAGTATGAATGTTATCTTCTCAAAATGAAGGATGCTTCTAGAGGTAAAGATAATCTTGTGACTATGACTTTTAAAGTCAATGCCCTCGAAGATGGTGAAACATTATGGATTTATACTAGATGAGTGTAAAAGAACAAAATTTTTTTTAAGAGTTTTGACTCGATGGTAACTGAAACTACTTTGTATATGGTAAATTCGTCTACTACTCCTATCCTTGGCATGGGAATTGTGAAAATCGAGCTCACTTCTAAAAGAATTTGAACACTTATCAATGTTAATTTTGTGCCAAAAATTAAAAAAAAATTCTAGTATCTTGTAGTCTTCTAATTAAGCATGTTTCAAACTTGTATTTGAAATAGATAAATTTATCATATTTAAGGAAAAAAAATTTATAAAAAAGGGCTACATGAATAGTGGTATGTTCAGACTCAATATTATTTATAAGGATAATAATAAAAATATTTCTATTTATGTTATTAATATACCTATTTTATGATATTTTCAATTAGCCTATATTAATTTTTAAAAATATAAAATATGGTTGAGTTTGAAATAATTCTATTTCTAGATAATAATGTACAAAAAATTAACACATGTATTCTTACTAAAATTATATGTAATCATTTCTCAAATGTTGGAAGGTTTAGAAAGATCATTGATTTCATTTATAATGATGCCTATAATCTTTATAGTACTCCTACTATTAGTGGAAAGAAGCATTTTTTAACCTTTTAGATGATTTTTTTTTTTTTTAAGATTTTGCTCTATACTTGTTAAAATATAAAAAAAAAGTTCTAAAAATTTATAATTTATAAATTTGAAATTGATTGCATTGTGAAGTTTGTTTGAAGTTTAAGATATAATAGAGGTAATGAGAATTATAATTCAAGTTATTTTGAATTAAGTGGGATGGTGTGTTAAATTATGGCACCATACACACAATAAAATAGTGTGGCATAACATAAAAATAGAACAATTAATGAAATGGTCAATGTCTTGCTTTGTCAGTCTAGCTTAAACTAAGATTTTTGGAGAGAGACTTTGCTAGCTATATGCCATATTAATTCACAAAATTTTTTATTAAAGGAGCAATACAACTCCATTCGAATTCTAGACTAAAAAATGACCTAATCTAAATTATTAAAGAGTTTAAATAGTCAGAAGAATAATAACATTTTTTTAGAATCAAAAAGTAAAAAATTAGGTAAAAGGGGTATTAAATATATGGCATACTGAACATATTAAATACTGATCGAACCTAATAATGTTACTATATGCCATTAAAACAATTTGTATGGAGACAAAGAATAACCGAATAAAAGCACACAAACCAATTCAAACCAAAGGACCTTGTCTACCTTCAATTGGAAAATTCTCTAAGTTGATTGAAAAGTAGAGGAGCCATTGCTACAAAGAGATCACAATGACTTATGTTAGTGAAGGTGATTGAGATTATAAGAGAGAATATTTAACAAAATATTTTCCAGGATAGAATCATCTTTGTTCGGCCACGCCCATGCAACTCCGCAAACAACTCTTATGAACTTGGAATCAATGGGAAGCATTTGCCCAACCGATAAAAATATGTCCCATAATAATAAAGATCAAAATCCCATACGGTGCCAGCCATCGCTCCATAAGCAAATAGATGCTCCATCACTAATGACATAGGAAACATAGGGTCTAATCGGGTTCCGAGACTTAAGATTTATTCAAAGACTACAATGTATCATGAAAAACCCTAATTGTCCAAATGCATTTATTCTTAACCATGTAAGAGTGAAACCATTCAATCCAAATGCAGTATTAAATGAAGAGATGAATATTCAAAGTTGCCTGGAGAGGAAAAGTTTGTTTGAACTTTCGAAATCTTGATCCCAAGTCCCTTCTCCTTATTCAAACTAGACATTAGCTTATGCCATTTTAGCATATAAATTACCTCTTAAAAGCTCATATCAGAGAAAATTATATCAAAAAAGTTCAATCTATTTGATCATCCACCTAAGAAAGATCAAAATTGAATATCATACACACAAAAAATAGAAAGAATAGACTTAAAGAGGGCCTGCAAAGGAAACATGTTTACTCCTCCACGCCTCAATCCTCTACACAATACCTAATGATTAGCTTATAGTTAGAGATTCTCAGCCTAGGCAAAATAAGAGGAATACCTAGATTTAATTGCATAAGAGGAATACCTCTACACTTTTTAAAATGTTCAAGCATATGCATAAGAACTTAAAGAAAAAATAGAGTCCATCCTTTAAAATGGAAATTGAGTGAAGATTTGTTCTATATAGCAACAACAAATTATCAATGATGACCATCATGATTAATATATTTTGTTGGTTTTCTAATGATGTTTAAATTTCTTATCCGTTTAAGATTTAATTGAAATAATATTATAAAGCACCTATATAATAATGGTGAAGAGACTTAGAAAGGATCATATTTGCTAATATCTGCAGCACTACAAAAAAAATAAAAAAAAAACAACTTCCTTTCCGATGGATAAGAAATAGAATAGGATGAGATGTCCTAGCTTTCTCAATCAGTAAAACCAATCAAGAATCCATGAAGGTGAATAACTAGCTTTATCTCACTACTCCTATATTGCATAGACTATTTAATAAATTTAAGATATCATTTCAACTTTTCCTAACTATAGTAAGGATAGGATATAGATCCAATAATAATGGACTATACAACTACTCTTCCACTCATTTCAGATAGTATGGATAAGAGTTCTAAAAATGTACTAATAAATTGATATCCTTACTTTAAGTAATTACTACATTTTTATTATCTATGTTTCTAACATGCATGCCAACAAAAACAAAATCTCATTTTACCATAGAATGAGTTTTTTTGGAGATCAATCTTCAAGGTATTCCATGGCAACCTATGCTTCAATGGTACCTATTACCTATTAAGGAGTTCATGTGTAAGAAGGATTTTAGTGCTAGTACATTTTCCTGTAAAAAAAAAAAAGATAGTTTAGGACTTATGAATTGAACTCAAGAAGAATATCTCTTAGTCAAATGCCCAAAATCTCATAGATGAATTTATAGATCACATTACAATACGTGATAGATGTAAACTTTGACAATCTCATCAGAGTCGAAATTTAATGAATAAGACTAATTAGAATAGTGTTAACCTATTTTAGGAGGTAACCTGATAAGAAGAATTTTGGATAGGTTCAATATACAATGATTCTATGATGTTTTAGGTTGTCTTAAAAAATTCTACACTGAGTCCATCCAACTCAGGAGTTTTTATCTTCTCCAATACTAGAAGGCTATATTTCATCGCATCTACTATGACCAAAGCAATTGTTTTAAGGAATACCATTTGAATATTCTCTAAATATTTTTAATTATTTAATAATTTATCCATTTTTATGTACAAATATATATACAAATATAAAATAAGTAAATGTATGACATATTATTTAAGAGCATTGTTATTATCCTTTTACTAAGAAAATTCTAATAGTTATGATTAGAATTTAGATTAATGAATAATAAATATTATATTAAAATAATTATTTAATTTTTATTATTTATTTATTTAATTTTTAATTATATTTATTGGATAGATATAAATTTTTTTTATTGGAAGAATTATTTAGCTCTCATTATTTAATAATTTTAAAAAATGACAAATAAATTATCTTTTTATTTAAAAACGATGAATTATAAACGACCCATACAAAACTAACGCTGGCTTTTTCTCTCTCCTCTCTGATCTTGTCATCTCATCCCTTATCGCTTCGTATCTTTAACTGCCACAGAAGGAAAAGTGCCACTGTTCTCCGATTCCCTTCTAAAATATTCGATTCGTCGACAAAACCTCACACCATAACGCTGGAATACTTTATTGTTTATCACTGTCTCTCGAGAGTTGTAGGGAGTTCATGAAGCTTGGGAAGAAATAAGCTAGGGTTTCAAGAATAATTGATGAGATTTGTTAGATGAAGAACGATGCCGGAACTGCGTAGAGGAGTGCGCAGAGGCCGAGCATCCAGGAAGCAGCCGACGGACGACAATCTAGAAGGCCATCGGCAGATCGACGTCACCAACAACCGGCGGGTAACCCGTGGACGGCGCCAGGAAGCGAGGGCTAACAACACCAATACGAAGGGAAGGTGCAGGAGAAGCAACAACAGGAAGGCGGCGGCGGTGGTGGCGGCAATTGATGATGATAATGTGGGTTTCGTGAGGGGTTCGAATCAGAAGGCACCGTCTTCAGAGGACAAGGAGGCACATAGTAAACAAGTAGGACAGGAAGTTGGAGCTTTTGGCGGCTGTGGTGGTGCTGGTAGTGAAGGTGAGGGTGGTATTAGGGAAGAGGTAGGGGAGAGAGAGATGGATGATTATGCTAGTGGAGGTGGTGCTGCTGGTAGGAGTGGCGATAGGGGCTTAGGTGAAGATGATGGAACTACAGCTGCTCTTCCTGAGAAGGTTTCATCTTCCTCTAGACTCTCATATTTGATAACCCAGTAGTTATTCAAAATTATTTCTTCATGTCCCATTGTACCGGATTGTTAATATGTTTATCTTCAATTTGTATAGATTAGAAGAATGCTGCTTCAGATGAGGACCCTCATCTGGATCTGCTATTTTCCTTGTCTTCACTGCATCTTTTCATTTAGTTGATTTGGTCTCTGTAGCTACCTTTGGGGGAGCAAGGTGGTTGGGTTATAGTCGCTGTTCTAATGTGAAGACGTGTCGGATGGTGGAACATAATTTCCATGAGGATAATTTTAGGTTGTAGGTTTTAGAAGGTTAGTGAGAAGTGTAAGGATATACCGCCGCCGGCGTATATGAATCGAGAGGAAAAGATGAAATGGAGATGACAACAATACAGCGGACAAACGATAATCATAAAATAAAGAGACAAAACATAAGTAATTTTACGTGGAAAATGCTTTTCTGAATAAGAAAGAAAAACCACGGGACTGTGCGTTCACAAATTTTTACTATGTAAAATTGGTTATAGAAACCCCAAATATAAGAATTCGACTCATTGTATCAAATGGACCCGAGTAGCAGTGAGTACAGAAGAAATCTCCAGAGCAAAAAAACTCTCCTTATTGCTTTTCTCTCTTTTCTTCACTTTCTCTCATTAGTGGCGCTCATTGGTCTCAAATTTTACAAGTAATCTCTCTCTCTCAATTGCACTTCCTTTTATAAACCCTAATGGGACTTTTGCGCACTTTTTCATTATGGGTTATTGGGATCAGCAGCCGGTTAGCATAAGTAGTTTGGCTGGATGCCATTCGGCCCCGGCACTTGGTTGCCTTTTGGCCACTCACCATTCACGCAAAATGCGCACAAACACAATAATATTCCGCTTCAGTATTGTACCCTATATGAGTATTCTGCCAAACCTTTGAACGGCCAGTCATCCGGATATGGGACCACATGGGAGTGATCCATATCCCAACAAGAAGTTGGATAAATTTTGTGTAAGTTGTTTCCCCCAATTTTCTTAGCACTTGTATGAATTAATCAAAAGGTTGAACCCAAGAACACAAGATTTGTTTTAGGTGCAGAATGATAATAATATAGGCCGAGATTGCATAAATGTAAGGTGGTTTTATTGCAACCGGAGGTTACAGTGTAAATAACGGAAGCAGTCTGATTGTTTCCATTGTCCAGTGTAGCCTTACATATCTGATCCTATATAGACCTTTTCATATGGGAAGCTCATGCTTTAGACCTCTCTTAAACAATATAAATAGATAAAATAAGAGAGTAGAAAAATTAGAACCATTATTTGACATGGTTATGCATAAAGCATCCATGCACCGGCAAAGTCAACCAGAATAGTCATTATGAAATATGGAGATTACTAAAATGGGCACTCATAAATACTAAAAATCCAAAAGTTCCTTACACCAAACTTTTCCTGAATCTCTCTTTATAGCTTGGCTTGCTAATGAAATGAAAGAACAAGACATATTATTCTTGTAACAGTGGTGCTAAGAACACAATAGAGTATATCCACAAAAGAGAGAGTATATATCTGATGGTGTTTGAATGAAACTGGTACACCGTAAACCCTGCCCCACGTCAAGTCAGGTGGGATTACTGGTATCCATCGAGGACACTGGAATTTTGTTAAGAGATATGCAAGCTATTGGCAAGGCCAACCAACCTTCTGACCAAGTCAGATGAACTTCTAAGTCAGATGAGCTTGACCTAACTCACAACTAAGTCCGCCATGCCCCAAGCAAGGACGACCAATCTACCAAAGGACTCCATGGAGCCAGCCATAAGACACCTACTTGCCCAACCGGTAGAAATGGCCAAGCTTAAATCATAAAGCTGGTTTATCCTATGATTTTTTTTTTTCAAATCCCTAAAGAAGTTGACTTGTCACTTAGAAAAAGGAAAGACAGATCACATTCTCGTAATGGTGGTTAGTGGCCACAGTACAAAAAGGTGAAAGAAAATACATGCCTACACTCCTGAAAAGCTAAAAGGCAAAGTCAAATGAGAAAAGATGGGATTTGGTTTGATATCAATTGAGCGAAATCACCCCTAGATAAAGCTGGTGTCTTACTGACCCACTTGAGAGAACAGTTTGATGCCTATAAAGCTTCTCATCTAATTTTATATAGAAGACCTTTAGCCAATGAAAAAAGGAGGATACATCAGTAATAAATGCAATAAGCATGCCGAACGCAGGTGCCATTGAATGCAATCAAATTGTTGTGCTAACTTCTTGTTAAGAGCATTTACTCACTTGATAATCCTCACACATTAACTCTCTAGAGCATCTATACATTTAAAAGCATTAAAGGTCTTACCGGTGAAGCATGTAGGCTGAAAAAAGAAAAAAAAGGGCCTAATTCTATATGTTAAAGCAGCACACTAGTACATTTTAAGTGACAATGTGAGCAAAATTTTGTGCCTTGCTTGGGATCAACTCCATTGTCCCCTTCCTATGGTTGTAAACATGTGTATCAATATTGGTGACAGTTATATCAATATAGGCCATGTTAGGCAATATATATTAATATCGGTTGTGTCGGCAACAAATTAGTATATAACCATATCAAAACTGAGTTATATATTAAAACTTATTCCTATAAATTATATTTTGCATATTTGAAGTGTTTTTGACAATTTTACTCATTTGAATTAACGCCTTACAACACTAATAGATAATAAAAAAGTAATATCAAATAAAGAAAATGGAATGTCACTCACTACCAATTGATGTGTAGATTATTAATAAGATAGGAGCATATGCCATAGTTGTAAGTTAGTAATCCAATCTTAAAATTATCATGGCCAAGCTTGGTGGTAATGTTCCAACTCATTCTTAAATCGCATGGTCTTCAATAAAGAAATACAATTTAAGATTTATCTCATTCTCAAGTTAATACTAGTAATTAGCAATAACTAGTATGCAATGAGTATCAAATATCCATGAGGAAACATGATTATTTCAATACAAGATGAAGTTGGGCAATATTTATCTTGACAGGTCCTACCAACCACCACCATGATGATCTTCATCTGTAGTATCCCTTGCCTTCACTGCACTGATTGGACGATTAATTTTGATATCCTTCATGTCTTTTCCATTGGTCATTAAAAAAACACAAACAGGCCAATTCCCACATTTTCATTAGTAAAACATGTGTTATTCCCTGAATGGTCTTTGCTAGACTCCTGGATGGAAATTTAGCTGGGCTGTGAATTGAGCTACTCCAAAATAATCATGTTGTGCAGAGTATTGATACTGGTAATGAAAATGCTGATATTTGTAAGCAAGAAATCCTGGAGTTGAGATTAGTTTTGAGTACTAGAACTATCACCGCATTGGGGGATTCAAAAATCCAAAAAACCACCAAAACTTTACTAGGGTTGATGAATCTTTAGCTCCTTGGGTGTTTTTTCCTCTTCCATAAGTTTGCTGTGATTCAATACCCATGCCATCACAAGAGAAGCACAAGAACAGTCTTTGAGATAAGGGGAGAGTGGACGGCGAAGTGATTTGATAATTGAAGCTACAGGCTCATCCTTACTTTCAATATCATCAGGACACAATGGAACATATCATCCCCATCATCATGTCCACTTACTGTATTATCACTACTGGTTCTAAGCTCCACAGAAGTATAGCTATCGCCAATTTTCCCCTCTCGACTCTACACCAACTGCTTTGATACCACCACCACCACCTTTTCAAATCTTTCAAACTTGACAGTGAGTCAGTCTGAATTATTTTTCCCATCTAGTAGCATCATCTTCTAATTCTCTAACCATGAACCCAATGGATCATCATCTTTAAATATATAATTCAAGTTCATTTAATTAAATTGATTTTCTAATTCAGCTTGGGCTTTTCATGATATTTCTTATTTTCAGCATTAAGTTGTAGTTATCAAAGATTAATTTATTCAATCTCTAATACTTTGGTTTATTTAGTCTCTTTGTATATATAATGCTAAAAATGCTTTAATTTCTCTAGCACCTAGTGGAAGAGTTAGTTTGACTTAGAACCCGAACTACAATCTTCAGGAGCTCAGGAGTACAAGATCTGTGATGTGTTAGCCATTCAGTTGCGTAACCAATACTAGCACTAGCAAAATTAAAATAGTTATAGCTTATGTATGTTGTAGCCTTATAACATAGTTAAAATTAAAAGGGGGGGGGGAATTACAAATGAATTACTATTTACCTTGTCCATTTCCTCCAAATGGTGGAAAGCTTTCCACCATATTGATACTATGGGTTTAAAAAACAATGTAACGATAACACAATATTGTGAAAGATTCAATTAGAATTTCACAACATATATAAGAAACATAATTGAGTAATAGTTATTATTAAATTAAATTTCATTAGATACTCTTTGCATGCAACTCATAATATAGTTGAAAATTTAACCTATAGTCAATTGCCTTCCTAACGCTTTCGTAGGAATGACAACCATTTTTGATGGCTATCTTTTATTGGCCCGTGGCTTCATAAATAAATCTTATTGTTGGTTTCTCACTACTGTCAACCAATTTAACACTTTAAATGGGTTTTTGCATTCTAATAACATAATTGGCCCTTTTCCTAAAATCCTTCCCTTAAATGATTTTCCTCACATTATTTCCAAGGTATCTCTTGGTTTTCTGAATTTGGAATTCTTATAATCATCTAATTTAAATATATTGCTTAGTTCCTCTTTATGGAGACAAATAGACTGCACCACAAGGAAGTTTGCAACAAAATGTGTTATAGCAGGGCAAAACTCTTAGCCATTAGTGAACTTCTTCATATAATAGTTAGTCATGTTCCACAAGGAAGTTTGCAACAAAATGTGTTATAGCAGGGCACAACTCTTAGCCATTAGTGAACTTCTTCATATAATAGTTAGTCATGTTGAGCCATAGATGTAGCTTGTTATTTCTTCGCCTCTGTTGTCATATCATCAATATTTTGCTTTGTTCTAAGATCCTTCCAAATAAGATCCATGTTGTATTGCACAATCAGTTTAGTAAAGATGTTTCCTCTTCTACATAAGGAGTTTTTCAACTGCTCTTGTTGCCCTCTCTATCTGTAACAATATCGACAACTCTATCTTCTCTAATCTCATCAATCACTGTGTCCATCAAGTGGAATTAATATTCTTTATATCTACTATAAACATTTGTGACATCAATAAACTTGTGGAAAATTATTCCTAAGTGTTGTACACTAAAAAATTAATTATGGAAATAATATTCTTTATTTCTATTAGTGACATTAGTGATATCAAGTGACTTGTGAAAAACTATTCTTGAGGGTCTATATACTAAGAAGTTGATCAGGTGCTTATGTATTACACATGTCAATACACCGCACGTAATGATAACATCCCGTTATCCTAGATAGGACTTGCACATAATGATAACATCCTGTTCATCCTAGATAGGACCAAAGCTATTAATCCATTCTTTCAATTGCCTATACTTGCCCTCTATTGAAAACATTAGCTCATTACAAGTTGGGCCTTTAAACCTTTCATCACATTCAAGCTCAGTTGTGTTATGTAGGTCATACCAGTACTAAATAGGCTGGCTAGCTCTAAGAAGAATAGTTTTCGTAAAGAATAGCCTATAAAGGGGATGATTTTGTTACCTTTGAAGGTTATTATGGTAAAAGAAGTCAGGGAAGGTATTAGCTTATAAATAGTGATACTTCACTAGTAATTGGCAGATTGATGAATGAAGTTGATAACATGAGTTTTTAGTCCCTTGGTAAGATTATACTCCCTCTTGAATCTCTCTTTTTCTTCTATTTTCCTTTCTCTCTCTACTTGGCCTCCTTTTCTCTAATTCTTTCTATATATTCTTCCCTTTTTTTTCCACATAAGTCCATTTTAGACTATTATATAACAAAATTGGTGTAAGAACAACTTTCAGTCCATGAGAATTTTTTATTCTTGATTACCAAATATCTACCAAGAATTTTTTTCTCATAATATTATACAGTTCTTGGTTCTGGGTAATCTTATGGTGAGGCATCAATAGATGTTCTTGGCATACTGAATTTTCTACAATGAACTCCATCGATGGCTGCTTCTTCATTCAGATTTCCAGCACAAAAATGAGAAACTGGAAATTCAGCAACAAGTTGTGTTTCTGCTTCAGCAAGATTTTAGGTTTTACAGATTCTTGGTTGATTCTAGGATTCTTGACCATTTTATTGGCATTATTCTTCAAGAGATGAATGTTTGATTCTACAATTCGGACTTATTACCATTTGTTACACATATAGTACTCTAAATTCTACAATTCATAATCCTTGGCCTTTGTTCCTACATCAGCTTTTAGTCATGCATTCTTGTGAGTAATCTTCTGTTATCCTGGTGATTCATGAAATTCTTGTGCAATTACTTGACATTATGCATCAAGTAGTAAGTCTTGAAGTTGGCAATAATTGATTATCAAAGCCTACTCGCAAAACTGAAGTTTGCAAAATTCTAGCAGCAATTCTACCTGTTCTGTTACAAGCAGATGTTCCTATCGGTAGTAATGTTGCTGAATTATTCATCCTGGTAAATCAGATGTTGCATTATGTTTGTGTGACCGATTCAGTTTCCTGATGTCTTGCACAACTCTGCCCTGTTCATCATTCTTTTTCCCTTGTAAGAAATTCTTGTTTTATCTAATTCTTGATGCATTCTTGTTTTCTTAAAACTACTTGGAGCCAACAACAACGTTCAATTCTTGGGTTATTATGTGCTCATTTTGAAGCATCAGCAAGTAACAAAGAAGCAAAACTGTTATCTACAACTAGCCTTCAACAATCTTTCCTATTGAACAATTCTGCAATATCAGTGACCCTTCTGCATCATTCTCCGTGAAGCAACATCTTGTATCTAACATAGGCTGATAAAATATGTTGCTTGCAGTAACATTTGGTGGAATCTTACTCCACCACAAAAAAAAAAAAAGGAGAGAGACTAAAATCCTATCCCAACCTTTTCGGCATACCCCTCATCGAGGACTCTCTAATCTTAGATTGCTTTGAGCTCTTATTCTTGTGCAAAGCTGGGTCAATTTTTGTAAACGAGCATGTGTGCTCTCAAGATCAATCAACTGACTCCTGCTGTCAGCTGCATATGTTTCCTGCTCTTGAAAATTGAGGCATCCTTGGGCCCCTAGTACCAGTTGCGTTCTCTCCACCGTTACAGCCACTTTCTTTAAAACGAGACAGCTAAGCTTTAAATTTTTTTCTCTCCTCCTATAGGTTCCGGCTTTTTATTCGCTCATCTTGCCATCTCAAACTGTTATCATCCCCTAAATCCACAATTTTGCTATGTCGTAAATTACCCATTTTGTCAACTAAGCTTTAAATTTCATTAATTCTTTGAATCATTTTCTTCCCTATTCTGTGTCTTTTGCTTTTTCGGATGGGTGTACATCTAGGACATGGTGCAACATTTTGCCTAACAAATCAACCCCATGGTCCCCTTCTTCCATGAAGAATCTATTTTTTCCTTCTTGGAAATGACAAATTGACAATATAAATATTTAAATTTTGACAAAAGAGCAATCTAATAAATTTGGAAAATTACAGATTCAACATAAATCAACAATTGACAATAATAAAATTCAAATTCAATTTATAAAACTTTAGGCATAATGAAAAAACAAATTCATGAAAAGAATTTGGGAAAAAAATAAAATCAATATAAATTAAGAATTAAACAATGAAATTCAGGAACATTTAAGTACACAACTTGATCTTACAAATAACACTACGAACTGAATTTGTCTGGAAAAAAATTAATTTTTGCCAAAAGAAATTTTGGAAAAATTTTTATTATTTCAACATATCAACAAATAAAATTTTTAAAATTACACAACTGTCTAACAAATATTCTTTGAAGAATTTTTTCCAAAATCAGAAAATTTTTCTTAAAAATTTTCAAGAAAAAAATTGTGAAAAATTGCAACATAAATCAACAATCACTAACAATGGAATTCAAGAACAATTAGAAATGAAAAAAATTCAAACATTCAACATAAAAATATGCAAATGAAGTTTTTATAATCCACATCTACAAATTCTAAATATAAATTTAAGTAGATTTTAAAATTTTAATCTCGGATAAAATTTTTAGGTTTGCCTTTGATTTGAAAATTACAAATAAATTATTGTTTTAGGGATTAAATTTGTAAGATATGTATTTAGAATATTATATTGAAGCTAAATCAAGAAACAAATAATACAAAAAAGGATCTAAAATTGTAATTTTACCTCTTGTCTTCTCAAGCAATTTTAGAAAAATCTGGAATTTAGATTTGAAAGATGAAAAGTGCTTAAAATTGTTGGACTAAGGTGTAGGTATGATTATTGTTATTATTATTTTACTTGAAGAAAGAAAGAAAAATGAGTTAATTTTGAGTTTTGAAGGACAAGAATACCATGAACAAAGAAGACAAGTGAGGAGGTGAGAGAATTGGCTCAGTCCTCAGGTAGTGTATTTGAAGTGGGCAATATTAGTATTTAAAAAAATTGGCCATATATATCGGCCTATATATCTGCCCATATCAGTAAATCAGCCAGTTTTCATCTATTGTTTCTATTAATTCCCTCCTTGGAATGCGCTCAAAGACCCCGATGGTCCATTCAGTTGTTCCTCTGGCATCTCATTGGACTGTGATAAGTTGGAAGTCTACTCCTATTCCTTAGGCTCCTTATTCTGCTAACTCCATCCACGTGTTGAATAGGCTGCTACTAGCCTTCTCCCATGTAACTGACCAACCCCATCATCATGCTCCACGCGTAATATTACTATTCCATTTTTTGTTGATACCCATTTCTATTTTATTCAGGTTGTTTGCTGACTTGATTGTCAAGGAGACATCTCGAGGAAAATTCCTGGGCCCTACTCACATCTCATTATTCGTTGTGGTATGAAATATTCTAGTTTTAGGATCAAGAATTTGCTTCAAATGGGCTAATAGCTTGGCGGGTGAAATCTGAGTTTCAAACCACATTGATATCACACACATGCATGCTCGCGTCCACGCACACGCAATTAAGACTAGAATTTTCTATTCCTTACTCAATGTGAGGCAAATTTATGGCACAAAATTAACAATCTACACCTTGGCTTGAATTGTCCAAACAAGTCAAAAAACAACAAATTTTCAACTATCTTCCCTCAAACAGCAAAGCATCTCAACTCTGCTAACAGCAAATGAGTCCATGTGATACTTGAACTGTTTGTATACGAGCCAGATTATTTGCATTATTACAAACAAGTATTTCATATTTTCCAGAGATACAACGATTACAACACTAATTTCTCCAAACTTTAGCGACAGGAAAAATCTCTACTACTAAAAGCCAAAAAAAAAGAAAACTTTTTTCATTTTTAACCTCTTATACCATATTAGGTGTTATCAGAATGATGATGTGGAAACAGATGCTGCACCTATAATAGTAGAATCTTGTATCATGTACAAACTCTGTTTCTGCAATGTCATCTCAATTAAACACCTTTATTGACCTCTAGAACCCTACCTTCACTTGTACTTGTACACCAGCTTCAAGAGTACCTAAGAAGATGAGATTTCTTTTTGGAATATCTGTGACGTAAGATGATGTTCTCAACACACCATCATGCATCTTAACCAAGGTTTTACCTTTAGCATTTATCTTGTAACAGTGACTATCCCCCACTTTCCCAACTCCACTTATGGGATTGTAAGTGAATAAACAATCCCTATTGGGGCACATGTGAAAGGAACATGAATCTGAGATCCATTTATGCTTAGGTATTGCTTTTTCATTAGTCACCAAGAAAATATTTCCATTAGACCCATCTTCAATATGGCTAGATTCAGAAAGTTTTCCTTTTTTATCTGATTGTTGCCCCTTTTTTTTTCAATTTCTGACTCCATTTTCTATGTGCCCCTTTTTCTGGCAATAATAAGTCAAATTTTTATTTTTAGGCTTTCCTCTAACAAAAGAACTTGGCTTGCTAATGAACCAGAAGCACAATTTATTTCTGTTGTAGGAGCTGCACTAAGAACACAAAAGAGAGTATGTACCATCTTAAAAAGTAAAGGGGTCTGCATAGGTGACGAAGACAATAGAATTTTGTATTCTGTTATTGTGGGACAAATTCAAGACGACAAAACTTAACAAATAATTGGTTTCTGGAGTTGGTTCTTTTCTTGGCAAGCTTTTTACTTCTCTGTTCGTTTACCACACTTGAATAAGCATGTCTGGAGAGGTTGGTGTCATTTTGTTCTTCTTTCTGGACGTGTGTATTTCATAGAGCTAGTACTATTAGATGACATGTTTAAATTGAATTTTAGGAATTTCAAGATAATAATTTGTTTGTAGTTTCACTGGATGTATTTCACTAGGCTACATCACTTGGTGTAGTTGAATAGCATGCCAATGCTGCTGGATTTATGACAGGTCCAGGTGGGTAGTTCTCCAGTATATAGAATTGAACGGAAGCTAGGAAAAGGTGGCTTTGGCCAAGTGTATGTAGGTCGCCGTGTTGGTGGGAGTACGAATGAAAGAACAGGTCAAGGAGCTGTCGAGGTAAAATATAGTTGCATTTTTTCTGTGCAGACTGACATTGTGAGGTTATTTTGTACCTGACACATCACATGATTTTGGTTTGTTGAAGGTAGCTTTGAAGTTTGAGCACAGCAGTAGTAAAGGCTGCAATTATGGCCCACCCTATGAGTGGCAAGTCTACAAGTGAGTACTTACTCTCGCTGTATATTTGTTTGAAGCATCATGTTCCACTTTAAGTCTTGCAAGATCACATTTGCAGTTTCATTTGTTGTCTTCCCTTCTCCTTGCTGCAGTGCGCTTGGTGGAAGCCATGGTGTGCCGCGAGTGCATTATAAGGGTCGTCAAGGGGATTACTATGTCATGGTATTTGTAGTCTGCTCTGTGTTCTCTTTTGATACAGGAATGATGCTTTATTTCTGACTGGCTGTTGATGTGAACGCCATGCAGGTTATGGATATGCTAGGACCTAGCCTTTGGGATGTTTGGAATAACAATGCTCATACGTAAGCTTTGCGTGAAGATTGGCTAAAGATTTTATGTTATGATTTGGCTTTGATTTCACCAATCAAGCTTCTATTGACTGCATATCTATATTTATGTACTTTAGGATGTCCGTTGAAATGGTTGCATGCATTGCTATTGAAGCAATCTCAATATTGGAGAAGATACATTCAAAGGGGTAACTTATTATACTAATTATGCATGTTTGGTTTTAACATTTGTTGTCTTTTCTCAAATTTAGGGTAATAATTCGTATAGTGATTAGATTGCTTTTTTGGGACCTGAAAGTCATGTGTTCAACAACCTTTATACGTTGAAAGAGTAAGGTTGCATTCATCTAATCCTATCCAAAGCCTACTTACAGGTATTCTTGTGTTAGGCTATCCTTATAATTGTGATAGGATATAGGAACAACTATTCCTAGCTTGTTACCAGAAGCCGCCACTAGTGATGCTTAACAATGTTGTTAAGCTTGGGGCTTTAACCTTGGTGCCTCAACATGCTTCAATGAAGCTCAATCCCACTAGTGCGTGCCTAGGCTCTGAGGCGTCAACTTTTTTGAGGCTCAAGCTATGGGCTTTATAGAATTTTTTTCCCAATAAAAGTTTAATCATTTCTTTTTAAAATTATCCATTTTATTTAATTGTTATTTATAATGCTAACTTAATATTTGTGAAATTGGGATTGAAGAGAGTAATGAATGGCCAATGGAAAGAATGGATAGAAACCATGATAAAGATATTGAATTTGCTTTTAAGGGTGGTTTTTTGAGAAAGGTTTCTGTAGATTGTCTGTGAGTCATGCATGTTAATTGCCATTTTTTTGTTAGTTAAATGATGTGCTTATGATTGATGTCATAAATATTTTTTATTTCTATTCTATTATTAGATTTATCAATTAAAATTCATTATAACAACATCCTATGTACGTGTTTCATAAATGAGTGCCTCACTTCCATTGGACCTATGCCTTGCTCTTAGTCCTCAGGGACCTTATGTGGCATAATGTGTCTTGTGCCTTCAACAACATTGGAGTTTAATGAATATGATCCCAGAGAGGGAAGTGGATATCATCAGTTGTCATTTTTTGTTCATTATCAGAAAAGTTGGTCCCCAGCTGTAAAATATTCCATTAAATCCATCATTGTTTCTAATGGAAATTCCTGTGAATTGAAGATACATGATATGTTTGTCTTTGAATCAAGGTTTTCTGTGACATATTTCTTTGTATAGGAGACATGGAATGAAATATCGGTATCAGCCCCCATGATACTAATATTTTTCGATACTGTGATAAAATTATGATGTCTCCATATTGGCCAAATATCGATATTTCTTAGTGCTGTTGTAACAGTAATATGTTGGTTGATATTTCCCTATGAGATTTCAATTCGCAAAAAAAATTTGCATCCAATATTGTATGATACCAATACAAAATGCAATATGGCCTATATAGATACGGTCGCTAATTGATGCTGATATTTTCATCCATTATTAGCGAGTCAAGGTTCTCTTTACAGCCTCCTTTTCATAGATTGAGAATTTTGTAGGGATTAAGTCTTGCTGACAGTGACATGGTGGAAGTCCCTGTTTCTTTATTGCTGAAGCTGCTCAATCCATGGAATTAGTTTTGTTTTCTTTTTTTTTTTTTAATCAGTAATCAACATGAGTATCTGCTCTCTTGAAAGCTTTAATAATGAATTTGAGGGTGTTATTTGAGGTTTGCTGATTGGAACTTTGGATGGCATGGTTTGGCCCATGTTTGTGTTTAATCCCACTGCTTGTGCTATGTTTGAAATTTATCGTATACATGTTATGGAGTGGTTCTTTATCTGGGGTTTACCCTGGCCCAACATATTGGATGACATGTGGCGGGAATGGGGTTCTTCTCCATCTACATATGTTTATAGGTTCATATGTCATTTATATTCAAATGTATTAGTTACACATAATTACAAGTATATACAGTGATTTGCATGGTATGGTCTGTGTTTCTTGAGCTCAAAAGTTTGTAGGGTAGAGCAAAATGAAAAAGAGGCTTGAAAATGATAAATCTATTTTGAAAAAATTCAATTCCTTCCTCATTCTGGACTCTCGACTTTTCCGTACATGATTGTAGTAGCTTCGGATCTATAACCAGAATTTACTCCCAACTTTTATATTGGATGATAGATGACCAGATGAGATTCCAAGTCATGTATATCTTTCTTGTATCCTGAGCTGTGACTCACTGTTATGCAGATTTGTGCATGGAGATGTAAAGCCTGAGAATTTTTTGCTTGGCCCCCCAGGAACTCCTGATGATAAAAATTTGTTTCTTGTTGACCTTGGATTGGGTAGGCTGCCTATAGTGCTCTCCTTTGGTTTTTTGTAGTAAAGATTATGGGTTAAATATCATGTCTTCTGACACTTACAATGAGCAGCTACCAGGTGGAAAGATAGTTCAACGAGCCTGCACGTTGAATATGACCAAAGACCAGATGTTTTCAGGTAGCATAAACAACAGTTAACACTTATTTGTTTGACTTAGCAGTTATGAGTTGTCGTGTTTTATTTCCCCTCGCACCTATCGCTGCCTTTGTTGGTTGGGGCTTATTCTATTGCTATAGGGGAACTGTCCGGTATGCTAGTGTGCATGCTCACCTTGGAAGAACCGGAAGCAGGAGAGATGACTTGGAATCTCTTGCTTACACACTTGTTTTCCTTCTCCGTGGCCGCCTTCCCTGGCAAGGATACCAGGTTGGCTTAATTCTTACTTGCATTATGGTGTTTGTAATACATGTTTATCTTTTTCTCCTGTGGGAATTCCTATCAGGGAGAGAACAAGGGGTATCTTGTGTGCAAGAAGAAGATGACAACATCTCCAGAGACTTTGTGCTGTTTCTGTCCCCAACCTTTCCGACAATTTGTTGAGTATGTGGTGAACTTGAAGTTTGATGAAGAGCCTGACTATGCCAAATATATCTCCCTCTTTGATGGTATTGTTGGTCCTAACCCTGACATCAGGCCAATTAACACTGATGGAGCACAAAAGGTACCTGATTGGCCTGTATAGTCAGATTATCGTTCCATTGAGTATTTCTAAAATGGATGATCTTTTTGTGAAGCTTATGTATCAAGTTGGACATAAGAGAGGGTGTCTGACTATGATGGAAGAAGATGATGAGCAACCGAAAAAGAAGATTCGAATTGGGATGCCTGCAACTCAATGGATTAGTGCTTACAATGCTCGTAGACCAATGAAGCAGAGGTATGTGGTCTGACTTGGTTTAAAGTTTAAATGGATCAATGGTAGGCTTGAGCATTAGTTTGTTCTGAAGATTCTTACAGATGTATCTTCTGTTCCAGATATCACTATAATGTTGCAGATGTGAGGCTTCCACAACATATTGCGAAAGGAAATGAAGACGGACTATTTATCAGTAGCGTGGCATCTTGTTCAAACCTCTGGGCCTTGATTATGGATTCTGGCACTGGCTTCACTGCTCAAGTTTATGAACTGTCACCTTATTTCCTTCACAAGGTCCTTTAAATTGTATGGAATCCATGTCTTGACGCATGTTACAGATTAGTAGCATGCTTCACAGACCTGCTTATATTATGTCATATCATTTATGTGGACTAAACCCAATAGTATATCTAAGTCCAGGGCATGATCTTTTACATTTGATTTCAGGAATGGATCATGGAGCAATGGGAGAAGAACTTTTACATCAGTGCAATTGCTGCTGCAAATAATGGGAGCTCGTTAGTAGTGATGTCTAAGGGTAAGCCGTCATGAAACCAAAGAAAAACTCTCATATTGCAATATTCAGCAAAGAAAGGTTTGTCTCATGCTCATGTAATGTGTGCTACTGTGCTAGGTACCCAGTATCTCCAACAGTCTTACAAAGTTAGTGATTCCTTTCCATTCAAGTGGATAAATAAGAAATGGAGGGAGGGCTTTTATGTCACGTCTATGGCAACTGCTGGAACAAGATGGGCTGTTGTTATGTCTCGGGGTGCTGGGTTTTCTGACCAGGTTTTATTGGAATCAGTGCCTCTTGATCTCCTTCAAGTGGTGTTACTGCTGTTAGTAAGTCAATTAAATGGAGGTGTGATTGGTTTGGTTCGACATGTTTTCAGGTCGTGGAGCTAGATTTTCTATATCCAAGTGAGGGTATTCATAGAAGGTGGGATGCGGGTTACCGCATCACATCGGCAGCTGCTACTTTTGATCAGGCAGCTTTTGTTCTTAGCATACCAAGAAGGAAGCCTGCAGATGAAACACAGGAGACATTGCGTACTTCTGCATTCCCTAGTACACATATTAAGGTTAGCTATCCAAAAATAGATCGTTAGTTTTCTTCATGGATTGGGATTTCTTGATAGGTTTCACTTGCTCTCTGCCTATGGCTGTGTGCAGGAGAAATGGGCAAAGAATCTGTATATTGCCTCCATCTGCTATGGACGAACGGTTTCTTGAACCATCAGTTCTGATGTATATATTACACAAATGCTGTTTCTAGATGCCAAGCAGTTACTCCAAGCCAAGTAAATCGACCAGGCAATTTTATCTTTTTTTTTTATGCATGCCAAAATGAACCGCATATTTCACAGTTCATATCAATATATATTTTGAATGTCTTGCGATTCAGATGGAACGATGTCTATAAAAATTCATGATCGGTGGGATGGAGGTGTTCTAATGGGATTGCTTGGTCTCATGTTCTAGCATTACTTCAGTGAAAAATTATGCGTATCTCATCATTCTAAATGACTTGGCATTCCTGTGATATCTAAACCTTTGGCACAAGGAGGCATACCTAATTTGTATATCCTGCTGAGATGTTGCCTATTTAGCTGTTTCTGTGTTCAATGGTGTCCTTATTTGCTTATTACCAGAGCATAGAATGCTCTGTCTAGAATCATGCCACTGCTGCTAAGTGTAATATTTAGCATTTAAATGCTGTGCTTCCTTTCAGTGTCTAATCTTTTGCACCATTTTTTTGAAATCACCCCAGGGATTCTATGGATCAGAGGCATTATTTGATGTTGCAATGGCTAGTCAGTTTGCCCGTATTTTCTCCTGCAAAAGTATAAATGCGAGGTGCTTTAGGCATGAGGGCGGCTATGGTCTGCCCACATTTTAAGTTTTCTTAAATATCCGAGGGTTAGAATTAAAAGTAAAAAAATGAAAGACGTAGATTGCATCAACTAAATTGACTATTCCTATCTTCATTTTCCTATTTTCATTGCCGCACAGCAGCAAGTGTAGCATCCCATTTTGGGTCTTACCACTCGTGTACCACCAGTCACCTGCCCCGTCACCAGTTGCCCGTGCCACTACAAGACACCTCACTCGTTACACCAATTTGTCTCATGACCGGTCTATTAATTTGTTATGTAACAGAAAACCTTTGAATTTTTAAACACAACATCAAAAATTTCAGAAATTTCATGTTTATATTACAAAAAATCTGAAGGGTTACGGCGAAAAAATTCTTTGACATTTAATTGTTGGTACAGATATTTCATGCTTTGTATCAATCCAACCTTTACGTTTATTTGTCGTCACCGTCAACTCATTTTGGTGGACTTAATGTTAGATCAACCTCGTATTCTCTCTTCATCATAAGATTCTTGTATTGGTAAGGCATTATAAGATTTTGACTTGTAAATGGTTCTGAAAGATTGACAACCCTAGAGTGAAAACCTAGAATACTCCGTCTCCAGGAATTTCCTCAAAGGCTTGCTTGTTACTCTTAGTTTTTTGTTCTTCCTTTTTAGCACGACGACATCAACCCCATCCATGTTCAGTGTGTTTCATGTAACAGATGGTCCAGATTCCTTGATGACCAGCTCAGAGCTTTTACTGAGCTTCCAGTTCCATAATCGAGTAGCAACGGTATCTCGATACTCTTCAAAGGTCAGATGTGTCTTGGGCACACAAGTATGTATGAGGGATCTGAATTCGTTCATGAAAATCCAAGCAGATACCTCATTAAGAATTGCACCATTGCATTTATCAGTCTTATTCTTATGTGTTGTCAATGAAGACTACGCTTTAAGTAAATTTCTATATTATATTATTTGATGCATGTATTATTATTAGTTAATATTATGATTTGTTTATTTTAACTTATATATATAATATATTAAACTGAACAAATATTTTTTATATAATAAGTTTAGTTCTATAAATCACAGTAATCGTCAAAACTAAACCTATCTACGCATTGATGGTTTAGACAATTTGGTCCAAGTGATAGTTTGATTCAGCTTAGTTTGGCATTAAAACAGTAGCATGCATTTGGTGTAAACATATGAAAGTTAGAAGGGTTACACTCATATGTTAAGTACTTTCCATTCGTATGTGTAACTGCAAATATTTTATCACATCTGTTCATTGTTTTGGCAGATTTCCTTTCACATTATCTTTTTTCATTTTTATTATGCTGATCACATTATTTATTACGTATCCACTTTTTGTTCTTTCACACTCCCGAGGATCCTGCATTATGAAACTGTTGCTTTGCGAAGTAGGAATCCCTGGCTTTTCTTCAAAAGCCCGGCGATGCAGGATCGTCGGACTCTTCTTCCAATGGGTTCTCTTGGTATTTTAGTGTCCACCTTGCATGCGAATATTGAAACCTAACAACTTGGCATACCATAGATGCCAATTATGGGTGTGCTCTATATCCGTACGCTCCAACTCCCAATCATTAGCTAGATTTTATAGGTTTGATCGAATAAATTTATCAACACAGTATATTATCAAATAAACACAAAGTATAAATATAAACGAAAAATTGACATGTTTATACACATTAAAATAGAGTAACTCATTTTCAGGATTTTAGTTCGTTCATGGTTAATTCTTTGTTAGGATTCATCCCATTTATACTTTAACATTAGATGAAGTGATAAATCAAACAATTATAGTAAAACAGGCAAATAAACAATACAAATTTTTTATGAGGCAATAAAAAAATCTCTTCGAGAGGGAGAGAGCAACAAATGAAAAATTTCATGGTCATAAATTGGTATTTCTATGATTTGCATGATCTTTGGTCACTTTCGATTGAAAATTCATTGCATTACCAGCATTTTTGTGAAATTCCTAGTGAATTGCTTTTTCCGCACGAAGAAAATTGGGATATGATTAACTCACCGGACAGGTGGGCAACCTGAGACCGGTGGCAGCACAGTCAACCGGTGACAGGTGGATGACTGGTGGCGGCGAGGTCAGTAACAGGCAAAATGGGAAATTTTGGTTCATGGCCAAAAATTATAGCGTGGCGAGCAGCTGCTGCATCTGCTGCCGTGCGCCAATGAAAACAGGAAATGATGGGAAGGAGCCTATTTTCTTGCTTGAAAAAAATAATAATAATAAAGGAATAGAGCCAATAGGAATAACCTCTTGATTTAAGTAATGTAATTTCTAAGCTTTAATTTTTAATTTTGATCTTTAAATGTATGAAAATATCTAAAATATAAAAGGACCGTGACATCACCCTTGATGTATCCAGTCTCATAATATCATATTTTTGCTTAAAATTTTCAAACAAAATTAACATCACAAGTTTGGTGTTGAATCCTATTTAATTTTTAAAATCATCAATCATAAAAAATAATGTATATATATATATATATATATTGCTTTTTAAAATCACTTAAGTATAAATAATACCCAACAAGTTTTCCCCAAAATTTTGAACCAAACGTCCAAAGAAGAATCATCCACTGAAGTACAGGAAATCAGTAGCAAGCTGATGCCGACGATCAAGACAAAAGCATCTGCAACCTTATCGTCTTCATCACAGAGCAGTTGTAGCAGGCACTCGCAGCTGAGAAGACCGAAGTCTGGAGGTTCTGGGGCAAGGAATAGACTTGTGGCACAGGAACCAAACACAGTGCCGATGGCCTTTGAGGATTAGCCGGTTCAGTCAGCTTGCCAGGGATAATTGCTTTGTTCCTGTGATCATATAACCACCCCAGCTGGACGGTTCAGGAAAGCATCAAGCTCGGCCCCGGTTCATTTTTTATTCCCTAGAGGTCGCAATATTATGCAGGTCTACGGCACAGTCTTCTCAAACGAACTCTTTCCTGCAGGTGAATTGAGCAATAAGACAAGGAAGCAAGAGAGAAACCCAAAAAGACCAAGTATGATAAGCAGCGGCGGCAGCGGAAAATGATACTTGCCTCGCTCCTATCATGATTGTATCGAACCAAGAAGATGCATCTGCAGCCTCTTATATCATGCATTCTCCTAAGAATTTCCACCACATGCGCGTCATAATATAACGCTTGATCTTTGCTTTCCTGATGCACGCATATTGGTCTTTGTTCATACTAAAAGAAACAAAACATGCTACTAGGATTTCTGTTATGATCTTTCCAAATATGAGCCTTTTTTATCCTCCCCATGATTAAGATCATCTTAAAATGGATGGATAATAGAAACTGAGACAATATTTTAAATTTGTTTTTTCTATCTTTTTCTTCCATATAGGGGAGCCTAGTGTTTATAATGACCATAACAAAACCCCCGTTGGGAGTTCCTACAGCATCATAGGAAAGGAGGCTTGGGTTACCTGGAAGCAGAGAATTAGATCTCCAACCCTTATTTTATAGCATTCCCAGTGTTCGAGGGGGACAGAACGTTCACGCAATGATTTCTTCACATTTACCCACTCATCATCCTCGGCACCAAACCCTATGAATCTTACACAAACTTCCTGGAAGAAACGGGAATCAAGCAGACAATTAGGCTTCTCTGCCCCCGAGAGGACGGAAAACTAATTTTCTCATCTATCAAAAGCCAACCAACAAAAGCAGTTATCTCATCTATCAAAAGCTTTCGTTTTCAAAAAAGCTTCCACCAAGAAACATCATCTTCAGTGTATTGAGAAACTAAAAACAGGTAAGAACTACAAGGCTACCCTTGAAATTAACCTATCAAAATCGGAAAACTAATTTTCTCCTCTCACAGGTCTTACACTAATCCTCAGCCAGTCGTAAATATACTAAATAGCATATGGATATATACTTGCAGCTCTATTCTTTTCTTTCATATACCACAAGACTTTCCTATTGCAAAAGATAAATAATGAAAGAATGAAATAGATTCAAGTTGGCAGACTTCTGATCGTATATGAACCCAGACTTACAATCAATTATAAACATGGATTGAACTTTTTAAGAACTTACATCTTCACCGGAGCTAACAACTCTGTGAGTGAGGAATCTGTCAACATCATACCTGCATAGAAAAAATTCGTAATGAACAGATTTTCTTTTCTTTTTTTGGGAACAATAACCAAAGTAATTGGGAGAAACCAAATCAAGAAAACCAGTATTGAATATTAGCAGTGGTTAATCAATTTGAAATAAAAAGGTTCATCAATTTGAAATAAAAAAGATGGCGGAAATCTTCCTGCATTTGGACATGCAGATCACCATCTTTTGAGATGACCTAGAAGGGTGCACCCGATTAGAGTGTATTCAGATAATGGTCAGTGGGGCCCCAAGATCCGACTGACTACAAAAAATAATAATATACAAGTCCGTGAAGTCCTATAATCACGATGACCTGGAAAAGTCGTAAACACTGAGGATGCCAAATGCAGCACTCCGTTACCGCTCATGATGCACTTAATTTGACAGCTTGCCTCTAATTGTATATGAGGATTGAGGAACAATATGGGTAATTTTCAAGTGAGTCTGAGAAACCCTAAGAATAGAACAAATTCAACATTTGGCTTCACTGAATTAATTCCCATGAATTGAAAGACTCCCAAACTGCCTAAATCCCTTAATTTGTGGAACTTGAAAACTCGCAGTGGAAATATTTCCCAAATTCTTTTCCTAAGAGAATTGACAAATTAATTGTTAAAGCACAAGCAACCTTGATAAAAAAAAAAAAATGTAATCACAAGACTGTCAAAAATAATATATTGGCCTAATAAGTAGGGAAAAAGTCAATTCATATATCCAAGTTGATCAAACAAACAAAAATAAAATAATTTGATAAGAATTTCCATATATATACTAAATGATGCCATATATATATATATATATTCTAATTAGCATTTATCCCAAAATCAAACCTGAATTGTATTCTTTTCCCACACCACTTTGGTCCAATTTTGCTTTTATGGCCATAGATTGGCAACATATATAAGTATATATAAATCATATCTAGGTCATGTCAGATAATAGTTCAATGGCACTTTAATGCTTGTTTGGTGATACCGGGGAGCAACATTTCATTGTAACCCAAGAATATTAGGCCATTGTCTCATGTATCATCAATTCCATGAAAAAGTGGCATTCGAACTCATGATTAAAAATATTGGCCAATATCCAATATATATCGATATTAGTGACCTAATACCAATATATCTCAATATTGCAAAAAGATCATGACAACATATGCCATATATGGGTCAATATTCAAAATACCCATTGACATAACTAATATTTGGCTAATATTTGTCTATCAATTTACGATTCTCAAAATTTTGTTCTTCCTAAATATTTAATACCGATATATATTTCAGATATATTCGATAATAATATGGTCATGACCAATACCTATATTTTTATCCATGTTCACTCTATGACTTAATGATCTATATAAGCCAAATGACAGGTAAAAGGTCAACAAACAAAAGGTGCAGTAGATGATGACAAAACATTGTAAGAAAATAAGCAGTTATACGCAGAGTCCAGTAATGAACACAGAATCTTCCATATGCATACTCACCATGCTCCATCCCTTGATGATCTAGCCTCAAATTCCAACTCCAATGCATCTATAAACTTCTCTCCTGCTTTCCATTGAGAATGGTAAGTTTGGGTAAACAAGCTTCCTTATAAAATACATGAAAATGTTGTTTACTCACAGAAGAAGGCCATTTTAACTATCAATAAGAAAATAGAAAAATGCTGTAGCAAATCAGGAAGGTGTCCACTGTCCAACCAGTGAGGTCAGTAGATGATAGGCAGTGAAAATTTTATAATATGACTACTGAAATCAATCTAAAAGTGGACAACAGCATCAGTGAAGTTAATGAAGACAGACTTGGGATCACATTATAGCATGGACTTAAATAAAACAGAGCAAAATAAGCCATATCTAGTTATGGGTATAACTCATCAAGCAATGAAGTAGATTGTGATTTCATTGCAATGTTAACACTAAGGATTCAACAGAACAGATCCGTTACCATTTAACAAGACAAATTTAGTTGAATGGGTCACACAATCACAAACCAGAAAGGAAGAGAACTTTCTTGTAAGATACATAAACATGATTATAGCACAAAGGATCACGTCATATGACATAAATTGGTTAATAGAACAGAGGAAAATGAATCAAGGCATTTCAAAACTTAAAAATGCGGGAAGATTATTTGAAAATGCTCTCAGATGTCACAAGGTTGTAACTTCAGCAAAAATTCTCATATTTCTCCCAGAAATCTGGAAGCCAAACATGGGTATGCATAGGAGACCTGGGAAGCTTTGACCCCTCCCCCTCTGGTGCAGGTTCTCTCCTAAAAAAGAAAAACAAATTAAAAAACACAAATAAATATAAAAAAGAAAGACACTACCTAAACATGTAAGGTGTTGTTGACAATAATTAAAGAAGTGTCATTTCAAATAAATCAACTCTTAAAACTGAGTGAACATTTCAAAATGCATGCAGTTCCCTTTAACTTTCAAGAGTACTGAATAACTCCTAAGCAACGCAGAGATCCTCTAACAATTATCCTATGCATAGAAAAATGTATATTCTCTAACTAAAAAAATAGAAGTATGTCAAATATACTGAAAAGGCTCAGCAGGTTTCACGACTAGTAAGCTATCAAAATTTTACCCTCCATGTGATTTCACAAATTGAAAATAAGAAGACAAGCACAAAAAGTTTGGTTAGCACATCAGATTTCCCAAATGGAATGCTCTAGGAAATGTTAACTGCTCATTGCAAAATGTAGTTTCCATGGTTCAAATCCATTACCTCCAAATTACATGTTACACTAGGGCCCAACCTAAAAAATGGAGATAGTTATATGTAATGAAAAAATTATGGATAGGGAGAGAACTTGAATAGAGGAAAAGCACTTCATATATAAATCTATGAGATATACCAAAATTGTAAAAATACATATAGTGGAATTTTTTTGCTAAAGTAACTACTGTGGAGTCAAACTGTATATGAGTAATTTGATCTCTGATCAAAGCAATAATCATAAATTCAGAATATCATAAAATTGACTTGATTTTATGCCAAGAAGATCAGCCATAAAGACTATAAATCCAATGAGAAGGTCAATAGCAAGAAAGAAAGAGCGATCTAGGTATGGATTGTATTGATCTAGAAAGCCTCATTGAGGAAAGTGTTTGTCATTTCCAGAAAACAAAGAAAGAAGTATTGACTGAGAAATATTCCATGGAGGATAGGACAAAGTGTCATCAAATGATAAGACTGCAAGAGGAGAAACTAGACTCTTATCAACATTGAGATTGAGCGTGTTTCTTTCCATTTTCTATATGTATGGATGACAATGTCAGCTTCTTTATACACTAGATTAAGAAGGAACTGAGGAAATTTAGAATTGTGAGGGATGCTTTAAAATCTAAAGTTCAAAATAAGTAGTATCAACTTAATATAGAGATTATAACTTGACTATGCAGGAAAATGATAAAAAGTTGAAACTGGTTATCAAGAAGTCCATCAAAGCAGCAGTTCCTTAGATCTAATTTAGTGATTTTGTCCCCTAGACAAGGAACCAGCTATGGCCTCACTCGACACTATAACTTATCGATAATAGCCCTTTAGCTCACTAATTGAAGATGCAATGCAAAAGTTAATAGTTCTGCGAATTGAAACATGGATCAAATACTGCAAGCAATGATATAGTGACTAAATTAATGTTAGAGGCATCGGGAGGGGGTGGAACTAGACAGGCATGGAGTTAAAAAAGACTGGTGGCCTTCAACAGTTAAACTTCATGAGGATGTTGTTATGGGTGGAGGTGAGAGTGCAAGCTGTTTCATAGAGCTAAACACCACAAAGTAGGAATTATGGCTTCATAACAATGATGATGTACTCGGTTCATCATTCTCCAAAATGCTTTTTCTTAAGTTAGCAAAATACAAAAATATATATATTCAAATAAATTGTGAACTAGCAGGTTATAAGCCCCCACTACTCTTACAGAAGCCCCTAATGGAATACAGAGCGCAATTAGCGAATGATGGGAGTGGACAAGTCCAAGGAAGGCAGGAGAGAGGAATGGAAGGAGGGTGAGAGATGGGGAAGGGGAGAGATTATGCTTAAAAGACTATGAAGCTGATTACAAAACACCATGACAAGACAAATTATTTACTCAATCCTAGCTACATCATTGTGCCTGTATCAGAACAAGTATCAAATTCACATTCAAATACCCTTCTACAATGAAATAACTCTATGAATAGGCTCAGAGTCCACATAGATGAAACATAATACCTTCAGGCACTTCATTAGCTTCATCAGCCTTTTTTTGGAGGTCGGAATCTGGACAAGTAACCAACATTTTATCAACATCAGGCAGATAAGTAATTTCTTTTAGCTGTGCAGGCAATGGATTTACAACTGCTTGGAACTGTTCATGATCCTTTAGTTGGGTGCAAGCATCAGGATGAACTTCCAATTTTCTAGCAACATCAGGCAAAGAAGCTGTTTCCTTTAGTGGAACTGCCATTGGATTTGTTTTTGCTGAGCACTCTCGCTGCTTGTTTTGGAACCAAACTTTTATCTAAAACAGTAACGATAATAAGCAAAGTGCTTAAAATAACTCAATTAAACTAGATGTGCTTAGTTATGAAATACATGCAAAAGAACATAAAAAATTTAAAGAACAGAAATTACTTCATTCCATTTTACCCTCGCTTTGCCAGCATGTCCTGCAGAGCAACTGGAAAAATAAATATTTTTGAAGCAAAGCAACTCAGACTGATGCATTCAAACTGCCATCAGGAGGATACAGAAAATGTTTTACTTAATTCATAAATAGCTACTAACAAAAGCATAAATCAAAACTTACCTAAAAGCAGAAGCAACTTTCAGACAAAATTCCTGGTCCAGTGGTTGTTCCCCAAACTCTTCAAACAGTTTCTTCAGCTTCTCAATCTGTTGGAGGTAGTGGAAGACAGTCAAATGATCCGCAATAAAATGAAACCCTTCTATGCATAAAAAGCCGTGAAAAAATTCAAAGCACATTAAAATAATGTTTGACGTGCCACTTTTTTTTTTTTCCCAGATGACAGAATCTTATCTGCCTCCTCTGACATTCAGTGCTAGGGGCCAAAGCAAACTCCACATCTACACTTCTTCTACAAGAATCATGGGGGGCAATAATTGGACTCATAAGCATTGGCCATAAGGAAAACCGTACAAGACTGATTGGAATTCAGCTATTGTGCCGGGGTGGAGAAAATAGGAAAACTGTAACATTGTGGGAAAAAAAAGTAAGTGATTCTAAAATTGATGCAAGGAAAAATATTTCTGCCAAAAGGGATGCATCTGTGATTAGGAGTTCCATCAATCTGCTTCAGTGCTAATTTTGGCATTAGTAAAGTACATCAATCACTCAAAAGGCACACCAATGCAGGGCCCATAAAGAAACTCATTGAGGGTAAGGGGTAAGCCTTGTTCCTAGAAGTTCTTTTATAACATGGTTGGCTGCTCAAATGGGCCCTAAATTAGGAAAGATTAGATTAAATTTGGGTGTACCACAGAAAAGCATGTTTTGAGGTGCTGCTGAGACCTGACAGCATTTATCCTATGAATGCTCCTTCGCAAGCCAAGTTTGGATGGAAGTACTTCATTGGGTTGAATTGCTAATGTTCTCAGCACTTGGTTTGCAGGTTATCTCAATGCCAGTCCTGTTGGTCTGACAATCCTGGTCTCAATATGATTTTGTTTTGCCACTTTCTGCCACCGTGCCACCACATATCATTTCAGGGTAGAAAGAATTTCCATAATTTTTCCTAATTCTTTGTCCACTGTTCAAACTTGGTCGTAATCCCAACATTTTTTGCAGTTTGTATACGTATTCATCCAACAAGTCATTTGTTTTTTATATTGCTTGGCCCACTTAGGAATTCTTATGGTTTTGTGTAGATGAACTTTGTCCTATTGTGAATTGCATCCCATTGTGACTAAAGTGATTGTGTCAGTAAATGTACAACTACAAATAATTTTATAAGGACTCCTTTCTCAACCCTCAACCTTGACACAAATATAAGGTTGCTCCATTGTGATCTGCAGGAAACCTGCTTTCAACTTCCTTGCTTTTTCTGGGAGAACACCAAGTGGTTCATGCCAATTTTTGGGGTCAGTTTTTGATTTCTAGGTTGAGCAATAGTATGGTTTTATCGAGGTGCCTGTTTCAAATCCAATAATCACATTGATGGTGGGATAAAAAAAGTAGGTTGATGAGTAGGATGCCCTTTCTTTGAGCAGTGAACAGTTCAGGCAGAAAACCTACGCAGCGCAATATCTCTCCTCTTGTTTATGAACCATATTACTTTTTTCAACACTCTTACCAATTAGAGGAAGAAAATGAGGCACACACTTCATATTTTTTCAACACTATAGGGTTATATTTGTATTCCACAACAGGCACAAGGAACAAAGTTTTCAATGCCATTCTCAAAGGAAGGTAACATACAATCTACCCTACTAAAGGTACGCTCTTTTCTTCTATTCTTCATCGCAAAGGGTCTTAGCCTTTAGGTGTCAAGTTTCAAAAGCACCTTTTAAATGGAGATTTCTCAATCAACTTCAAGATGGAATCACAATAAAGTTGGGTCAGAGCTTCAAACCACAAAAATAGCCTTTGTTCCATATAGGATGTTTATGTCTATTTGACCCTCACAATAATTGCAACGCAGGGTGTCTCACACATCAGGGCACCCATTTTTGTGTGAACACCCTACGGTACCCAAGCTATGATCTAGAACTAGCACTACTATAAATTAAAGCCCCAAAAAACCTACTAACTTCTCATGGAAAAAGAGATCCATCATAAATGATGCTATAGAACCTCCGTAACCAGCAAAAATAAAACTAGTCCAACCTTGATACGCAACTAGAGGCAAATAACATCAACTAAGCATGCAAATTAAACACAAACAATGACACAGTCTTTTCTCTTCGTTCGGTCAAATACACAATCTAGTAAACCAATCTCAAAAAGCTTGAAAAGCACAGAGCAAATGATCAAATGTCCAAATACATATGCAATATGGAAGGAAAAAAGAGTGGTTCACCGCACAACGCTCTAACATCAACAACGCATGGGAAAGCTCCGACGCAAATAGGACATGATGCAAGAAAAGCACATGCCTCAAGCTGAAGATCCGTCAAAATAGAACTCGAGAAGTTCCTTACTCATCAAAATAAATTGACATAAATCAATTTATCGAAAATTATTTGGCTGGCCTGAATACTCAAAATTCGAATGAACAACGTCGAACTCCAAACCCGAAAGAAAGAACATAAAAGACAACAGCTTTCATTTTTTTTTTTTTTTTGTCCCCAGCACCATTATCTATAAACTCAAACTAAACACATTAACATGAGATTAAATCCCAAAAATGCGTTTTACCTCTGCAGTTGTGAAGCCAGAGAAATCCTTCCTGACTCTGTGACGAAGACGACCCGTGTTAATAAAGTCCTCCCCCTTACTAACCCGGAAAACAAAACCCTACTTTTTTCTGATGAAGAAATTCGCATTAACGCCACATCAGCAGCTCTCTCTCTCTCTGCGCTTTTGTAGTCCTCGAATTTGGGCAGCGTAGAACTTCTGGGCGGCTACAAATTGTACTACCTTTTTCAGGGAAGAAGCCGTTCAACTATACTTCTGAATATATACATGATCAGAAATTTGGTTTCCGATTACAAAGCACATGCATTCTCATGGGAGGTTCATCTGTTGTAAATTTAAAGTGACTTATTTTCCTTATTTAAATTATATATTTTTAAAGGCATATGTAGAAGAATTTTTAAGCCCGAATATAAAAATAATATGCTGATATATTATAAAAATAATTATTAATTTTTTTATAATTTAAATAAGAATTAATATCAATAAAATCTAATATTTTTTAACTAATTATATATGATTATCAAGTAATATTACAATATATTTGTATTATGATATGTTAGATTTTTAAAAATTAAAAATTATAAAAAAATTTTGATTTAAAATTTTTGAGGACCTATACACTATTTTAATAATTTCTAAAACTATTAATATTATTATAAATAAATATAAAATATTAATAATTTTTTTATTATTTTTGACAATGATTTAAATAATAATTATACTATTTTTTATATATAAATCATAATTTTTTTTTAATTTTGAATGATAAATTATTTCATACAAAATATATATATCATATTATCAATATCTATATTAAGAATGTTTTGAAATTTAATCCTGTTTTATGTGGAAAAAATAAAAATATATATTATTCTATTTATTATAACATATTTTTTTGAGAGCAATAATTCAGGATATTATATCGATAGAATAAATTTAGTTACAAAAAGATAAAGATCAATTATCTAACACAATAGAACCCAACTTATTAGATATCAAAACAGTGTATTTTTTTATTTTATTTTAACTATCTTTTATAACAAAAATATCCCAATATTTGAATTGATTACAAATATTGATTAGAAGATAGTTAAAAATATAAAATATTTTTTTAAAAAATATTTTATTTTACTATTAATAAATTTATTAATAAATATATTAGTCAATTATTGTCACTTACTGATAATGTTGCTCTTTATCAAAATGATTATGATTCCTATCATATAATACCGGCAATTAAAGTAAATATTAAATTTAAAAAAATAATTTTGAGTAAATATTAAAATTATTAAATATAGTATATTTACTAATATTATATTTAATTATATTTTTTAAAAAAATTAAATATTGAAAAAATTTTTAAATATTAGCCTATCTCACAATAATTATATACCCGTACATAAATTTATATGGAATATATATTCTTTTAAAGAATTCTACTCCTACATAAAGAAGGTCAACAGTATAAAAAAATGAAAGCCCGTATTTATCACAACTTGCATGATATATACAACTTGTATGCAGCATGGTAAATATTAAAATCGTCCAATTTAATAACAAAAATAAGCAGTAACAATAAAAATGGTTGATAAAATTTGCTTCTTTTAATAAGATTCAACGTGACATACATTTGGTTAATAAAAATATAATATAAGTTAAACTTTTTTACCATTTATAATTTGATCATATTTCTAATTTTACAACCAATATACCATAATTCAATATTTTAGATTAGTAAAAAATTAACAAATACATATTTTTTTATACTCATATTAATAGTATAAGATCTTTTATCCCCACCAGCTAGTACAGTAATATCGGAATCAACTTTCAATATCAGAGGTCGAATAGTTAATAAAAAAATTAAATAATATTAAAAATAATAAAAATATATATCCTTTTTTAAAAATTAGTTAGGCGTAAAAAATTACGTCAAAGATTCAATAATTTTAGGTTCTAGTGGATAGCATGATTTGAAAAGTAATTGTAGTTAAAAATACACGTAAAAATTAAAAACAAGTAAATTATTTTTAAATATATTTTTTCTACTTTTATAAATTATAATATTAAAAATATCCGATAAAATAAATAAAATATAATATAGTTTTATTTTTTTATAAGTTTTTTTTTTTTAAATCTATATTTTATCCCATGTCCGCTTGGATAACCAAGTCGTAACTAATGAACTAAATTGGCATGATTGAAGCACACTTGACTTAGATGATAAGGGTTTAATCGACACGAGATTTAGAGCCACAAACAAATATATATTAAACCTAGATATTTTTCTTTTATTAATGACAACATATGTTACAAATATGTTCATGCAAAATCGATGACCTACCCAGGTTTTCACCGAAAGTAGCGCTTGAGGTGGATCGTGTTCCACGTCTGTGGGACCCAACTACTGACCTAGGTTCGAAGTTTGTATACTTCATTCCGTGCTGAGGCTAGAAATGAGCCTTCCCAATTCGGAAAAAACTTGTTCCAGTTGGTAGTCTTACCCGGAACTTCTATAAAAGGCATTCAAAGGCAGAGTTAGCCAAAAAAAATAAAAACTAACCGTGTGTCTGCCCGTCGAAGTGTCAAGATTATAAAAAATATAATAAACTTACTAAAAATAGTAAACAATTTAAATCTCAATTTGGCTCATTTTGTTATCAATATGGAATGAAAAAGTTAAAAGTACCATTACAACAAAAATCTAAATATCTCAAATATTTCAGAAAAACTTATCAACCTCAAAATATATATTATAAATTTACTATAAAAAATCACATTCTAAATCTAAAATCAAACCTAAATTACACAATGAATCGAAAATTTCATATCCAAAATACCAATCCAAACTTACATGTTAGAAATGTAAAAGACCTAGCTATACTGCTAACCAATGTAAATTAAAGAAAAAAATTTATGAAATTTTTAAAAATAATGAATAATTATGTAATAATTTAATAATTTTGTTACTCAATGATGAAGAATCTAATAAAAATATAAGCCAAAAAGAAAATGAGATAAATAACATACAATCCAATTCCTCATCTTACACAAGTGAATTAGAAGATGAAAATTTAAATACAATACAAGATCTATACAATTATAAATTACAAATCAATATATTACGAACATAAGATGATAGAGAATTTTTACTTGATAGTATTGATAAAATTGAAGACTCAGATATTAAAAGATAATATTTTTTAAAATTAAAAAAATTATTAACTAAAAAATAAACCACTGAAAATATTGAACCTTTTAACTTATCAAAAATATTTAAAAAATATCTTACTCTATCTTTATTTTATCAAGTTACAACAGGTTATTTACAAAAAGAAATAAAATACATCAAAGATAAAGTAAAAATATTAAAAAGTCAATTACAAGAAATAAAATTTAATGAATTTTAATTATATACAAGAATTGTAATAATAGAAAATAAATAAAAAAAATTGAATCATTTATACCTACTGATCCATTATCATCACAACCAACCTATAAACAATCAGATGATCAATATTTATAATTAATAACCAAAATTAATTTTTAAAAATGGTACAGTCAAATTATATTAGTTATCAATAATAAATATTATTTAAAATTAATTACCTTACTTGAGATAGGTGTAGATTAAAATTGTATTCAAGAATATTTAATACCAACCAAATATTATCAGAAAACTACAAAAAAATTACATGCTGCTAGTAGATCTAGATTAAATATTCAATATAAATTAACCAATGCTGCTATATGTAATCAAGGACATTAATTTAAATTAATTTTTATTTTAGTAAAAGATTTACAAGAAGATATCACACTTGGCACACCATTTTTCATCCAAATATATCCTTTTAAGGCGACTTTAGAAGGATTATTTATGCAAGTTTTAGAAAATGAAATTCTTTTCCCATTTCTTCATCCAATTAAACAGAAAAAAATACAAAAATTACAAGTAATATCAATTTATAGATAAATTAATTTAATAACCAAAAATAAATAAATTAATTATTTAAAAGAAGAAATACAAATTACCAATATAGAACAATAACTAAATAATCCATTATTACAAACAAAAATTAAAAAAATTATAATAAATTTTTGAAAATGAAGTATGTTCGAATCTACCAAATGCTTTATGGAATCGAAAACAGTATCAAGTAGAATTATCTTATGAAAAGATTTGATCGAAACTCAAATCCTTACTAAAATTAGACACATTCAAATGAATCAAAAATTATTAGAATATTATAAAAACATTTTTAAATCTCCTTGATAAAAAATTAATCAGACCTTTAAAATTACCATGGAGTTGTGTTGCTTTTTGTATCATGAAAAATATTAAAATTGAACGAGGTGTCCCCAAATTAGTAATCAATTATAAACCATTTGATAAAACCCTACAATGGATCAGATATCCAATCCCCAATAAAAGAGATTTTAATCAATCGTTTATAGGATACTAATATTTTTTCTAAATTTGATATATAATTAGAATTTTGATAAATTCAAATAAATAAAAAAGATAGATATAAAACAGCATTCACTGTCCCTTTTGGATATTATGAATGGAATGTCATACTTTTTGACTTAAAAAATACTCCCACTGAATTTTAAAATATTATGAACCACATAGTTAATCTTTATACCCAATTTATTATTATCTATATTGATGATGTCTTAATATTTTCTAACACAATCGATCAACATTTCAAATATTTATATCAATTTTTAAATATTATTAAATATAATGGATTAGTAGTTTCTTATCCGAAAATCAAATTATTCCAGACAAAAATTAGATTTTTAGGATTTAATATTTATTAACATACTATAGCTCCTATTCAAAGATCAATCGAATTTACTAATAAATTTTCTGATGAAATAAAAGATAAAACTCAATTACAAAGATTTTTAAGATGTTTAAACTATATTTCTGATTTTATCCCAAAATTTATATAAATTTATGGACAATTATTTAAGCGACTCCAAAAGAATCCACCTACATAAACCAATGAACATACAACTATTATTAAAACTCTAAAATAACAAGTTTAATATTTACCTTATTTAGGCATACCCCATCCACATGCAGCACTCATTGTTAAAATTATACATTTGATATAGAATATGACGGTATCCTTAGACAAAAATTAGATTCAAATGCACACACACAAATAGCTAGATTTCATTCTGGACTATGGTTAGGAGCTCAGAAAAATTATTCAACCATTAAATAAGAGATTTTATCCATTGTTTTATACATATTAAAATTTTAAGATGATTTGTACAATAATTTTTTTTTTTAAATTGATTGCAAAGCTACTAAAGACGTTTTACAAAATGATGTTAAAAATTTTATTTCTAAACAATTTTTTGCACACTAGCAAGCTATTTTATCTGTTTTTTATTTTGACATTGAATTTATTAAAAGCTTTTCTAATTCTATACCAGATTTTCTGACAAGAGAATTCCTATTCGGACATCATGCCAAGGAAAAAGAAAACCTCACCGCAAAAAGCTAACAAAAATCCTATATCCTTTTTCACTTATGATCAATTTTATGAAATTTTTTCATGGCTTCCTGTCAAAACCTTATTCAAATTTTTCTCTTTCTAAATCCTGTCTCTATTTTATTTTAAAAATAAATTTTCTTAAATACAATTCCTATCATACTTCAATCAAAAACGATGAATCCTATCTTCTGCAATCCAAATATAGTGGACAATGGAGCTTTATTCCTACAGGAGATATGATCTTATCAATTAACGCTATCAGTTCTATCTATGATCAACTGTTTCGAGTTTTATCATGTAACAATGGATTACTATTCTGTACACCTACAGCAACTGCTTATCCAGAATGCTTTTATGTTATCAATCCAATACTTAATACCTGGCATATGATTCCGATTGTTGAAGAATTTCAACATATATTCCAATGTGACTCATATACCGATTATGGGCATAGCATTATATTCGAGAATGGCATTGATTCTAACAAATTTTTCAATGATGGACTGTTACTTCATTTTAGCACCAATGGAATCATGGGTTTTTCTTATTTCACTCAAACATGGAAGAGGTATTATCGCTTTCAACCAGATGCTTCAATTGGGATATGGTTTCCTCGACAAGATATTTATGTTTTCCTACAACCACAAGAATTATATTTATTATGTGACCATTATCAAATCGAACCAAGTATTCAAGTTATCAAACTTTCAGATGGCACTACTATGGCTATTCAACTTCCTCCCTAGGCATGGACTCAAACAGATATTTGCAGTTGTGATTTTCATATATACAAATGGCAAGAACATTCAACTTATAACCTCATTATTATCCTTATTCAAATTAATCCACAGCAGTAATTTACCATTTGGATTTTGAAGACTCCATTCAGGATTCAAATTTTCAAAAGATTAGTCCAAGATTTCGTCATTCATGAATCTAATTCAGTTCTTACTGGATTCTTCCTCAGCAATGGACATTGGCTTATTTTTACAACGGCCCGTTACCTCTACAAATATAATTTATTAACCAAAATACCAGCTTGTTAGCGATATTTGTCTAATTGGCATATTCTGTGACCATATGTACTATTGTATCGATGTCGGTTTATGGATTTCATTGCTGTCTGTTCCGTCTTCCAGGGATACCGTGCCTGCCGTGTGCTCTACAGTCGCTCGAGCCCGTCCAAAGCCCAGCACCCTCTGTGCACTCGCTACCCGCTTGACCCTAAAATCCAGAATGATCCCCGCTCACTGTGCGCCGCCCCTGCGCTCAAGCCCAAAATCCAGAATAGCCCTCGCTCGCTGTACGTTGCCCTGCGCTCGAGCGCACGTGGGGTTTCTCTGAAAACCGTCCATGCGCCCGCTACGCGCTAGAGCTGCGCTCGAGCGCCGATGCAATGGTCAAGTTTTTAAATGTGAATTTTGAGCCCTCTATAAATATTTGGCTTATATTTTTGAAACCCTAGGACTCTTGACAGACCAATTTCGTGCCTCACTTGAGAAGAATCTCATTCATACTCCATTGGTCTTGTTTCTTTTGAGAAAACTAAAAGCTACAACTTAGTTTTCTCTATGTTTTCTCTTTACCTTTTAAACATCTCCATCCTTCTACCTTCGTTGGAGACGTCAGTGAGTTGACGAAGGAGACTCGATCGTATTCGGCAATTCAAGTGGTTAGAGAGGGAAGATTAACGTAAAGACTGGAATGTGTCCGGTTTCGTTGCCGCGGGTAAATCCAAGGAGTTCCTTGGTAGGGATCACAAGATGGGAGTAAGTCGGCTAGATTAGCGCATTGTTACCACCCGATCTGTAAGTTGATTTTCATAGTGCATTGCTTCCCTGGCCGTTGAAGCCGAGAGGATTTTTCTCGATTACCATGGGTATCGAGTTTTCCCTTCGTCACCAAAAATCATATCTTTTTACTATTGTTTATGCTCGGTTATATTTGCATGCTTGTCCTTATTTCTAACATTTAGAAATAAATATTCTTTACGTGTATTTGATATTTACTCTTTACTGTTTCGGCTATTTTTATCGGCATCAAAATTTGATTGTACAATTTAGGACAAAAAGTCTTTTTTCACAACTCAATACCTCGACCCACATCATATTTTTGACCCCTGGTATTCTCCTATTTTTTGTACAACTCGTGTCAATATTTTTTCATTTACTAGTACTCTCCAATGTTTAAAAAAAAACCCCCCATTATTACTAAAGAAAATGCATGCTGATCAAAAGAAAAAAAATGACACACTATCAATAGCGTACTATAATAACTGTCAAAAGAGAAAAATTCACGTTTGGAATATGTCTAAAGCAAATGCACGGAAGTCTGCAAGCCATTATTACAACCACTATATAAGTACTATGCAAATATTATACAGATATTATTCAGTCCTATTCATGAATAGTACTTGACGAAAATTTTGACAACTCAGACAAATCATGTTTCCCTTCGAAGACACTCAAGGATGATTTGCAATTATCAAGATTCTAGATACACCGACCTTACTCAACAAATATAATAATTAAAGAAGATACGCTGATATGACCAAAAATAGAATTGATTCTTCTGATAATGCTCAATAATGAAGATTTATCAACGGTATAGAAACTACTCAATTATTCAGATGATTAACGGCGCAGATTACTTCAGACTTTCTATTTAAAGGCTTTCCAACCTCAGTTCAAGACAAGAGGAAAAAAGGCGTTCAAAACATAGAGTTAGCCAAGATTAGAAAGCAATTCTCATCCGCTTTCTTTAATATTTTCCTTTCCACATTTGTAAATTATCCTCTGCAAATTTTTATTTTTTATTTTTTTCTTGTATCAACCTTTCTACGAATGTAATCAAGTTTTTATCAATCAAATTTCAACAGTTTAATTCGGCCTTATCTGGGGAGCCCGATGTCAAACGAAATTACCGCTTCAGTTTTATAGTAGAGGTTGAATAGTGTCTCGCGAGTTGATTCCTTTGAAGTTATCTGGTAAGACTATAGGACGGAGGGTAGCTCGTTGACCCAGGAGCTCTTTCCATCCTCCAACTTGGTCTTCAAACCGTAGAGTAGCGTAAGGTTGGTGACATCCACATGTCCGTTTACTTGTGGGTATGTCACGAAATGTAGACCAATTTGATACTTAGACTGATACAATATTTGGTGAAATACTTTCCTGAGAATTGAATTTCGTTGTCGGTCACGATAATCTCAAAAATGCAAAATTTGCTCATTATACTCTGATAGACGAATTCTAAGGCATTGTGCTCAGTGATCTTAGCCAACGGGGCGGCTTCAACCCATTTGGTAAAGTAGTCAATACCTATAACGATGAACTTCTTTTGCCCAATTGCGATGAAAAATGGGTGAGAGTATCTAGCGCCCATTGCACGAAAGGCCAAGAAGTTTGGAGAGATTTCAACTCCACGGGTGGCTGGTAGTAAGGATTGCCGTGGAGTTAGAAATTCTTACACTTCTTCATGAACTCCAGGGCTCCTTCCTTACTGTTGACAAGTAACATCCTTGTCGCATGACTTTGAATGTCAGGTTTTTACCTCCAATGTGCGATCCGCATATCCCAAAGTGGTAGGCTTTTTGTAAGTTTCCCACAGACGGCGCTGATAATACATCATGGATCTAAATTTCGAACAAATTCGGGTCAAGTTGTCCATCTGAGTTCAGCTCCATCCACTAAGTCTGGATCTTACACATCACAACTACGAATGAGTAGTCAGGTGACGACGGAATATTGTCCCATCGAAAATACTCCAACGCTCAAGTCAGTAAATAACTTTCAAAGAGTAGAATGTGGATGCAGAGAGATGCAATATGAATGCGAAGAGTGTTTGTGGGAGTGGGATTGCTCTTGTAAATAGAGAGACTTTAGGTGCTCGTGAGGAGCGAGGTTCTCTAAATATTGAGTTTGCTGAAAATTAGTAGTAGAGAGAGAGAGCGTAGAGTTGCTCGAATATTGAGAGCGTGAGAACTTTGTACTTGCTTTGGAGCTTTTGTGCCCTGAGAAGGCGATGCTATTGAAGGGAGCTTCCATGGCCTTTTATAGTCACGGACCTAAGATGTCTTTCTTGTATAGAGGAGATTGATATCTGCACTCTATTGAAAATTGTTACCTTTCTTGCGTAGGTGCCTTTATAGCTGTAATGGTCGTTGGGTTAATTCCCTTACTTCTGCGTTCTATAACCGCTCGGATTTTCAGCAGACAATGAATGAATTTTAGCGCCTTCCTTCATGGATGCGCCTTGATTCTGGAAGTGACCATTACAGTAAAGGTTACCTTCTTTGGTGGTGTGCGAAATCAGGGGAGGAGACCATTGTTGCTTGATGACAGCACGTAGACCAATCTGGACTTGGGCCACGTGAGTCCTGGTCTTTTGCTGGTCTATTGGCTACTCTTCTGGTCAATGGAAGTGTTAACCATCCTAGGCTCAAATGGGCCATCCTGTTTTTAGGCTCATTATTAGCCTTTCGTCCGGTCAACTGAAACGTTGACCGTCCAGGCATAAATAGGCCGATGACGATTTGAGCCGTTTTCTCCTTCACAGGCCAGCCCATTACTGGCATACCCATCACTATTTTAAAAAATTCTACTTCAACATAAAGATAGTCAACAATATAAAAGAAATGAAAGCTCATATTTATCACAACTTGTATATACCATAGTAAATATTAAAATTGTCCAATTTAATAATAAAAATAAGCAGTACTAGTAGATATGGTTGATGAGATTTGCTTCTTTCAATAAGGACTCAACGTGATATACATTTTTTTAATAAAAATATGATACAAGTTAAACTTTTTTACTATTTATAATTTGATCATATTTCTAATTTTACAATAAATATATCATAATTCAATATTTTAGATTAGTAAAAAAATTAATGAATACATATTTTTATACTCATATTAATAGTATAAGATTTTTATCCCCACCAACTAGTATAGTAATATCGGAGTTAGCTTTCAATATCAGGAATCGAATAGTTAATGAAAAAACTAAATAATGTTAAAGATAATAAAAATGTATATCCTTTTTTAAAATTGGTTAGACGTAAAAAATCATGTTAGATATTCGATAATTTTGGGATCTAGTGGATAGGATGATTTGAAAAGCAATGGTAGTAAAAAAATACAAGCAAAAATTAAAAATAAGTGAATTATTATTAAATATATTTTTTCTATTTTTATAAATTATAATATTAAAAATATCTCACAAAATAAATAAAATATAATTTACTTTTATTCTTTTTATATGTATTTTTTATTTTTTTTATACTAGAGTCATACCTAAATTGGCATGATTCAGAAGCACGCTCAACTCAATACAGGTGAGTCACATATTTTATTAAACTTTGATATTGTATCCCATATCCAACACAGCACAGTATAGCATGATACATTTAGTACCATTATTTTGATAACATTAAAAGGAACTTTGGCACAGAGTTGTCGCTGAATGATCTGATGATTGCGGATTTAAGTATTGAAAATAATTTTTTACATAATATAATATAAGATTATATATATTAGATTTAATAATGATCTAACATTTCCCCATTTCAACTATATTGGCAGCCTTATGCCTCCCATTTTTTATTTTTTATTTAATTTTCAGAGACATTTTATATAGCCAATGCCATACGGTAGAAGTCAGAGTAAAGGTTTGTAATTGTCAGTGTTGTCATTGTATTTCCTTTAGAGATCCATTTTCCATGTCGACCGTAAGGAACAAAATGAGCCCATCTAGTACATTGTTCTGACTGCCCATTTCTCCGGCAGCCGAAGCTTTGGCCTCAAGTAACAGGCGAGCACATTGCAAAGGGACTGATCCACCACCCTTCAAAAGAAAATTATATATCCGTTGCTTTGACTAATTTGAAATAATTCTGAAAAATCTCTAAGCTATAATTTATTTTAAAAAAAAAAAAACCTAGAACAACTTATTAAAGGCTATGTCAAACAAGTCCTAAATACTAAAGTTGATATGTCTCGTTTTCTGAATCCGAGTCGATTTATGCATTGACATTTGTTCATGCCTTCAGGCAACTTTGGACGTTATCTTCCTAATTTGAATTGCAAAATAATTACTTATATGACTTAAGATAAGATCGAATATAATAAATTAAAAAGTAATTCAATTATTTTCTGAGTTCAACTCCTCCTCCGTTTACATTTGCTACTTGAACTCTACCACAAGAGCAGGTCTTTTTCCCCCTTTGGACACCTTGTTATGCACTGGAGGGCAAAACAAATGTTCATTCCCCTCTGCAACTGACTTGAGCACTCCATTATATACAAAACTGGGTGGGATACCACACACAAATACAATTGTATAGTATATATGCATATATATAGACAATATTCTATACAGAATTATATAAAAAAAAAGAAAAAGAAAAAGACAAGACTCTGGCGCCTGCCATTTATTTCTTCTGCATACACATTTGTTAAGAGACTAGCAACTCACAAAGTAGATGATTTCCAGTTTACAAACCAAATCTGTCATTTCTGATGTCAATATCCCTGATTCCCCACTCAATGAGGAAACTCAGTTGGACTATTGATACTACTACTATTAACGACTGAGATATGCACATATTAACGACTAGCAACTTCTGCATACACATGTAGGAGATGATTGGAGAATTCAGCGCATGTCATCAGCGACTTGAGAACATCGAATTCCCCAAAAATATTTTGGCTTCAGCTTCTTGTTCGTGGCTGTAAACAGCCAACCCATTTGCCTTTCGCAGGTGGCGCAGTTTGCAATTGTCCATGCATACCTGCACACATTCGATACAAAAATTAATCATGAGCTGATTTGAGCATGATGGTTAGCTAACACAACAAAAACAGACTAGTCCATTTCAACTAGCCTTGCTTTTTGGCAAGGCTTGGAGATTGAAGAAAGTAGTTCGCGGCACAAATCTAGGACTGTCTTTCTGGATTCACAGAAGTTGGAATTCTAAATTCTTCCTCTACTGCATCCAACAGTCGGCCGATGGCAGGAAAAAAGAGAAATGCAATGCTGGACTCCATGTGGATAAAAGATGGATCGCTAAGACAAGAGGACGTGAAACATTATCCCAATAGTTTCTTCAAGGATATATTCAAAGAAGAAAAACCAGGCAGAACCCGTTCTTGACGGGTTGCAATTTCAAACCATAGTAAATTCTTTTTCTAATAATTAAACACAATAATATGTGCATTTAACATGTATTTCTCTATTTCACTCCCTCATATCCTCAGACCACTCAGTAAATTAGAGTAATAATAGATGGGTAACATTTTTTTCGATTATAAATAAAGGTAATATCATATATTTTCTAAGAAAGGGTTATTCACATGGAACCTCCCAATGTACCACATGTCAAACCTCTAGACTCAAAAGGTAGTACCAGACATTTAAATCGTATTAAAGCCTCCTCTCTGGGGAGGCGAAGATCTGGGTTGGGAGAGAAAAGTACTATTGATTGGGTGGGAATAATTTGTTCAACTATGGAGAGAAGGGTAAAAAATTTGGAATTTAAAAATATTTCTCTTTTAAAGAAATGGTGGTAGAGATTCAAGAAAGAAGGGTGGTTCTGGAGAAGGACAATTTATGAAGAGTACGTGTCAGTTGTGTGGATGGGGCGGGATGGGATGGCTGGCTTTGAGGGAGTTAGGGGTTATCTCCAGATTAGAGAGGATTTGGGGGACAGGCTTTGGGGGTAGTGATATCGTGGTTATAAAAATGAGGCATTCAGTTGGTTCCTGAGGGAGGGGATCAATTTTTTTCTGACAGGATTCATGGGGACAGTTTTACTGGATCTTGAGCAGAAGTAGAATTGTAATGTTTCTTCCAAGATTCAATTTATATGTTAGTGAGCTCGCTTAGAAAGGTTAACAACAAGGTAGCAGCTGCAGAGAAGAGGGGTGAAGGTAGATAACTTGCCTTGTCCAGTGTGCAACAAAGTAAATGCCGATTTTGATCATTTGCTGGTTTAATGGGGATGGGGATGAGGACTAAGTTTTCTTGCTTTGATTGGTGGAATATTACGTGTATGTGCACGTAAGGTGAGAGTCATTACACGAGTGGAGATCCATTCCTATACTCTGGGTCAAGGGGTTCCCTTCAACACTCTGAGTCTGAACAAAAAATATATGGAGGCTGCAGTGCGAGCTTCTTGCAAAAGGGTTGGTGGAATTCTACAAGGATCAGTCGTCTGGAAGCCAGGAGCAGCAGGATATAGAGGTGTTCTTAGAGAGTGTGAAAGGAAATTCAGGTTAATTTTCTCTATTCCTCTTGGTGTTCTACACTCCAATGTCATTGAGAGCCATGCAATCAAGATGGCCGTGAAGTTGTGCTCTCAATCTTAATCCTCATTGTTGAGAGTGGCGCTTTCTAGGCTACTGGTTGGGTGCTAGAAAGAAGAAACAGACATTGGTGGACATAATGGAATCTCTTCACTTGGATGCATTGATGGGTCAGGGTGGTTTTTCTCAGATTAGTCACATTGATGGGTGTCATTATGTTCCTGCCGGCACCTAGTCGTCCTAACCGCATCGGCACATCCACCAACAAGGTCCCAAGAGTGGTTCTATTACTAGAGCACTGCTAACAATTATCATTTTCTATCATTAGTTCTCTCCAGAAATTCTAAGAGACTAATTAATTGTTCCCCAATTTTATGAAATTCAAACACACGAGTCAGCAACTCCAAGACACCCATTTGTCTGCCATCTTCAGCCACCTATAGCACCACTAAATTATTGAACTGCACAAATTGAATATTGAACTAGTGGTCAGAACACAACTTGAAAACATCACATCAACTCAAATCAAAGAGCTTCAAATGTTTCTAGAAATTCTTGCTACCATTGAACCCTTTTTTTTTCATATCCATTAGGAATCTAATTCATAGATCTCTAACCCTTATGATCTTGCATGTCTGTATTAACAACAGTTTTAATAATAAATAAGTGGAATTTTGGTAAGAAGGAAAGTATCAGAATCAATTCACTAGCATCAATATCCAAGGGATGTCTAATTCCCATAATGACAGAGGGCAGTGCAAATACCATCGTTTGACCTTGCATTTTTTCCCACTCAAAATAAAAGGTTGCAGTAGGATGTATTATAGAACTACATGGGGGTCATTGAACCAAAAGAACCACCCCAAAAAAGCATTTGAGGCCCAAAATAACTTCTCAATCACATGCATCAGCACAAAGGTAGATCCAGAAAGAAGGCATTCAGGTCAATAGTTCATGCAGTCAGTCGTAATAAACATTGTTCCATCAAGTAGGTAAACCAAAGGTCTTGATGTCAGCACCATATCACTTTGTTATATCGGTATGCTCAGAAAATTTCTAAGCTAGACTCACACGAGAACAGGAGTCAAAGACATACCCAGGAAACCAGCTGTATTCATCAACAGGATGGCCAATAAGGGCCAAGCCATTGGCTTTGTAAAGAGTCATTATTTCATGCACATAACCATATGGATTGACATAAGCACCAAGAGGACCTTCACTAGACATCACCAACATATCACTTCGCCTTGCTATTACAGTCTGCGAAAAAATAAATAAATAAACAAGAGAACCTTATCAGGAAAAGATATCACATTCACAGACTACAGGATAACAGTCAAACAAAAAAAAATATTCCATAATACCTGACAGTTTTTGCACCGAACACGATCGAAATTCTCTAGCAATTCAATCTCTCTGCGCAGACGATATGAGATTCCATCTATTTCGAGTAGTTCCTGTCTTGTGGACTCTGAAACAGGGATTTTACTAGCAATATAAAATGATAAGATATCTGGTTTTCTTGTGAAACCATCCATGCTAGGTGCCCGAACTATCGTCTTCCACATGTCTGCAGAACATGGGGCAACAAATACTCATTATGGCAAAAGAAATTTAAAGATCCATGCTTAACTAATAAGAAAACATGTAAAAGTCAGCGGAATTTCTACTGTAGCATACAGCTTTCCATTTCCTTTGCAATACTTCCAGTTGATCAAATATAATTATGCAAGGGCGAAGTTTGCAAAATATTTGTTCATAGCATAAACATAAGACCTATCATGGTCCTTGATCAGTTAGGCATGGGGTTCTGTCATTTAGTCTAAGGGGAAAAAGAAATCCATGGAGAGCTGTAGCATCTCCCCCAAAAAAAAAAAAAAAAAAAACACAGATATATCCAACACAACAGAAGTCATGAATCACATAAGTCATGAAACATGTGCTTTGTGTTCTCATCATAAGTCACAAAAACTGGGGGAGGGGAAGGTGTTCTATGTGCCAAGCTGAGTTGAACTAAGATCAGGCCTGAAATAAGACTGAGATGAACAGTTTTAAACAGCCCACTCGGTCAGAGCAAGGTATTAATCCATGTGATATCTACTTTCTGTACCATAGTCTTTCAGTTTTATTTTCCATTTAGTCAGTGCCCAAAGTGCAAACACCATGGACTTCTTCATAAATTTATGGAAGTTTCTCCCATAAAAACTACAATATGAGTTACACAATACTAGAGGCAATGTCTCAAATATATCATATTTGGCTTCCAGAGCCATTTGCATCTGCTGCCCACCTGGCTTCCAAATAAACAAGCTTAGGACAATTATATCTGAAAGCCCAACACTGCATTAAGGTTGATTAAAGATCAAGTATTAACAGAATTTAGAGAGAATATAGTTCAGTGAGCTATTCAAGTTCATTGAAAGTGATCTTTTCAATTTTGCCCATGACAACCCAAAAAAAACTCTAAAAAGCTGACAAAATATGTAGCTCAACGCGTTATCCCTGTATTGCTAAACATGGTCTCTTCATGACTTACCTACTTCAGTTTTCTAACATAATTTGACCTATTATCATTAGTTTGGCATTCTCATTGACAAACTGCAGCAAGAGATTTATAAGATCTATAGCCGATCTGATGTGGATATCGTAAATATATTAAATTAGAAAAAATTTAATTTTATTTGATTAGAAAAAATTTTATTTTATTTGAAAGATTTTATTGTGAGATTTTATTTAATGAGATTTTATTTTATTTTTATTTTAGAAAATTATGCCATATTTAGTTAGAAAATTATATTTGTCTTCTAATTAACCTAAGAGTAGAGTTTCTCTATATAAGAATCATAATTTTAATATTGAAGGTATTACTAATGAATTAAATGAAATTTGAATAATTGTAATTCTCTTCTCTCTATTGATCTCTATTTCTCTTCTTTCTATTCCCCCTCCTCTTGCTTCTTCCCCTTCTCCCAATTTCTTCTTCCCTTCCCTTACTTTCCCCTTCCCTGCATCACGATCCCTCTTAGCAAGACCTAAGACTTTAATGTTGATGATGAGCCAGAGTTTTCCTGAATATCTTTTCAAAAGAAAAATCAAGCTAGTCCATCTAGGTTACAAACAGTTGTCTTCTACTCATACATTTGACACATAAACTTATGAAGAAAAAGTTACTTCAATTGTTAATGATGAACTATTAACTGCCTAAATTTGGTTTGTCAATTGACACGAGTAACATTCAGCACCTAATTTTGCATCTTCCACTTAAACGTTGGAATTCTAATATTAAAATTGAACTCTCACCCTATATATTTATGAAAAGGTGAAATGCCAAATTATATATCATTCTAGTCGCACTAAGATCTAACCAATAAAGAAAAGTCAAAACCTCCGATATGACAAGCAAAATACGAGGTGAAAGAAACATCTTTAAATCACGTGATGATAAGAACAATTCCACAGCTGCCAGTTAATTCTGCTTTAAAAGGGTGTATAAGAAAAGGAAGAACTACAGAAAATTATATATTTTGGAACACAATATATGAATCAAATACCATACATAATAAAGACAAGCTGCTAGAAGATAATGCTGAAGCAGAAATATGAGGACAAATTACCCGCTGCTTTTCTGGCAAGACAGTAAGAATCATGCATCCGATAGACCCAGAATGGCCAGAAAGCTCTGGGAACTCCATGTGATCGAGTCTGCCGCATAATTATCCAATCCATTCTTGTTTTTTCTTGCTTGTGAGATGATTGTTGTGATATAGCTTTCCTTCCAACTCCTAATGCATCACTTGTATTTCTTTGATAGTTTGATTGTGATGATCGCCCGACAGTCACACTATCCTGAGATCCACCTGATTCAAACACATTCTTTTCATCATCACTGCTTGTTGATTCATCAATGGTATCACAGCCATAGCAGGATTCAACAGCAGATTGATGCAATCTCATCTCCTTCAATGAAAGCTCACTCTCAAAACTATCCTCCGAATCTGCATCAAAATCATTTTTCCCTTCTCTGCATTTCTGTCTTTTAATATGAGATGTATTTGACATTGTTGGATGCGAGGGACCTGGGCTACTGACACTAGTCAATGGTGGCAAGGTGCCAAATGCATCTCGGGGAATCCTTAATGGCAAATCTTCTTGAATAATTTGAATCTCTCCACAAGGCTGGAATTCAAAATGTTATTTCAGATTAGTCTCTCTTTGCAAGGTAAGATATAAAATTATTCAACTTCAGTTTGATCTTACTGCTCCATCAACATCAATCCAACGGCGTCTCACACGAAATCGCTGCAGACCTCTGGTAACCACATTCATTGAACCATCCTCCAACCGACGATATTGCCGAATCTGAAACATATGCAGCACTTCCTAGTGATTGTTTTTCTAGATAACAAACTAAAGCTCCCAGAAATGCAACATCTCAAGTAATGTAAGACGAAACATTCAATCATAACAAACCAGTAATACGATCACCAAAATCAGCTTTATGAATTAATTTTTTTCATCAGTAGCTATTATGAGTTGAATTACGTACTAAAAATTGATGCAAACTTGTCCCTTAGAGTCCAACCAGAAATATTTGCAGTGGGAAACACACAATGGCATATGTTCACCAAACTGCCTCTAGCACAGGATGACATGATTAACAAACACTTCGTTACAGATATAATCTGAAATAAGCAGTTATGGTGCGGAACATAGAAATGAGTTCAGAGCAAGGAAAAACCATGTAGTGGGGAATTTTATGCTCCTACAATAACCATACCTGATGAAATGAATTTGGACACCTGGCATAAACTACACTATATCTGATCCTTGGCTAAACTAGATTTTACTGCACAATTGGTTTTCTTGACATAGATCTTTTAGGCTCAGTTTTCATAAACTTATGTACAAACACAAGCATAGACACAAAGTTGACATCTTCATGAAAACCTCCAGGAAACCATCTGATTTCGAAACATCCATTCTAATCCAAAACCTAGGCCCAGTTTAGTTCCATGAGATTATTCAATAAAATTATTTGATCTCAGCATTTAATTTCCACTATCCTTGTTTTAGTTCCAGCAGCTATTTTTTTTCCCAACACTTAACCCTCTTTCTACAAATTTGTTAAAACCCATCAATCAAACAATGTTAAAACTATATTTAAAGAGCTATGCAACCAAGCAAGAATCATGTCATTATGACAGTTTTTGGAAAGAAAAAACTATGATGAACTTATGGTAAAATCAAAACTTTACACATGTCGCTCAATGATCCACTAGAACTATTATCAGAAAGGTAATTGGATCATGACATGTCCTTTAATGGAACTAAATGGAGCCTTATGTCACGGGACAACAGTTCCCTATGCCACCAGCATGATGCTTGACCAGCTCACTCCATGTAATATCAGGAAGTCACCATTTTTTTAACATTCTCACCCCAAATGTGACACAAGATTTTTAAAGAAACACACTTCACAATAGAAATTTGAGTACAAAGAGTATGGAGCTCCTCTTCAACACACACGTACAAGCTTACCCCTAAAGTTCTCAAAATTGGGCACTCTCTTGCTTACTCTACTCTTTGGCCTCACCTGACTTGGCTTCACCACTCTTGACCTCAACTTTCCTGGCTTGTCCCCGAATGTAGTGAGGTTGTCCCTTTACATGGGAATGACACTTTCTCAGTTAATGTCTAAGATTTCACCCCATTCTTCACAATGGACGGATAGAATTCATATTCTAAAATATTCACACAAAAATATCCCTGCTAGAAATGTCCTAGAACTACCCTTATGTTCTCAACTTAGAAATATTTTGGAGTAATGTACAGGTATTTTTCTTTTACCTTATTTTCTACAATCTCTAAGCATTCTAGAACTTTTTAGAGCCACTTAAATAATTCCATCTCCTACATATAAATCTTCGTACAACTAAGTTGCAAAAGTAGGCATCAACAATCTGCGTGGTGCATAACCCTCTATTCTCCTCAGCAACACTTGACACTTAGCTTGGATATTAAACAATTAAATTTACTCATGAAAATATCCACTTGTACAATAATTGTCTTGAAATAATCTTCTAGCATAATCATGAATAATGCATGTTAGTTGGATATTAATAGAAAGAGAATTTAGATAGTATACACAATACATTAATAAGATTTTAAGATATTTGAATAGCATTACTCTACAAGATAAAATAAAATCCAAGCATATGTAGCAATTCAATAGTAATACCTATTTAAAAAGATGAAGGAAGCATGCTCTCAGAACCACAAACAAAAATTAAACAATGCACTGTTCACTAACACTAATTTGGCAGTGATTAGAAACCAAGAAAGGAGAGATCAACAGTTTACTGAGTAGAGGACATTGTCTCATACAGAGGGTAAGTAATGGCAAAAAATAGGTTCATAGAGCTGATCTCTGCAGCGAGATTTGAGGATTTGTTCTTGTTGTACACAATATAAACACACATGCATACATGCAAGCTGAAGCCTAATGTCTAAAACATTGACATGCAAAATTTATTTAGCAACTTCTGACAAGCAAAATCCAAACCTCAGCTGTAGTCCCAACAGATGCAAACCTTAATCTTCCATCGAAAGAATCCCTGTAAATACGAACCTGAAAAATATCTCTAGCAGTGTTCAATTACAATTAAGAGCCTTAAAGAGAAATTGCAGATACAGAATGTACTGGACGGCTGTCTTGAGTAGCTTACATACCACACCTATGGTGTAGGGGACATCAACCAGGCTCATAGCTCTTTCAACAGACCTGATTAAATTGGGTTGAATGACTCTTAATGGAAGAGTGGCTTCTGGGAACAGAACTACTCCTGCAGAATATTAGGGAAAACATTTACAGCACATGTGAAAGGATTAGTAGTAGAAAGAGGATAAACAGAAAGGAAGACGGGATGCAAAACTCAAAGATGAACAAATAATCATCAGCACGAAACATTATCAACATTCAGAAACATGTTACATCAGAAGAAGTTGTAATTATCTTGATGACTTGACTTTGCATAAATATTGTGAAGTATTCCAAAAAACGAAGATCCTAGTTCAGTTTTTCTTGGATCAGTTAAAAGAATGTAGATCCACATTTGGGTTCTCACAAGGTACAACAACTGACATAAAAATTTGCATAAAGCAAATTTCAGATACTGTAACATTATACAAGATACATTTGGCATTAAGCAACAAATTATGCCCAAGCATCACATGAAAAGTGCTATGCACCTCTGCTTTAATCATAAGAAATGACAGTCCCCATCAATCAGGTTTCAGAAGAAAGGAACAAAAGATTTTAAGGTTTTTTGGGGCAAACATAGTATGAAAAACGAATGTGTGCCACTGTGTTGATCCTGGGCAGATGACAGTCTTGCTAGTATCACTACAGTGGTTACCAAACACACATGCACAATGCATGAACTCATACAGACAGATGGGAAAAAAAATAAAGAAAATTGAAGCCTTTGTTAGATAAATATTTTTTTTCCACAAGAATTTGTTATCTTCCCCAGAAGATTATTTAAACTATGGGAAATACATTGGATATATGATAGATCTGAGAAGAGGAAGAAACAGACTGAATCAGATGACACTATTTAATGGGAAAGCAACCATAATACTATAAGAGATACCTTCCAGATAAAAAAGTGGCAGATTCAAAATGGCACCACTATCCAAGAAAGACAACCTATGATGTGTATCTTCAACCTCTGTCACATTCAAATGAGGATCTTAAGAACCAGATAGCTTGTTTACCATGATTCTAGATGAAATCACTCAGCATCACAAGCCTACCACCAAGATATGTGTGCAAGGAAGCCAGACCAGCATCAAATGTGAATTCATCTCGATAGGCACGACCACTTGAATAAGCAAAAATATGCAGATAACATGATTGTGTCAAAAGTTACACATCACAAAACCATAATGATAATTAGTAAATCAATAAAAAAGATATTAGCAACTCATTCTAATATTTAACAGTCACTGTTCTAAATATCAGTCAGAATAATTACAGTTCTAAGTAAACCAACACATTCAACTCCACAGACGACGACAACAATGCAATATGAATTCTAAAATTAATACTCATGAACCCCCAAAAAAAAAAAATATATATATAAGGCAACGAAATAGAAACAACAATCCCAAAGCAGGTTTAGGCTTGCAAAAGCTGCTTGTGGTTGCACTCCTTCCTGATAATCATATCCATGGTTATTCTAGGCTCCAAAATCTTGCTTTCTCAATATATTAAGTATATGGTGGTATTTTGAAAGATATACACGCAGATTCATCCTCAACATGCAGGTTAAGTACTCAATCGTATTTTCTTAAGAAGAAATTGTGACATTCCGGATATTTTAAATTTAATATAAAAAAAGGGGGGAATTTAAAATAATAAAGTAATTAGAATTAATAATAATAATAATAATCAAAACAGAAGAGGGAAGAATGGAACGAAGAAGAAGGAGAGGAAAGAGGGAGAAACGGCCAGCAAATCTTCCTGCGATGCTGCCTCCTCCTGCCGAGCGGTTGAAATAGCTAACCTTCCTTCTTCCTCTCAATTCGCCAGCTTCGATTTTGTTGCTCCCATTTCCTTAAAGACTGTTGGGTTCCTTTTCTTCCACTTCTCTCTCGGTGGTGGCTACGGGTAAATCAAGAGAAGGCAAGAACCAGGGAAGAGTAGCCAAAGATCTTATATTGTTGCCGTTGCCAAGGAGCGTCGCCGGGATTGTTGAAGCAGCCATCGTTGGCCTTCCTCAATAATCAGGCAAGTTAATTTGAGATCTTTGATAAAAATCTGTTGCCTTCTTTCTTCCTATTAATGTTGATCTCCCATTTTGTATCAAGATTGTTAAAGAATTTGTTGTATGTGAGTAAATTTTTAGAGGAATTCGATTGGATTGGGTCGTTGATGAAGAAATCAGGAAAACAAGGCATTTGGTCGATGCCGTGGATTTCTAAGAATCAAGGTGATTCTGGACCAAAATAATTAATGTGTGAAATTTACAAATAAACTGATTAAATCCTATGAGTTAAAATTTTGCTTCGTGATTTGATTTGGGAAATTCTATCGAACGAAAATTTGGGATAAAAACGAAGCCTTCGGCTCTATGAAGATACGATTTGGGCTACATATTAAAAATTAGGGCTTAAGACGGAAATTTTTAATACAATGACGGTATTTAATACTTGATTTGTGCATTGGTTAGTTTAATTTGGTGAGAAAACTGGTGGTTGGTGAAGGAATTTGGGTCAGTTGTTTCCCGGAAATGGAGATGAACAGTGGGTTGAGCGGTGGCAGTGCCGTGTAGTGAGTAGCGTGTATGTGGCGTAGAGCGTATACGTGTACCTATGGCATATATGTGTGTGTGTATGGGTGAGCTGCTGCCTTGTCAGGCAGCAGTGAGTGTATTGTGTGTGTGTGTGTGTGTGTGTGTGTATATTATATATACTTATATGTTATATATATGCAGGATATATATATAATGTATATATATGCACAGAAGGATGGCATATACAAGTAATGTGTATATGTGAATGCATAAGGATTGTTAGATATCGAAGGTTCATAAATATAGGCATGAATATATTAAGATATATAAGTTAGTTGAAGGAGAAAATGCAAATAAATTATTTTGATTGGACTAACATAGATTTAGCTAAATAGTTGGATAATAATTGAAAATTGTGGACCTCTCTCAATGACATCAGAAATAAAAAGGAATTCCTTTGCCCTAGAGATAATACTTGGACTTCGAATAAGTTAGAAAGAATTTAAGAAAATATTTGGGTATTCGATTGAATATTTAAACTATCCTTGGTACCGTTACTTTCCTTCCAATAATGGCATTATTTGCATCATCTTTGAATTGTGTGTATATGATCTTTATCAGCACCGAACGACAATTCTTTTATTGAAATTGTAAAGCCTTCTTTGTGTCATACTTGATTGCATAAGTAGTTGAGTTATTAACTTCCTACGGTCAATGTTAAGAAGAGCGTATGAAAATACTAAGGTATCTAATCGAATTGGAGGCTACAGCACCTTAGCGTGGTCCACACTTATCCGATATTGATTTCCGTATCATGGTGATAATGAGGTATATTGTTTATTGTGAAGGGATACTTATAACCATGTGACCATCGTAGGAGATAATATCAGGGATATCATTTGGCGAGAGGTATCACAGATGGTATCGGCGTACTACGGGTACAGCCTTTAGGAGGACTGTAGGGGTAGTGGGATATCATGGATAACCTCGTTACACTTACCCAGCCGTTGGGGTGTAAATACGCGGCATTTGGTTCACGGTGACAGAATAAGATCCAAGGAGATTCATTGTGATATTTCGTCATTGTTGATACCTCATGAGTTTGGGATTCGGTTGAATTCACGTGTTATATTCTGTAGAATCTATGGGTCGAATTTTATTATATCCGGATTTAGTGAAATCCATGTTATTTCTTTGTATTCGGGTTTTAGGTCATTCACGCTGATATTCGAATCAAATCAGGAGATCCCTTACCTCTTATTAGTAAAGTATTATGATCTTTGTTACATTGATATTTGGAGTGATCTGCCTTTCTTATGCCTTTGAATTGTAGATACAATGAAATGTATTTCCTTGGATATATTGATCTGTTAGATATTATATTGTTGTTTATGATTCTTGTTATACCTTGTATATATTATATATCTGTGATTGTTGTTGTCATTTCCTATTTGTTTTAGATTCGTATTACTTGTTCGGTATTGGGCTCACTCTTACTATTTTTCTTTCTTCCAGAGTAGCAAGTTAGACAGGGATGACTCTAAAGTTCATTAAAGAGTTGTGGCGAGATAGATTGAGGCCAAACTGGAGATAGTATTGAAAAAAATGCTCTAGAGATATATTTTGATATTTTGCTTTATTTTGTTGGGATTATTTTTGAGACTGTGTATTTTTTTCTATTTATTTAAGTTTGAAGATGTTTAGATTATTATGGTTGTGTTTTATGAGTTGTAGATGCGCAATATACATATTAGGTTGAGAATTTGGATTTATCTTATGTGATCAGGTTTGGATATTAGTTGTGGAATTTGGGACAGGGACATCACAGAAATAGCATTCCAATACGGTCATTATATGTCATCCATCATCACTAAAGTTATCTTACAGATTTCAGAGAATGCTACATGCCAATATCAACAAAACCTCAAGAACTGCCTGCTTAGCTTCTCCCCTATTCATTTTCCTCCTCTCTCTCATACTAACTCAATTCCCTCTTCACGAATTTGAACAAAGCAATTTTGGAGTACAGCTATCTTCTGCAACTTATAAAGATTTCATGCTTGCAAGATAAAGTTCTATGGCAAAAAGTCCTTTTTTGGGTTAACAACCCCCTGTCATTTAATACTGCTATTCTTGTAAAGGCAATGAGGCACAATGGGAAGACTGGAATTGAACTCAAGACCTCTGGTCCAGGTGAGGGAAAAACATCAGATTGTTGGACAGGGTGTGGCCAAAGGGAGCATGGATTGACTGATAAGATGTGACCAAATGGAGCATGGAGAATCTTTTTTGACTTTCTTCAGTTTGTTTTAACTCAGACTCCAGGATGAATAGCAATAAACGAGCACCAACACAGAGGATAACATTAAAAATATTCCAATTTAATCACACTGAGAATTTCATACTAATGAACTATTGAAAAGTAGACACACGAAGATCATCGTAGCTGATCCAGAAAAGGAAGAAAAGACATAGGTGATAGGATTATGCAAATGTGTCAGAGTTATAACCACAAGTTTACTGAAAACAAACAAAAGCAAAAGAAAAGCATATGCTGCAAAATAATCACAGCAACCTTGAGGAAACAGAGAGAGAGAGAGAGAGAGAGAGAGAGAGCGCTCAATTTTAGCTAAACTGTTTCATTCTATAAGGGGCATTCCCCAAGTCCAAGATCTCATCCTGCTCCTTACAAATTCATCAAAATGTCATGCTCAAAGATGCTGATATAGAAACTAGTTTCCCCCAACCATCCACCCACCTACTTGAAGCTCTCATCGTGCATCTTCTTAGTGTTTGTACACCTCAGTTGGAAATGCACAACGGTTGCTCCAGTAAAGGAGACACGAGAAACCTACCAAGATTGCTCAAAGTCCAACTTCTCACGCAGAACTTATACACAAAATAAAGAATCATTATCCAATCTAAAAGCTCTTAAAAAAAAAAGACTAATCAACCAACACATGGTTGACTTATAGGCCTTCTTTCAACAATTGATACACCAACTAAAAATAACATTCCCCTTTCTAATAAGCATATATAATCCAATTTGTTTCATCAATTGGTACATTACAAATTCAAGTCTCAATGAATAACAAGACAGTGTAAACATGAGTAACAATACAACTCATCACAATTTCTGCTTAGATGCTTGCAACCAACTAAATCCGATAGGAAATATCTCAGACTCTTTTGACATTTCATCATTAGATTAGTTGTGGATCGGATAGGATTTGACAATGTTCACTCCCATGTGAAGCCCATGACTAGTTGATTATACAGCATTTTTTTCTGGGCATTGACAAATGGTTCCCAATGACATAATGTAAACACTTGACAGGCGCATGATTAAGGCTCAAGTAGTTGATTGGCAGAGGCTAGGTGCTCGATACACTGCAATCAACAATTAAGTGAAGAAACTAGCAGAATCCTCATGCGCAATTGATGCTGAGCAGCACAGCTACTTAGCCCCTCAGTTGTGCCACTGGTAACTAACAGGTTTTCTATCCAAACCAAGTACAGTTTTGCAGAATTTTCTCATCAGGTTTATTCCACATTTTGGAAGTAAGCATGAGAGAGGAAAAGGAGGAGGAGGGAGAAAAGTGAAGGTGTTATTTTCACATCTGAATGACTTTTTTGCTCGAATTTATCCCATTTTCACGGTATGTTGCACTAAATTATGTGCATAACACTCCTGCCAATTTTAATTTCCCAGTTTTAATCTCGTATGTTAAAATTATAAAATTTTCACTTGCAGTGGTGTGAAAATTTATGGAGAGGAGAATTGTACACTCATATTGAGAGTTAGAGTGTGTTTGTGTAACCATGACCGATTATAGAGAGCTCTGTTTGGACGGAAAAAGTCCATTAAGGAAAGCAAGTGTTTTTTAACCAACATTTAGTACTTAGACTCATTAAAACATCCTATATGCTCACGAACATCAACATGACGATCCTAAACGAACATACACGAACATCCTCAATGTGGACCTGAAGATAACAAAAACTAATAAAATAAGCATAAAGTGCTCATAAAAAAAACTGATGGCAGTGGCAATCAAATTAGACGGCGACATTGAGAACATCGATTGAAGATGATGTTGCTTACGATGTATCATCGTCAGATGAACCGTGTAGGTTTTCAACTTCTTCGACCTGCAATTCCTCTAAGTCGAGTTCCCGTATTTGCTCGATTTGATGCCTTTCACTCTCCATGATTCGGTCTTCGTCCATCCTCGCTATTGGCTCGGTCGATTGCCTGAGTTCATCTATTCTCCGTTAGGAAGGGATCAAAGAGCATATAAAGATACACCCAAGGAAGTAGTTCGCGCCATGAATTCTTCCAGAATTAGGGTGCGACCGACCGGCTCATCTGTAGTACTTCTCCTAGCGATTAAATCGGGATCTTGGCCATTCTGGGCTAAGCATAATACTTGAAGTAGAAGTCCGACAAATTGAGCCGCGTACGGCTAGGCCGAATATTTATACATGCCTGGTTCAGTTTATTTATGAAGGAAAATATGTTTTAGAAAAAAATATATATAAAGAAAACAAATTCTCATAGTAATATTTTTTTAATTTTTTACATATTGATACGTACCTGAATCCAATTTTAAACAAATTCGGGTTAAGTAGGACATCTGAATCCGGCTCCGTTCACCAAATCTGGACTCTATACACCACTGTAACAAATAAAAGGTCAGGTGTCGGCGGGTTGTTATCCCACTAAAGATATTCTGACGCTCAAATTAGTAATAAGCCTTCGAATTATAAGAAGGTAATTGGAAATGAGAATTGAGATAGAGTGGGGGATTGAGGTAGGAATGAGTGTTTGCCTTTAAATGTAAAAGACGTTCATGTGGCTCGTCGAGAGTGCAATTTTCCAACTCAATGTTCACGGGAAACGAGCAGGAAGCTAAGTCGTGTACGCATGGAAGCTTTGAAGGACAGAGCTAGGGAGTGAGTGAAGTCTCTAGAATCTGAAGGCTTAGTGTGGGATTATTGTAGTAAGCGATTGTGTGATTAGGAGCGAGCGTTAGTATACTCAGGGATTCTCCGTCGTAGTTTTCTGTTATTTTCTTTTTCTCTTTTTCTCCATTTTTTAAAATGAAGACTCTGTGAGGTTATATAGATGGTGGGTAGGGCGACCTCCATTGTCCAAGAATGCGCGATCCCTGCATCGTGTTGGGCGGCCTTCCTTAAGCAGGAAAGTTTGACTGGTACATTCTATTGGGATTATTTACTTTCTGAGCGGGTAACAGTTCTCCAAATTATTTACCTTCCTTCTGCGCTTCTATTACCGTTAGAGCCCATTTTAGGTAGAAAGAGAGAATCTGGTGCCTTCCTCATTGGAAAGGCGTCGAATATGTTAATACCCTATTTAGTGGAGATTGGCTTCAAGGAAGACGCGAAATTAGGGAAAGAGGTCCTTGCTTATCATGTACGAAAACGTATGCTAAATTGAGACTGACCCATATAAGATTTTTACCTTTTCTTGATCTACTATTAGAGTGTTTCCGGTCAACAGAGATGTTGACCGTTTTAAGGGAGCATATTGACTACCTAGTTGACCCTCCACACGGTCAACGCCGAATGCGTATTTGGGCTTTCTTGCATTGAACCTTTTTTTTATTTGACCTACCTGCTATGGACTTACTCATCACATATATATATATATAGTAGATATTTATAGTTATTGGCCGTAAGAATATTCTCAAACAGTTGTGATATTTTATAATTAAAAAATATTTATATTTATTGCCAATTGATATTTGATATTAAAATTTTCTATTTTGCTTGGGTCAAGGACTCGATTAGTTTGAGATCAATGATTGGGGGTCCTGACAGCTAGTAACCTATGGCTGAGACAATAGGCTGGCGAAGGTCAAGGGGTCAGCAACAAATGGGCTAAGAATCAGGGAATGCCATCAAACGGCCAATAGGGCTGTTCGAGGTGTAACACATCAGTGTATTTTTAGAAAAATTGGAGGAGATTATTAATTATAAAAATAATAATACTGATGATATTTTATAAATTCAAAAAATTGTATGAAGATTTAAACTTATTTTTATAAAGGCATTGGACTAATTACATTTGAGAAATGGATCAAGGGATATTTTGGTAATTTCCTTAAAAATAGTAGACATTATTTTTAATATATTATTTTATTAATTAGAATTTAATGTAAATATGTTAAATATATGGATATGATTATATGTTAAATATTAATTAAATTAATGTGCCAAAATATAAAAATTTAAAAAGAAAAAAAATCATAGGTGCAAAAACTCTAATTTTACCCTAATTTCATCTGAGCTTGGGGCATGGACTTTGTGAGTAAATTCAGCCGCCCCTCAATATTTAAAAGATAGAAAAGATCTTTGATTAGTTGAATTAACCCTTGTGACCAACCTTCATTAAAAACTAAATAAAAACCCTAATTTTACCTTAATTCTCTCACATAAGGTCATATCTCATCTTCAAAAATTAAATACAGATCAAAAATAAAATCTATAATATTAAAAATCTAATAAATATATTAACAACGATAAAACGCAATTCAAGTGTGACAATCCATATATAAGACCTAACACTATGCAACCCGTATAAGATTTTATCGGATATAAATTCAAACAATATAATATATGACCTAATAGTCATAAATTAAAAAGAGGATATCCAACAAAATAGCAACTCATTTATGAAACACAAACATCCCACAATCCTTATCACATGATCCAACGGCCCACATCCAACCAAATACAAACTAAATATACCCCCGAGATCAAAAGCTTAACAAACATAAGCATCCATACTCATCAAGGAAATAATATTGCCTCAGATTGAGTTCAAACTCATATAATCGTATCCAAACTACAAGTTTGAATGAATAAAATATAAAAATATGATTATAAAACTCAATAAGTATCATCATTATATATAAAACGGTACATATAAATTAAAGAAAAGGGTTATCAATACAATCGTATAAAATAAACTATAAGGTTTGTGAAATCCCTGAAAATCAAGGAATAGTCTTGTATAAAATTATCACCCGTTTCAAATTATTCCTCCGAGATATAATCATAATAAATCACGATCCGGTCAAATCTCATAAACGATATCATATTGTATCATAATATATCATGATCCGATGTTACATTGTATAAAATATAACTGTCACCACATCCGTATGGGATACATACTATCGTCTGGATCCAAATCTCACAATATCATATGCAAAAAATAAAGAAAATCGGAACCAACACATAAAATCAAAATATATTTCATACTTAACACATATCCATAAGTGTGAAACATTCCTATTGCCCAATTTGTGGGCCAAACCACACATCTCAATTGTTGTCCAATATAAATCCATGTAGAAATACAAATTATACACGAAATCGGAGAATCAGATATTATTAGACCAATTTGAGGAAGGGTTACATCCATCCGATAACCTTAACTATATCAATTGCATTTTAAACCGATAACTCAAGACACGACTACGTTTTAGGCCGACAACTCAGTGCCATCTATGTACATTGTCTCCTATAAATTAGGAATATGTTTACTATATTTTACTACCCACAACTTTGAATGTAATCTCAAATTTTGTTATATATTAGAACGTTTAAATATATTAAATTTATGTTAATTTTTTACGATCGTTCTCATTTAAAATACACAGTGTGGGGTCAACTATAATATATCTCAACCTTCCTACCTGTGGAAGTGTGACAACATATTATATACGTCTCCATTTGAACTAAGCTTCCTGGTCAAAAGCGATACCAAATGTTACATATATCGACCAATTGGGTTTCGAACCACCATGGTCCCATAGTGACACTGCCCCTAACAGTATGCATGAGAACTAATATAAGGTCTGATTCATAATTTCACAACATACTAATACACAATATATATTGTTTTTGGTTTTCATTAATTGTAAAATTCTTCAAAATCACACAAACCAGTGAATCAATCGAACAATCAATAAAATATACATACATGTAAATAATAACAAGAAGGGGTGTATGAAAATCACATGCATGTAACAAAATCTACAAAACATACACAAACATAGTCGAACACGAAAATAAACCAAAAATTTGACTTGCAGATACTTTCATCAACCTATACTTAATAGATCTGATGAAATGATACTTCGAGATGCCAAATTGTCACACTCTGTCTCCTCTTTTCCTTTGCTTCCTCTCTCATTCTCTCTAGTTCAGTATGAAAATGACGAAATCCTAACCCGCACACACTTTGTAACTAACCTAGTGCTCGGTCATATATATATATATATCAAATTAGTTGGATATTTGATAGATGAGTGAATTTGCCAATTTGAGTACAGGTTAAGTATGACCTATCTATATACTTGTATATAATTTCTATGATAGTATTTGGTAGAATTAGGATCTACCTGCTAATTGGTGGATTAAGTATAGATGAATGATATCTTCATGATGGTGAAATTTTATAAAGATGGCCTTGGGTGTTATGGACCATAATAAAGAGATTTAGTTTGTACAGTTATGTTATAGGATGATTGGATAGGAAATCCAAAAAAATTTGATGATCTAGGCTTACTATATAAGAGATTGAATGTGTATAACTCTTTTTCACTTAGTGGCCAAGTGGTAAGCCAAGTATAAAAGGGTTAGATATTTTATTTAGTATAAATACATCCTAAATGTGTTTAAAGATAATCGAGATTAGATAACCTTAAGCTAATTTTGATAGGATAGAAGTTAGCCATGTAGAAAAGTAAGGTAATACTCCACCATGGACATCCATGGTTGGCCTTTCTAATGTTTATATCTCTTACTAATTTACTTTATTGTTTACTTCATAGTTAGATAAAATTGTACAAAAATATTACAATATCAAGGTATATGAAATTTATAGAATCGCTGTGTAATCTACAATAATTCGATATCTAATTAATATCCTAATTGATTAATGTTAATCGTTATGTATAGATACTTATAATCTTATGAACAATACGAGTTGAGTTGTCAAGAGATATCGTAATGAGGTGTTTGAGATTGACATATTGAGTATAGTTATGTTGTTTGTGTAGAACGAGAATCTAACAAGACCTTGAAGATGTAATGTGATTGTATCGAAAATATAATTTTGTGGATCGAGTATAACTATTTTGTTTGTGTCAAATGAGAGTTCGATAGAACCTCGGGGATATAAACATGATCATATTGAAGATATGATTATGTGGATTGTTATAATAGCAAGTATCAGGAGATTATTGAGTTCGTCACATGTCAAATTTAAGGGTGTTAGTTATCTCGAGATTATTACCTAATTGTTATCATGAGTGTGTAGCCGTTGGTTTACAATGATAGAATAATACTTAAGAATTTTATTGAAATATCTATTATAATAGTGATCTCTTTTATGACAGGTTTAATGAAACTTAATTTCTTATTAATATTTGGATTCAGTGAAATATAGTTTGTACTCATGGTCTTTTGAGTCGAGTGTTGACTCTTGATAGTCAATATTTGTATTGTCTTTAAATTGTGATCCTGATATAGCATGAAGACTTAGATAATGGTAGCTAGTAGTCATACATTGGTATTAATTTTGCTTTCCATTGATATTGTTATTTGAAATGGTTATTATTTATTGCATTCTTGATAATATCACTTATTGAGTTTTCAGCTCATCATTATATTTTTTTATTCCAAATTAGTACAAGATAATAGAATTTGTCGGAGATCAAGCATTTAATGAAGAGCATGTAGGTAGAGGATCTTGAGTGTAACTATTATTTTACATTCAGTGTGGTGAGATTTTATTTTTAAGACAGCGTATGAAATTTGTTTTAAGTTTGCATCCTTTAATATTTTGATGTATCCAAACATTATTATTTTTGTTTACCTCGTAATTAAGGTAGTAAACTTTATAATACTATTATTACATTTATGTTTTATTTACAATGGATATTTGTGATTGAGATTTCTTCATGGTCAATTTGGAATAGATTAGTTTATCTCGGTTCAGGTCACCACATGAAATGCTGCAAGATGATGAACAATTGTGGCGCCCATATGTGTTACCAATTAGTGACTAATGATAGAGATCTCAATGACAGTGGCTCAAGGCATCATCAGTCAACAACTGAAGTCAGGTTGGGGGCATCATGGAGTTGGTTGAGCATATCATCTTTAGGGAAAAATTTCACTAATAGGTATTGTTTTAATTAATAATTAGTAATGGGTGTGATCCGAAACTGGCTTCTCATTTTCTAACTAAGTAATCATTTTTCAAAATCTAAACTTAAATTTTCTTTTGACTAGAAAGTAACTTATTTTTTCATATTTGACAAACATAGAAAAATGTGGAATATATTTTGTAGCACGCCAAACATTGAAATACAAAAATATTCTTTTAGTATTTGAAATTTAAACTTTCACTTTGTTTCATACTTCGATTGGCTTTTGTTTTGTAATTGTACACGATTTTGATTATTATATGCACACCTAACATAACTTTTTCAATGTCAAATAAAAATTCATTCATGTTATTGCTACCAAATTTATTGCTCCTATTAAGCTCGAACTTAATACACAATTCATATAATTTTATACAATATATGATGTAACTTATAATATATTATTTGGTACTCCGTATATTAATAAATAAAAGCCAAGTCAAGTAAGATCTTGAATCTATATTTCAAAGCCCAAACCGATTAAAAAAAAAAAAGAGTTTATGTTCCATCCACTCTCTAAATTTGTTATATATTCAGCAAGCTAGAAAAATCAATTGATATATGAAACTCTATCTTTCATTCTCAATCATTTACTACTATTATTAATACTGTGATATACACCAAAAGTCACAAACTTGGATTAAGTATGTCAATTTAATAATTAATTAAATTTTAATTAATGGATAAGTAAATTTTAAATTGGGTATGATATAAACAGACAGACTATAAAAATTTCGGTATCAATAATAATAATAATAATCATATCCAAAAACTCATCATTGAATTTCATTGAATAACCGTTTGGATAATATAATCATAACTTGCTCCACACAGTCGTAAGGGAGAGACAATTCATATACATATATATATACGCGAATATCAAATATATTGATCAAACCGTTGAATACATATTTAAGGCCACATTGGGCCAAACCGAGTATCAGAAATATGACACAATATAAAGCCCTAACTAAGCCAATAATAATAAAACATGTATGGTACTAACCAAAATATGAGATGCCACGCTAAATCTTGTTTAGCTCCTACAAAGCGTTTAAATATTTTACTCTGAAAGGAGTAAAATAAAAAATAAGTTTAAAATTTAATAAGTATCATTATATAAATATATAAAACAATATATATAAATTAGAGGATGGTAACATCACATAACAAATCGTATAAAACAAATATAAGGTTCATATCTCATATGCATAATCACCGACTAAATTTTACGCCTACAACATTTCGCCATCTTATACATTGGATTTTGGTTACATTTTAAGCATATAACTCACGACACAACTATATTTTAAGCCTGTAACTCTCGACACAACTATATTTTAAACCTGTAACTCTTGGCCACCTCATATCATTAGATCCCGACTACATTTTAGACCTGTAAGTCTCGATCTTATTATATTTTAGGCGTGCAACTCTCAATCATCTCATATTATTAGATCCAAATTATATTTTAGACCTATAATTCTCGGCCTAACTACATTTTAAGCATATAACTCCCAATTATCTCTTCATCATTATAATACAGTAGGGCAAGTCAATTATGAATACACCTCAACCTTCTTACTTGCAAAAGGGAGATCACATATCACATATTGAATTATATATCGATCCACTAGTGCCTTGGACCACCACGGTCCCATACACAGATCGACCAAGTAAGGCCTCGACCCACCACGGTCTCACATATATTGACCTACTAGGGCCTTGAAGTATCACTGCCTCAACAGTCCCACACATATATCAACGCACTAAGGCCTTGGATGACTATAGTCCCATACATATATTAACTCACTAGGGTTTTAGACCACCATGGTCCCACAAAATAGTATCCTTGATCCCCGGCAACATGTATGTATATCGATACATGGCTTGGTTCATGCTCATTTATGTATAAATATATTAATGCACAAATATATAGAGTCCAGATATTTTTTTACATTTTCATAAAATAATAAAATCCTCTAAAATAATAAAACTTGAGAAAAATTTTTTAAATCAGCTAGTAAATCATATATGCATGTACAGAATAAATAAATATAGTGTACATAAATAATATATATTTTAGTAAAATCTTTAAACAATAGTCAAAACACATTAGATGCTGAAATAAACCAATAATATGGTTTATAGATACTTGCATCAATCTCATATTAAATAGATCAGACAAAAGAATGCTTCTGAGTGCCCAAACTCCGCTTCCTCTATCCTCTTCCCCGCACCCCTTCTCTATCTCCTACCGTGCACCTCTTATTTCGAACGACTCTGCCTTCACCTGTGTCGCTTCCTTCTTCCTCCTCCCCTCTCTCTTCTTATCTTTTCTCTCTCTTTCTCCTTCTCCCTATCTCCTCCTCCTCCTCCTCCTCCTTCTGCGCTTCTGCCGCACTGCTCCCCCCTCTCACCATTATTATTATATTATATTATATTATATTATATATTTTTCTTTTATTATCCAAATGGCGCTCAGGTACCAACACATACATGCCTACTGGAATTGGTGCTTAGGCACCTCTCAAGCGTGCTTTTGGCGCCAACTTTACGATCCGAATATCTTTCAAAATTTTACAATATATAATTATCTTAAAATATATCTAATTAATTTAAAATAATAATTAATATTAAAATAATTCAGATGAAAATTCTGGATATTACACTAAAATTTTAGTCTCTTAAGATTGGGATAATATTTTAAAATAGTCTCTTAATTCTTTCTTCTATCCCTCTCAAACAATCTCAACCATTAAAATCATAATAAATGATATTGAAAAAGACCCTGCAAAAGAATAACCAGGTAGATATGTTCTATCATCATCTTGGTCAACAATAGTACAAGGTCACCTTGATTACTTGTGCCTATTTGAATTGGCAGCTTTTTGTTAGACACTAATCTTAGCATTGGTGTGTTCTTTGTTAAAAATATGAATTACTATCTTGTAAAAAATAACAAATTCCCTATATGTTAACTTTTAAAGTTGTCCATGGAGCTGATGCAAATGCAAGCACTAAACTATTTGGATTCTATAATTCTTTCATGCCTGCTTATTCAACTCTCATTAAAAATTGTGAAATTTTAAGAGAAAAAATCTTATTACGGATTTCATGATACAAAATATAAATTTGAACATCATCATGTACCTAAATTCATGCTATGGTTTCTTAGATCAAAAAATTTAGACTGATTTCTCCATCTTCTCCCTTGTCTCAATCTTTTTGAAGTTTATTGAAAAATAGTTTGTGAAGAAGCAGTGTTAGTTTTCTGGAGGGATGATTCTTTTTAAAAATAGGTGAACCAATTGGAAAGTTAAGAAGTTTTAAATTTGAAAAAACTAAAATAGAAAAAAATTGTATCCATTAAAATCGTTCATTCATCTACATAATTACAACTATAATTTTGTTATTTATAATGTAAGAAGGCTGAATCATTAATTAAACATTAATTATGCATTTATCTACACAATTACAATTATATATATATATATATATATATTATTTTTATATATCTATATATTGTATGTCTTTATATGTCATGTAAAATAACTACAAATATGAGAAAATCTTGTCTAACAAGTACACAAATTGTTAATAATTTGATTAACAAATGTTAATTCCGGAGCTAAGTATTTTCCTATAAAGATCAATTTACCTAATAACTTCCAGTGCTAAGTATTTTTTTTTTTCATACACTTTTTTTGAACCTAATGGGGATGCTTGGACATGAGCTAGCTCAACGTGAAAGCCCACGGATGAATTGGGGATTGGGAGGATAGTGACCCATGACCCCACTCCCGAAGGCCCAAGACCAAGCATCTAAACCATTAGCCCAAACGGAGTAACCCGAAGCTGTTCAGTTGGAAACAAGCGACCCATGGCACCATGCACGATTGCAAGACTTACTTTAAGCCCCCCAAATAGCTCAACACCCTGAATATTGCCTTTGATCACGATCTCTCCCAAGACGGTAACTCCAACTCAGCGGATCTCTTCCAAAGACAACTTTCATATCTGTCGTTTTTAGCATTACCACGAAGAAGGAAGGAATCTTCTTAGCTGGCCATAATTGTCATAATTGGCACATACAATCCCTATAACAGCTTGTCAAATTTGAGCAAACAGTCGTCAACTAGCCTTGGTGTCTAAGTATGGCTAAATTGACTCAAACACAATAAATATCTTTCTAGCATGCACAAGTAGAAGACATGTGCACAAACAAGTCCACAGAAGAACAATACTCTACTCAAAAAATCTCCAAGAAAGCTCTCATAACTCTCTTCCCCTTTTCTTTCTCAAGCCACTCCTTATTAAGCACACCATCTTCTTCAAAAGCTGCACAAAAAATCTCCAAGAAAGCTCCCATAACTCTCTTCCTCCCTCTCTCTCTCAAGCCGCTCTTGTTGAGCGCATCGTTTTCTTATAAAACTATCCCTCTGTCGGACACACCCAAACATTCAATCCCCAAACCCGTTCATCGTTTATGCACTCATTCTTACATCCTTATATTTTTCTATCCGTTAAAAATGATTACTGATTTGAGTGTCAGAAGATATATTGGAAAGCGAATCCCACCAATCTTTTGATCTCTCATTTCTCGTTATATTGTGTAGGATCCAGGTTAGTAGGAATAAAAATCGAACTTGCTTTGTTCAAACTGCTAAGGAAGATTCGAGCGGCTCCCTTATCCGTTAGCAACTCATATCCCAATACGCATCAGAACCCATTTGCATTATATGAAGCCTTGTACCAATTTGAGCGTCAAATGAAATAAAAAGATAAAATTCTAAGGAGATCCTATATGTCAATTTTATTCATGCTGTATAGATTCCATAATTAAAAACCTAAAGTTTGACAATAGTACTACTGATAGCATCCAAAAAATAGTATAATCACAATTGTAATATGAAAATAAGGACGCTGTGCTGCGCTAGTATCTCACCCCCCGTGAGTTGGATTATTTGTTCGCACCTTGTGTCCTAACTTATAAAATTAAAAGGATGTAATTTCTGTTTATCAACAATTCAAAAACATTTATTAATAGCATATTATTTTAATAATAATAATCCTTTAAAATATTTATTAATTATATTTTTAAATATGTAGGTATAATTTATATTAATTTAATAATTATTATAAAAAATCAAACTCAGACTAAAAATAATAAAAGTATAAATAAATATGGTAATAATTGAATCAAAATTTTATTAGGTATTTTCATAGGTTTTTACAATTAATTTCAAAATTTTTTTAAAAAATATTTATATATAGGATAAAATCAAACCGTTGGAGTAAAATGAAAATGGACAGCGAAGATCTATACCTTTTATTTTGTCTGCCACCTTTGGATTAAATCCAACGGAGGACCAGCTGCAGGTTCCTCGCATTCCGCCGTAAAATCTCCTGTCGCTGCCGCCGTGGGAGGAAGAGAAACGTCTTATCTTCCCACAGGAGAGCAGTGCGAACCACGCAGCTGGGAAATTGAATAGGCCGTAGTAACAGTCATCAAGAGAGGCGAAACAATGAGCCGCGCTCTTCTTTCTCACTTCCTTATCACCTCCAACACCTCCTTGTATCCCCCCTTCTCTCTCCAGCTCGCTCTCCTTGTTTCGCTTCTCTCGATTTATCTCCCGGATTTCCGTGAGGTGCATTGACCAGTGTGTTAAATTTGGAGCAGGTCACTTGCTGGATTCCCAATCAGATTTTCAAGAAGCTCTGGAATGGTTCGGGAACGAAGTGTGCAAGGAATTGCAGGGATCCAATGTTGTAGTACTGTGCCAGTTTCACGACCTTCCGATTCTGATACTTCATCAACTCTCGTCAAGTAATTTTTTGTTTTTCGTTTTTATTTCTTTTCAATTGATCAACGTTCAGTTAAAATGGAATTTGTTCTAGTAATGAGGAACAGTAGCATAATTCTGATGTCTGTATACATTAGTTATAGTATGAGTAGTATAGGGTTTTACATTTGAAACTTAACCAATGGAGCTGTGCTGCAATTGAAGTTCACTCAATTTACTGCTTGTATCCTTCTGTTTATACCTAAAAAAAGGTTATGCTGAATCCGAGATTATGCTGATGGTATTCAAGCGTGCTTTGTCAATGTATGATTAAGTGTGCCCACACACGCACTTGTGACTTCTAATTTACAGGAAGCGAGTTGTTTCTGGAGTTCAGCCAACAGGAGCTTTACACCTCGGGAATTATCTTGGGGCCATAAAAAATTGGGTTTCACTTCAGGTAGTTTTGAATTTTCATGACATAGCTTGTGGCAGACCCTTTTACACAAAATCAGAGCATTTTTTCTGTTACCCGGCAAATTATGTAAGACATTAAATCTTTTGTCCTTTGACGTTTTATCCAAAGCTTTTGATTACTTGGCTGCATATGTACCGCATAGAAGTTTGTTATTTTCAGATTTCTATCCGATTTCACACGGTTATGTCAAATTCATTTCATCAAGCTTCCACCATGACCATGATCGAGTTGTTTTATTGGATTATCATACAAATATATCTATTTAACTACAGCCAGGTCTTTTTGGTGCTTAATGCAATTAAAATTGATCACTCATCTCTTTCCCCTTCTTCACAGAAGGCAGTAGTGACTAAGTTTGGATGTGCTGACTCTTTTTATCTGGTATTGTTGCAGGACAACTATGATACTTTTTTCTTCATCGTTGATCTTCATGCGGTATGTTTATACATTATTTCTTTTTGCAATTGTTCTAAATGATTTGCTTGACATCATATGATTTCTTCCCAAAGTTAAGATTTCCCAAGTTCAATCCCACGTATCCTAATGTTGTCCCCATCAGAAACTGGGAAAAAAAAAGGAAGGGTAAGCTACAGATTTTATGTTATCTTTTGTTGCCTGCTTTTGTCATCCCTATCTGTGCAGTTGCAGAATCCTTTGTTGGTGTGACTATTTGTTGATCGTTATTTTCTGTTCTATATGGATTTTTGTTGTATATTTGAGACACCATCAACAGACAAGCTTGTATTAGTGGTACTAGTCACTAATGTTCCCCATGGTTCATTCTTCTGCTGTTTAACAGAGTTGTTTGTATGGTTCATTCTTGGTGAACTTTGAATTAACAAATGTGAGCTCTATAAGTTGTCTTTCTAGAATGTCAAGGTGTGATGCTAGATGAGAATATAAGCTGGGAATCCTGGATTGGGAATTTTTTATTATTTTTGTCATAATCTTTGTAATTTGTATTTTTAGTATTTATCTTTTAGCTTTATCTTATGCTGCTTAGTTGTAAGGTATAGATCCAAAAACATTATTTTAATGATGATTGATTTAATTAAATTGATGGGTTTCGATATTAATTGAGGTTTTGAATCAAAATTTAAATTCATACCAGATTTAGTTAGGCCAAGCAACGCTTGACCTGCGCCTGCCCCACACTCATTCATATTTTGGATGGTAAGTGCGCACCTGATGGATGCCTCTAGGGTGTTTATGTGTATTTTAGGTAAATGTCCGATTCTAATGTGCATTCGATTGACGCACGTGCATATTTGGAACAGAATGTTGGCGTTTAATGTGCATATGAGGAGTGCTCGTGCACGGTATGAATTGTGCCTCAGTACTTGATCCACAACTTCCTAGTGTACATGTGCCAATTTCTTTATAAAAAGGCCCATTTGGTCGATTTTGGGTCATTCTCATTTGATTTCTGAGAGTAGAGAGATCAAAGGAAAAGAGAGAGAGAAGAAGATAGAGAAAGGAGGAGAAATGAAGGAGAAATCAAGATATTTTTGGTTAAAATCAAGTAAAAGCTAATGCATTGAGGCCCTTCCTTTCTTTGTCATTGTTTATTTTTGATCTTTTTGAGCATTTTTTATTCCAAATTTTCATGCATGTCTTGATTTCACTTGCATGTATAAAATCTCACTCTTATTTCATGAACTTTTATGAAATACATATATTAAATCCATATAAATCATGTTCAAGTGTTGAATTTCTGCAATAATGTTCTTATATGCCTTTAAATTTTGTACAAATATTCTTGCATGTTTTCAAATTTCATATTTATGCTTCTACATGTATTAAATTCTCATATAACTATTCGTGTTTGTTTTATATTTGAAAGAAATTGATGAAATTACTTAAACTATGTTGATTTCTTGTATCCTTTCTACATCATAGTTTCAACAATTTTATAAATTATACATTTATGCCTCTGTGTGTCCTCAATTTCTACTACATTATTTCTGCATGTCAAAAATTTTGCCACAACATCACACATTTGAAGAAATATAAGGGAAAACTCTACATAAGCTTTATTAAAGGAAATACTTCATTATTAAATTGTTAAAGGAAAATGAATGTTTTAATGTATTGTTGGATCAAAATTGCATTTTCAGTCATTAGATTTTGGTATTTTGGTTTATGTTTGTATTTGGTTGATAATGATGGTAGAATTGTATAAGTTTGAACAATATTTTCGGTTGACTTTGTGATTTCAATACTTTGATATTAGTTAATATGCTTTTTCCTTACATATGATTCGAGGTCAAATATTTGATACTTGCTGCCATTTTTAGGTGTGGCGTTTGGATCATGTAGTTTGATTATTATACTATTTTGAACAATTTAATGGTATTTGATTTTCAGGTTTGCGTTTTAGTATTTGTTTTAAGTTTATAAGTCGATGTAATACACAATTGAATTTTTAAGTCTTAAGGATGAAAATTTGATTTAACTTAATTACGGATTAAGGAATTAATAAATTTAATATTGGGATTGGGGACATGATATTAGTAGATATTATCCATTATTTTGGGAGATAATATTTAGGAAGTTGTCTTTTAGGAATTTGTTTCCTTTTTAGATTCGGATTTGGTGCCTATAAAAAAATGTTGGAGGTTTTTTTTAAGCAAACTATTGATAAATCGAGAATTATTGAGTTAATTGATTTCATGTAGATTAGATTGTGAGTTTTTGATATAGTGTCTTAGGTGTTAGACTTGGGCCATTTTCCATATATGCATGTATTGGGTTTTAAGTGTCCAACTCGGGTACTATGGATAAATTGAAAAAAATCAAAGAATTGTGATAATTGAGTATTGTCCTCTTTATTCTCCTCTCCTTCCTGTATTCTCTTCAAATCAAACTTTTTTGCACGTGTCAGTAGGGTTGTCAATTTGTGTTGACATATTCGTGCTGTTCCGAGAAATGAATAAAATAGAGTATACACCCATGTAGATACCACACATTCAATAATCATGCCAATAAACTAGTAAAAAAAAAATAAAAGAATAATAAGACATGATATGCATAACTTGTTTGATAAAGTGTCTTATTTGTGTGACACAACAAGACATATTTAGCACATTAATATGATATGATAAGATACTTTATGATACATGACCTATTACACACCATACACTTCTAACGTAGGAAGAAAAATATAAGATGCTAACCCATAATACAATAAAAATTTGATAGATAAATGGGTTTTAACTGTGTTAGTTTACAATCATATCAACCTGGCACTTTTTTTAATTTTGTCATATCATATTATTTCAAGTTAACATGTCTACACAAAACATGGCATGATTATTTAGTATGATAAACATGTTGGCCCATTAATGACACAAACCCATTTAACACAAACCCATGCCCTCCTATTTCCTATCGTGTGACTTGTGTCTAATATTGTTGCCTCTAGTTTTGGCGTTTCTTTGTTGAATCAACTGAAATTCTTTGGTTTGTATAATTATGGATACTTTGTAATCTTTGCCCATCTTCTCTATTTCTTTCCTTCACCTGCCACAGATTACTCCCACAATTTGGTTTTTAGAGAAAAGTATTATGGAGAGAACTCAGGCAAGAACAGAGAACTGTGGAGAAAAAAGGATAAATACATTTTTTTTAACTAATGGAAGGAAAAAAAAATCATAGGATTTTGCCTTACTTGAGATTAATTTTGTAGGGAAACTCTTGATAATTTCTCATGCGAAACACTTCAGCACAATTCCTTCTTTTTCTCGTTTTTCTCTGCAAAAATTTGAATGAAATTGGGTAGAGGAAGCTCCTTAGTTTCCATAACACCACAAGCACCTTTTTCAAGCCTCCTCATGATTATGATTTGCTAAGCAAGTCTAATTTTTTCCAAAATTTTGATAGGCCTAATGAACTGCAGATTTAGCTCACTTTTCAAAAATTTTCCACCCCTTTGGTAGGAGATACTTTAAAGAATACAAAACTACCAACCTCATAGTGTAATTCACTCCTCTTAACAATTTAGGTTTTCTGCTGACTTTGAGCTTCCTGTAACTGATCTTGAATGAATCTAGTCTTCCTGCTGCCTCTTCTATCAAATTTGGACCTATAAGCTTCCTTTCTCCAACTTCTTCCCAACTCACTGGTGATATACACTTCCTTCCGTTCAAATCCTCAAATGATGCGACACCGATGCTAGATTGGTACTATCGTTATTTGAAAATTCCGTTGAGGACAAATGATCATCCCAGTTTTTTTCATCTCCATTATCAAGTCACTAAGCATATACTCTCAAACATAAATCATTCTCTCTGATTGTCCTTCCATTTTAAGGGTAAATATGGTACTAAGTTTAATGCCTGATTCTTGGTGTAGACTCTCCAAATCTGGCATAAATCTTGGATTCCTGTCCAAAATATTGTGGCTGGAATCCATGCAACCTAAGGACCTCATCAATATAAACTTTCACCAACTGATCATGCGAATAAGTAACTTTCATTGGTCCATAATCACCCAAATAACATCATGATTTCTACTTGTTCTAGGCAAGCTCACCACAAAATCCATCATAATTTACTCCCACTTCCAGCTAGGAATTAGTAAATGTTGAAGCTTACCCAGTGGTCTTTTGTGCTTGGCCTTTACTTATTGACAAACTAAGCACCTTGATACATACTTAGCAATGTCCTTCTTCATATTAATACACCAAAATACATTTCGCAGATCTTCCTACATATAGTGTTTCCTACATGGATCATGTATTTCCGACTGTGGGCTTCAACAATCTTTTTATCTTTTTCAACTCTCTAATGTTCGAAATACAAACGCTATCTTGAAATCAAAGAATTTCATCATTCTTAAATCATTCTGCAATGTTCTTGCTATATCCTCTACAATAGCCACCAATTCCCCATCTTCCTTTTGGGCTTCCTTGATTATGTAGGGGATTATTGGTTGCATTTGAAAATAAGTCATAATTACTAGAAAACCTCTCTAGTGCAATTGCATATCACAATCTTTAATGTCTTCTAACATTTTCCACTCCTTTATCATCAAATGAGCCATCACCCCACTAATTTATATTTTAGAGCTTTTGCTATCACATTTCGTTTTCTTAGTTAATATTGTATTTCACAATTGTAATCCTTGAGCAAGCCTATCCATTTTATTTACCTTATATTTGACTCTTTTTGTGAAAACAATTACTTAAAACTTTTGTGATTCAAGTAGATAAGTAGCTCCTCACTATAAAGATAATGCCTTCAAATCCTTTGATGCAATAATATAACTGCTAGCTCTAAATCATGTGTTGGGTAATTTTTACTGATAATTCTTCAATTACCTAGCACATTAGTTAGTACATTCCCAATGAACACTAACACAAATCCCAAAACCTTCCATTAAGCTACACAATAAATCACAAACCTCCCATACCTTTCTGAATATTCAAGATTGGTGTTGAGTTCAATATTCTTTTTAGCTTTTGAAAACTCCATTCACATTGCTCATCCTAAACAAACATAGCGTTCTTTTGAGTTTTTCACAAAGCTTTGATAATAATCGGGCTAACCCAAGGAAACATTGCGCCTCTGTCACATTCATAGGTTGCTCCCATGTGGTCCCAACTTAAATATTCTTTAGATCCATTGAAATGCCAGATCTTGAGGTCACATGTCCCACGAATGCCGCTTCCTCTACCTATAGCTCAGATTTCTTCAATTTTGAGTACAATTGCTCTTCCCTAAGAATTTATAGCACAATCTCAAACATCCCTCATGTAACTAGGGACTTTGGAATATATAAAAATGTCATCAGTGAACACCACCCCAAGATGATCCAAGTGTGGCTTGAATACATAGTTCATCATGTCCATAAAAGTTGCAAGAGCATTATTCAAAGCAAATGAGTCAATGTTAGAGAAAACTTGTACTCCTTGCAATTGATCAAATGAGTCATCTATCTGTGGCAATGAATATTTGTTTTTGATGGTTATCTTGTTCAAATCTCGATAGTCAATACACAATTTCTTAGGCTCACCCTTCTTAAACAATATTGGAGCACCTCAAGGAGATAAATTAGGCTGCATAAAACTCTTATCAAACAACTCATGTTATTTTATATTCAATTCCTTCAATTCTAGAGGAGCAATCTGATATGTGAGCTTGGTAATCGGAGTAGTATCATCAACTTAGTAGCAATTCAATCTTCCTATCTGGAGGCAACCACGTAAATCTTTTGGAAATTCATCACTTAAATCCCATACTACTGAGATATCTCCATTCCTCATTGTCCACCATTGCAGTGAAAAAATGTTGTACACTCTTACATCTGTTACCACAAGTGCTCTAACAAAGTTTACATAAATAGCAAAATAGAACCCACCCTTCTGCCAAATAAAAAAAAAAAAAAGGATCTTCCACACACTGTCAAGGTCATCGACAAAAGGCCCCCAATGCTACCTTCTCCAATGTGCAATGTCAAGCTTACAAATCTGAAATAAGGAGAAATACAAGGATGAGCTAATAACTTAGCAAAATATCCATGATTATTGCTCAATTACAACATAACAAAGGTACAAAGGCAATGCTCATATCAAATATACTGGAATTCCAAACTATTGACCAACGATTATACCCCATTGGCTGGGCCAAACAAAAAGGTCGAAATGTCCACATATCGCAGTTTATAGACAGGCCATTTTCCACTCATTATACCCTATGGATGGGGCTAAATGGGCCTTCACATAAGTTTATAGATAAACATGTCATAACCTACCACAAAGTTAATTCTCAAATCAAGTACAAATTTTCAAAGGTACCAAACTAAATCTCTACATTAAAAATAATTCCACAACATCAAAAAGCAAGATTTCATACCAAGGAGTCCAACATGTACAGGAATATTAAAATTGTTCATCGGAAACAATTCTATAATTCAGGAAAGCTCTTGAAATTTTCTCACACCAAACATTCAGCATCTTTCCTTCATTGTCTGTCTTTGCACTCCAAAAATATGAATGAAATTGGGTAGAACAAGCTCCTTGATTCCCATATAGCACCCTCTTCAAGCTGCCTCTTGCTTGTGATATGTCGATCTAGGCTGAAGTTTTAACCTTAACATGCCCCAGTTTTAATTCATGTAATTACCCAATTGGCTTCCAAAGTACTTGGTACAATTAGGGTACAATTAGAGCAATAGGTGACTCATGAATGAAAGTTCTGCAAGTCACTTGCCAAAAATCTTGCAAAACTCACACAAAACGTTCTGACATCAATTCACTCGAGTGGATACCCATGCGACTCTTGTGACACATTCTAAAACCACTTTGCTTGTGTGAACTTGCATGATAAACACACAAAATCCATGGGACAAATTTGGCTCAAGTAGAGCTTGCGCAAACCTCCAGGAAAAACCCTTTGGACATACTTGACTTGAGCAAAACTTGAGCGAGCCTCAAGTGAAACTTTTTGGATTGTTTAGCTCTAGCATCCATCAAGTGAATTTGGGGTAATTTTTTCTTTTTTGCTTTGAATATGATAATGTTCCTGTTAATTGGCAACCACTATAAATAGAAAACATTTTGAGGTGGCTATACTTTCTGAGTTAGCTGAACTTTATTCACTTTTAAGGTGCATCAGGTGGTATTTACATGCAGATAACATTACCATATGATGCACAAGAACTGTCCAGAGCAACAAGGGATGCAGCAGCCAGCTATTTGGCTTGTGGTATTGACCCTTCCAAGGTAGAACAACCATCTGGAGTACTAGCATTACCTTATTAGAAGTTCTGTTTCTGTGATGGTATGTTTTTGTTGGCATTGTGATTGAATAATTCATGAACACCTTTGAATGCAGGCTTCAGTGTTTGTGCAGTCCCATGTCCGTGCTCATGTGGAGCTGATGTGGTTGTTGAGTTCTGCAACACCAATTGGTTGGCTCAATAGAATGATTCAATTCAAAGAGAAGTCACGTAAAGTGGTGTGCGCCTCCTCCTCCTCCCTCTGGGAAAAAAAAATCCCATTTTGTTTGTTCATCTTGCCGACCAATCTCTCATTGGAACTCTATAGTTATTCTTTTTCTTTGTCAATTTAATAAGGGGCCATATCTGCCATTCTTTTTTCCCTTTTCATGTCCACCATTCTATTGATGGATTGGTTATTATGTATCTAGGAACTGACGATGGACCCACCTGACTGGTGAATTAATTGATACCATAACCACATTAGATGCATTGGTATCTATTACATACAGAAAATAGTATCAGAGAAGGCTTTTTTATGGGTAAATCAAATTTTGTTGTTCATGTCCAAACTGTAAAATATCCCTGGATAAGGGTATACGACAAGTCAGGAGACAATCATCAAAACATAACAAGAGGTTAACTAGAAATACCATATTGCTGGGGTCTTTTGGGGGGTTTGGTGGTTTCATGTGGAACAACTTCCATTAGGGAAATGGCCTCCATTTTCTTGCCTCTGAAGTCTGAACAAACTTATTTCTTTCCATCCTCATTTGATAATGTTTCAGCAGGATACAGTGCCTTCTATATCCAGCAATAACTCTTCCCTCTCACTAGTACACATTCAGCAGGTCTGAGGATACAGTGCCTTCTATATCCGGCAATAACTGTTCCCTCTCACTAGTACACATTCAGCAGGTCTGAGGATACAGTGCCTTCTATATCCGGCAATAACTCTTCCCTCTCACTACCATTCAGCAGGTCTGCCTCAAAGCTTAGTCTTCTGTAGGAAATCTTAGATCCCACGTTGAGAGGACTAAAACCCTAAGAACAAATGGCTTCTGGTCTCCTTTTGCTCCCTACACTGGACACAAGACGCAATCTGTGTTAATGTGCGGCCCTGTGGCCCATGTATTCCATTTTTTACTTAGTCCTCAGCTTAAGGCAACAGATGACTGAAGTGTGTGGTACAAGCTACTGACCCCAAACTGGGTGATGCAACCATGCAAGGTATCTTTTCTGCATAAACACTATTCATGGTAACTAATACTAATATATTGGCTTCCAAAGGCCCTCTATACTGGTAATCTCCAAATGATCAGCTGATTACCCCCAAAATTATTGCTTGGCTATTGCATCATATATTGGAGTATCAATTCCTTGGGGAGTGATAGCAACACTAAAATCAGCTATAAAATCAAAAAGAAATATTAAAACGATAACTAATTATATAGTGAATTAAATATCAAATTGAGAATTAAAATAAGATGACAGAAAAATGTTACAAAGATTGAATGATGGCAGGCCATAGGAATCTCTCACTTGAACTAGGTACCTTCCATATTGTTCAAAGGTAACTGTAGAATATCATATTCCTATTTTGAAATTGTGAGTTGCCACAATAGACTCAAATTTAACGACTACAATACACTCAAAGGTGACATTGAGCAAAAAAATCACAGCAACAAGATGAACAATTTTATTTGAATATAATTAAGCACCTCAACACTTTTACAGGAAAAGCTTGATTGAATCTATAAGAAGAATCTGTAACAATATTACCCAAAACACTACTAATGAACGAGAATTATATAAACCATTGAAAGTATTACAAGGATTAAATACAGCAAAAAGGACCATCGCCCAACACGGCCCATTTATTTGGGCTGCCAGCATGTAAGCATGCCATGCTGGCACGTCACATTCATGTGCTAGGCTGTTCTTGGCATGGCATGGGACAAAATTGTACCAACCTAAGACGGCACGTGGCCAACTTGTGTTTGGCTGGGCATGCCTCTAAGCCGGTGGTCCCTATTTCATGGGTCCTTTCTTTTGTTAGTTAAGTGTTAGATAGGGAATGAATTGGTCGGTTATGTCCTTGGGCCTCCCAGTCTTCGTGTCACATTTGAACGTAATTAGAGAAGACCTACCTAAGGGTTTGCGCTCATGAGCCTATGCTAAAGTCTCGATTAATTTCTACCAATATCTTTGCCAAGAAATTAAAAAAAATAAATCTATGCCAGGCACAACCTTAATATAGAAAAAATAAAAATGTATATATATAAAAATTAAAATTATACAAAGTATTATAAAAAGTGCATCACATTTTAGTTATTTCTTTGAATATTTTTAATGTTACAATTTACAAAAATAAAAAAATTTATCTATTACTAACTCACTTATTTTTAAGTTTCACGTATATTTTCACTACCATTAATTTTAGAATTATCCTTTTTATTGGAACTTAAAATGATTGGATTTCTGACGTAATTTTTTTTATATCTAATCTATCCTTGAAAAGAATGCACATCTCTATTGTCTTAGGTGTCATCCTACTTGTTTTGTCAATTTCTTGATCTTTGGCGTTGAAGGATGACTTTGATAACACCATACTTATTGATGGGATCAAGAGATCCTGTGCCATTGATGCGAATGTGAAAAATGTGTGCTCATTAGTTTTTCACTAATCCAAAATCTGAAACTTTGATTTGCTGTTTGTGACGTTAGAAACATGGTTAAACTATGAGTAATGATGAAGTCCAACTGGTGTCGTATTTTCACTAACCGACTGTGTTTCATGTTAAGTCTGTGTCAAAGGAAGCAAATCTTATTGACCATCTCTATTATTGTTGTTGGGGTGGACGGTTCCGCTATTTATCGAGGAACATACAAATTGTACATTGTATGTAGGTTGTAATAAACACGGATTTTCATTTTTTCTGTGTTGTTGGCCATCCCTATGTTGATATACGATTCTTCAAGATAGATATATACCCTATGTAAGTTCACACAAGGGTCCATAACTATGGTGAAACAAGCTAACATTGGAAGATTTTTCTAATATTTTAAAAATTTTTCTTAAAAAATATAATTAAATATTATATTAATGAATATGCTATTTTTAATAATTTTAATATTTATTTAAAATAATTTCTTCAAATTTTGTATTTACATCAATCATTGGTATTATATGGAGGAAATTATTATCATCCTGATAAAGTATAAAGTTGTTAATAAATGACAATGTTGGCTCAATAAAAGATTTTAGGTGGTATAATAGGTACCTGTAAGTTTGGTAGTAGTAAAATAAAATATTTTAAAAAATCATTTAATCATTTCAACCGTTTCCCAATTGGTATCGGTAATTGGTTCAGCAGTTGGGCTATTTTCATTGTGGAAGATGATTAAAACAAAGTGAAAAAGATACACAGTCTCAAGTATTTTGTAAGTTGAGTTATATCATATTGGGTAGTCAATTATTGTTTTCTTGTAGCTGAGTTTGTTTTGTCGTCATAGCCTCTTAAACTTTTACTCTGACAAAAAAGATGTTCTAATAAATGGAATACTATTCTTTATTTTTTTCACATAATGAGAAATAAATTGCAAAATATTCTTGACACAAAGGTTAAGAATATGACATGTACATTTTGTATGAAATAACTTGCCATTTAAAATTAAAAAAATTACTGCTTAAATAAACAAATAACAGAAATATTGTTTGAAGTATTATCAAAAGTAATAAGAAAATCTTATTAAATATTTAATATTTATTTATAATAGAATTAATTGCTTTGGAAATTGCAAAATTAGTGTGTTGGTGCTCAAAAATTTTAAAACTAGTACATTGTATTTTTTATATAATTTTTCAAAAACCCAATGTAGTATAACACAAATATAAGATAATTTATTTCATTATGACTATACATCACTTGTTAATAAAATATTAGAGTTTACTTGTATTAATTCTGAAATTAATTTTTATTTAAATTGTAAAAAGCGGCAAATAGTCTCCCCTTTAATAGTATATCGAGACATTTTTTAATGCCTATAATGCAAGTACTTCTTAACGCACGTTTTAAACTTGTAGTTTTTTGCTATAAAAAAATGGCTCTTTGAGAAAATTATATATTCTATCAGTTTCTCTTGGTTTAGTTTTCAATCGTATTGAAAAACTCTTAGCCCTGTACCGCTTGAAAATGCTAGTTCAATTTGAGTTAAGGATAATTGCCGTCTCTTATATTTTTGCATATCTTACTTTGGTTGTCCGATACCTTTATAACTTTCGTAAATATAATCTTTTTTATTTTTTTTTTCAAACGGCCATATCCTATCCGTTAAGTAATTTAATTTTAAAAAGTTGTTATATTCTATTAGAATGTTTTCTAGTGAGTGACCAAAACTAAAAGGAGTAGTAATGTTATTTGGGGTAGATTATGATTCTAACATTTTAGAATCACTATCAGTATATATATATATATATATGTGTAACTATTATGTAGTATCGAATATTTTTTTTATATTCCTTCACCATTAAAATTAGAAAAATTATGTGCCATAATTAATAATTAAATTATAAAATAATAATATTAATATATAAATTATTGATAAAAATTAATAAAAATAATATAGATATATTAGTAATTATCACACTATTACTTGTTATATTGTAAGAAAGTATAGAGTATAGAAAAGTGTCGTGTGGTAAGAGGAGAAGGGGTATTTATAGTTTTTTTAAATTTTTTTGAAAAGAGCTCAATGCCTTGGCTCCTCTCCCCTGTTTTGTAATACTCATGTGATCGTTGTGTATATATATATATATATATATATCAGACCGCGGGTTGGCATTGATCGAGGTGTTGGGCTATACATGGCCCAACACTGTTTATCACGGATTGTGCTGTGCCACGAATGGCACAGCTCAGTTAATACCTCTATGCCCAAGTGGGTTCATCCTTAGTCTCACCAAAAGAATTAGTTGTCCATTATAAACTCATAATTTTAGCTCTTTTGTTTGATGTCTCAATTTGTTTTGCATCTTGTGGCTATTTGTTGTCTGGGGACTATTTATTTTCCATCTTCAAGCAATACTTGATATTTTTTGCCTCCAAATCTTTAACCAATTCTTTGATATTTTTGGGCTCTAAATATTCTATTAGATCTTCAATATCGTCATCCTTCATTATCCAAGCAAATCTCAAGATTTTTGGCTCCTTATCTCCAGGCAATTAGAGGTTTTGGGCTCTCCTTTATTTGAAGAATTAAGTTAAGTGTATTTATAGGGGATACAAGGTCTAGCCTTTTTCTTCTTCATTTCTTCTCCTTTTGTCTCTAAAATCCTTTCTTTGGGTTTGTATTCCTTGTACACTTAAAATGTGGGGAAAACATGAAAAGTAAATACAAACCAAGCAATTAATACAAAAATGTGGATGGTATACCTCTAAATAGATGGGAAACAAATGTAATTTTCCGTATTAATCACCAGCAATAAAGTATATGCTCTAAGCAGTGAGCTTCCGACCATAGTTTTAAAATCATGATGTCGTGGTCGCGGGTGTCACTTTGTCTCGGTTGTATCATAAGCAACCATGGAGATGTTGAGGCTGTATCGCATTGGTCTCATCATTATCAGATATTGGCAAGTTATGACTTTTTTATTCTATGTTGCAGACCCATAAGCTTCCTTTGTATTGCCGATGCTTTCACCTTTTATGTGATATCAGTCTTATCATCATTCCACCCACTGTCTCTCTTCCTGCTTCACCACTGCCTAAATTTGCTTGAACAACAGGGCTTGATTCTACGTGGATAAGTATTTCAACTGTCAATTTGTCAAAGTGCTAGGTTATAGGTACCTTTTGGGGCCACCAAGGTTCTTCTCTTGACTATAGCAAGACCAGTTGAGGAGAAAGCCGTGTGAAAGCTTTTGTATCAGAATCAATACAGTTTGGCAGCATAAATATCTGAGCTTGAATGACGATGTATCAGGATATGCAAACCCACACTCAACCCCACATTCTAATTCCTTGACCCAAAATCTACCCTACATTGCTTAAGGTTGGGTAAATGACTAAATGCCTGATGGTTTGGGTTATGGCTAAACCCATGCCCAAAGCAAACTTCTTTCCGTTTTTTCCTCCTAAAGAAAAAATTAAAAATTTGACAATATTAATTATGGCAAGACCAGGTGAGGAGAAAGCTGTGTGACAATATTAATTAAAAATTTGACAAGGTTCTTTTCTTAAGATTATAGCAAGACCAGTTGGGGAGAAAGCCGTGTGAAAGCTTATGTATCAGAAGCAATACAGTTTGGCAGCATAAATATCTGAGCTTGGAACGACAATGTATCAGGATATGCAAACTAACACTAAACCCCATATTCTAATTCCTTAATCCAAAATCTACCCTACATTGCTTAAGGTTGGGTAAATGACTAAATGAATGATGGTATGGGTTATGCCTAAATCCATGCCCAACGCAAACTTCTTTCCATTTTTTCTTCCTAAAGAAAAAATTAAAAATTTGACAATATTAATATACTACATAATTACCAATGAACATTTGAATTTACAATCCATTAAACATAATTTATCTTATGAACAAACTTAAAAAAATCTTCCAATTATCAAGCAAGCAATATTCTAAATCCCAAGTTAAAGATTCTGTAGAAATCTTTAGCTCCCACAAGTGTCAATCAACTTATAAAACGATTGCACACTAGAGTCTGTTTAGAGGAAATGTAAGGTCGATGAGGTTTGGCAGAGGAGATGACATTGTAGGCCGGGGTAATTGGCTGCTTTTTTAAAAGAAGAGAGCCAGTGAAATTGAGGGACCAAGAGGAATGGGGTTGCAACAAGGCTCTGTGGGAAATTGTGGTTATGTTTATATGTATTCCCATTCTTTCTCATTCCTTGAATCCAAAAACAATGTTTTAAATTATCTGTGTTTATGCGCATTTGTGTGTATATATAAAATAATACTCCAGTTTAGGTTGGGTTTGGGGCTTAGCAAACCTAAATTCAACCCAAATTCTAAAGTCAGTTTTTTACCCAAGCCTAATCCAGAACCCCGTCAAAGTGGGTGAAACCCAGCCAATTTATGTCAAGTTACGTTGACTTTGGGTTCTCCGACCAAGCTTATTATGCCACCAGCAGATGGAGAAATTATGGAGGAGGGCTTGAATTAGTTGAGTTCTTCTTCCTACATAAGTTGGATACTTGGATACCCCTCAATTTTGTGCTTGTCACCTTCTCAAAAGAGGCTGGAGAAGTGATATAATAATTCTATTTGGGGAGAAAGGCACCCATGGTAACTAATTGGTAGAGTGTCCTCTCCTAAATCATGAGATCTATCTCTTTTTTGAATACCTCCAATGAAGATATTGCTCTTGACTAGGTTGGCTTCCAATCGATATACTTCAGAATAATAATCTAAGCTGCACTTCAAGAAATGACATTTGCGTTAAAAACCAATATCATTTGTAAAGCTCAAATATGTGGTTTTGAGTGTTTTACACTTTGGATGGAAGTGAAAATTATGAGTCATTTTTGAAATCCTTAAGCTTTCTTGCTAAAGCGGTCATTATCAATGTAAATTAGTAAACTAACAATATGTAAGCTTGCTGTAATCCCTTTGCACCAGCGAAATATCCAGACTGTTGCAATCTCGCAACCAGTGGAGTCACCTGCAATGATGATTTAGCCGCACGACTCAATCTGACAGGACAGGGAAAAGAAAGAGTTCTGGGTGAGGGAGAAGACAAGGGGAGAAAAGGGAAAATTTGAGGGCAGGAAAGAGTACTCGAGAAACAGAGAGAGAGAGTGCAAAAGAGAACAGAATTGGTAAAGTGTTAATATCCTCAGCCTAACCGATTACATGGGTATAAACCCCAAATGCACGTGTAACAGAAAACAGAGGCTAAACAACTCATGTGTAGATATGTAACTGACAGTATATGTAACTAAAAATAAAAATGGAGCATAACTAATAATAATAATAATAACTATATAATGGCTATATGTTGTCTTGGTATTTCCATGGAGGTTTTACTGTATGGGTGCTTTTCCGAGGCCTCGATTAACTTGGTGGTGCCGGAATGTCAGCTGCGATGAGACCGGTAACATTACCCTCCCCATCAAACAGAACCCTGTCCTCAAGGTTAAAAGAAGGGAAATTTTGAATAAATTTAGCGGCTGATTCCCACGTAGCATCTTCCGCGGTTTGAGATTGCCACTGAACAAGAAACTGAGGGACGAAGGCACCGTGATGGAGAGTCTTGTGAAATCTGATAATCTGGGATGGAAATAAGAGTGGCTGAGTGCCCAAAGCATCCTATGGTAATGTGATCGGATGGCTGGGTGCTTCCGTAGGGCCTCGTTTCAGAAAGGGAAATATGAAAAACATTATGAATATGAGAATAGTTGGGAAGATTTAAGCGGTATGCTATTGGTTCGATGCGTTCCGTAATGCAGAAGGGGCCGTAATACCTCTTGGCTAGTTTATTGGATTGTCGGTGGGTGACGTTTGATTGCTGATACGGTTGAAGCTTGATATAAACCCAGTTCCCACTTGAAATTTCCTGTCGGAATGATGAGCGTTAACTTGGTTCTTCATGCGCAGCTGGGCCCGTTGGAGGTTGGCCTTGAGCCGAGCAAGCAAGGAGACACGTGAGGTGAGCAGGTCATCGACAACAGCAATTGGAGAGGTGCTGTGGATGTAATCTGCCAAAGAAGGTGGGGGAATGTCATACACCGCCTCAAAGGGACTCATTTTGATTGACGAGTGCCACGCGGTATTGTAACTCCATTCCACCCAAGGTAAAAACCGAACCCAGGTGGAAGGATTTTCAGACACAAAACAACGCAAATAATCCTCTAAAGAGTGGTTGACGATCTCAGTTTGTTCATTTGTTTGAGGATGATAGGAGCTACTATGGCATAATGCAATGCCTTGCAATCTGAAAAATTCCTTCCAAAATTTGCTCATGAAAATGGGATCATGGTCAGAAATGATCTCGGTGGCCATGCTGTGCAATCGGCTTTTCTGAACAAAAACAGCGGCCAAGTCTTCTGCCGTGAAGTGGGAGCGGAGGGCTGAGAAGTGGACATATTTAGAAAGTTTGTCCACTACCACAAAGATGACTTTCTTCTCGTTGGAAGTTGGTAGATGTGTGATAAAGTCCATGGAGAGTGAGTCCCAAATTTTTCCAGGAATGGGAAGGGGCTGCAGTTTGCCGGGAGGAGCCATAGTGATAGGCTTGACTTGTTGGCATGTAGTGCACCGAGAAACATGCTCGCGGATGTCGTTGCGCATGTGTGGCCAATAAAAATTGGTTGCTATCCAAGCTAGAGTGCGCTGGAATCTTGCATGTCCCCCGATGGGTGAATCATGATACTCATGTAAGATGAGGTCCTGCAATGCTGAATCGGTGGGAACTAAAAGGCGCCCTTTGAAGAAAACTAGACCATCCTGCACTGAGTAGTTCTCAAAGTCACCTGGTCAATCTTGTATGGCAGCCAATAGCTCAGAGGAGGCTGAATTTTTGGCGTAAAAATTGCGGAGGGCAGAGATCAAGACCACTACCGGTATTGATGAAGCGCACAGGGCATGACAGGAGCCCTCTGGTAGCCGAGATAAGGCATCAGCCGAACTATTCTCCCTGCCAGGTTTATAAGTGATCTCAAAATCATATCCTAGCAACTTGGTAATTCACCGTTGTTGCTCCAGAGTGTGAATTGTCTGGCTTAATAGGACCTTGAGGGGCTGGCGATTAGTTTGGATAATAAATTTCGCCCCTAGCAAATATTATCGCCATTTCTTCACTGCCTCGACGATGGCACATAGCTCCCGAATGTAAGTAGAAGCGCATTGTAGGTTGGGACTTAGCTGTTTGTTGAAGAAAGCAACCGGGTGCCCTACTTGTGTCAATACAACACCAATGCCATTCCCAGACGAATCAGTTTAGATGGTGAATGGTTTGTAAAATCGGGTAAAGTCAGGACTGGAGTAGTTGTGAGGGTAGTTTTGAGTGCATTGAAGGCTGCTGTGGCTTCATGACTAGAGAAAAGCGTCCTTCCATAGTAGTTGGGTGAGCGGTGCTGTGATTTGGGTGTAATGAGCGACAAACCGGTGGTAATGCCCGCCGAACCCCAAGAATCCATGCAGCTGTTTAACATTGGTAGTAATTTTGGCAGGATCCACCTCGACTCCCTGTGCTCAGACAATGTGTCCCAGATAAGCTATCGAAGTGCTCCCGAACTCACATTTGCTGTGTTTAGCATAGAATACTTGATCCCACAAAATCTGGAGCATCCGAGTAAGGTGATCACAATGTTGTTCCCAAATTGGGCTATAAATCAGTATGTCATCAAAGAACACTAGTACAAACTTCCGGAGAATAGAGCGGAAAATATTATTCATTTCAGACTGGAAAGGTGGAAGGAGCATTTGAGAGACCAAAATGTATCACTAAGAACTCATGGTGGCCTTTATGAGTTTTGAAAGTCGTCTTGTGGACATCAGCAGCCTGCATCCTCATATGGTGGTACCCAGATCGCAAATCCAGCTTCGAAAATACAGGGGCTCCATGTAGCGTGTCTAACAACTCATCCACAGTCGGTATGGGGAACCGATCTTTAATGGTAATCGCGTTAAGTGCTCAGTAGTCCACACAAAAACGCTAACTACCATCCTTATTTTTAACCAACAAAATTGGGGAAGAAAATGGGCTAGTACTCGGCTGGATGATGCCTTCCGCAAGCATTTCACGAATCAGCGGCTCCATTTTCGTCTTTTGGAAATGCGGATAGCGATATGGTTTCACGAATCGGTGGAGTGTTGTGGGGGTAGCCCATATGAAAGTTCAAAGATGTCGGCAAAGGAAGAGAGGATTTGGTTGAGTTTTTGGATAATTTGTGAGTTGACATTTAGGGGAAATTGGTTGGGGTCCAATAAGGCTGCTGCAGGGGTGGTATGGGTGCCATCCCATGTAGTCAGAATGGTCTATAGGAAATAGGAGGCCACCGATTCGGTGGAATCATCTCGCTTCAATTGGCCCAATGTCATGGTGGAGATAGAAGCCAGCGACAAGCCATGTAAGGTGAGCCACGTTCCAGCATGGTCGAAGCTCATCCAAAGTGATCGATAATCAAACAACATGGGCCCAATTGTGGCGATCCATTGTACTCTGAACACCAGATCAGCCCTATAGATTGGTAACAGATAGAGATCAACAGTAAAACAGGCTTGGCTCTAGGTGACCGAGACTTTGGTACACAGTCCTTCACACCTTAGAGAAGCCCCATTTCCCATGGTGACATTGAGGTGGTGAGAGAGCTCAATTGAAAGCCCGAAGTACTTGGTCATGCATGTTTGTAAAAAATTATGCGTGGATCCACTGTCAACTAAGATGAGCACAGGTTGGCCCAAAATGCTTCCTTGCAACCGCAAGGTAATGTCCTTCCAAGGTATGAAGAGAGATATTTGGAATAGCCTCGGGTGGGGGAGGTGTTGGGTCAATTTCCTAGAGATGTTCGGTCACATACTTAGGTTCCTCTGAACCCATCTCAAAAGTCTGAAGTCCGGGCAAGGTGCCTCCCTCCTCTTTAGCCAACATACACCAAAATTTGGGAGGATTGCAACGATGACCTGGGGTAAAATTTTTATCACAATTGTAACACAGGCCTTGTGCTCGACAGGCGGCCATCTTGGCCAGAGTCAATTTTTTAATGGGTAATTTGGGGGAAAGAGGTTTTACTGTCATTGGAACAGGAGGGTTGATGGTCCTGGACAGTGGTGGACGTTGCCAACTCGTTCGATAGGCCTCCAGCTTTTCCTCCACCAATTTGGCCATTCCGATTGCATCTGGTAATGTTAGGGCTTTCAACAATAGAATCTCCGGACGGATGTCATCCTTGAGGCCTGATATGAAACAGTTTAACAGGTTTGTGGTTGAGAGGCCTGGCGTCTGTGTCGAAAGCAATTCAGACTTCATCATATAAGCCGTCACGGTGGTTCCTTGGTGAAGCTTGTACAAGATGGTTTCTAGGTTCAAGTAGGAAGATGATCCGAAATGGAGTTCTAGATCTTTTGCGAAGGCTTCCCAAGTAAATAATTAGTGGGTTGCATGCATCCATTGGTACCATTGTAGCGCGGCACCCGACATGTAAAACGCCGCCACTGTCAATTTCTGTTCCGGCAGTGTGCCATGGAACAGAAAAAATTGTTAAATTTGGAAGAGCCAGCCGACAACATTGTCGTTGGTGAAAAATGGGATTTCAAGTTTGGGTAAGTGGATGTGTGAAGAGATTTGTGAATCGGTCGAATGCACTGGTAATGGAGCTAGGGTTTGGATCATTGGAAGTGCCACCGATGAAAGAGTGAAGGAGGGTGGAGTGGGTAAGAGGGGGGGATTTGAAGTTGGTAGTGACGGCCGTTCAAGTCACGTTAGGGATTGGCGCATCTCAGTGATGGTTTGCTGCAACTCACTGAACGTTTGATAGATCTATTCAGTGGTAGTTGAAATGGTGGAGATGCGGTTTGCATGGTCATTTAACTCTTGCAGGATGCTGGAAATGGACTCATTGTGTGCCCGGTATCTCGTCGTCATGCCCTCAGTCATGGGTCCCAATGAGAGTACCAAACTATTGCAATCTCGCAACTAGTGGAGTCACCTATAATGCTGATTTAGCCGCACGACTCAATCTAATAGGACAGGGAAAAGAAAGAGTTCTGGGTGAGGGAGAAGATGAGAGGAGAAAAGGGAAAATCTGAGGGGTAGGAAAGAGTACTCGAGAAATAGAGAAGGGGAGAGAGAGAGCAAAAGAGAACAAAATTGTTAAAGTGTATTATCCTCAGCCTAACCGATTACATGGGTATAAACCCCAAATGCACGTGTCATAGAAAACAGAGGCTAAACAACTTATGTGTAAATATGTAACTAATAGTATATATAACTAAAAATAAAAATGGAGCATAACTAATAATAATAATAATAACTATATAATGGCTATATGTAGTTTTGGTATTTCCGTGGAGATTGTACTGTTTGGGTGCTTTTCCGGGGCCTTGGTTGGCTTGGTGGTGCTGGATGTCAGCTGCGATTAGACCGGTAACACGGACATAGAGCCATTTACAGCCATAGAGAACCTTGTTGATGTGACAGTTCATGATCAAGTTCCTGAACTTCTCCAGAAAACTTGTAGCTGATTAGCAACTGCTCTTGTTAATTCCATGAAACTGGATCATAGGCCTTTTTTAAATGTTTGGGCATGCACCATGGTGATATATGTCTTCTTGCATATTACTTTGCTGGCTCCTGACTGAGTAATACATTGTCAACAATACTCCATTTCACAAAAGCTGATTGGGCCGGATCTATAAACAAGGCAATGCTAGTTGCTATCTCTTTGTGATTATCTTGGAAATGCCCTTATAGAGTAAATTACAAGTACAACTGACTATAGTCCTGTAATAACTCTTTTGATGCATTCATGTTCTTTTGTCCTGAAGTTATAGCTGCATTAACTTGCTTCAGCATTTTTCCATTATAAAGAAATTCTGTTATTGGACCAACTATGTCCTTTCGCGTTATATGCCCTGTCTTCTTTGAGAATGCAGTTTAATCAATAAGCGACAGGTCCAGAAATTTTCCATCATGTTTTGTAAAGAAAACAGCCCTTGTTTCTATGTAATTGGTCCATCAAGATGGTGCCATGGTTGCTTGTCAACAGTAGGACCAAGCTTAGCTGCTAATGTCCACCTTGAATATTTGTCATTTTGTGATGTCATGCATATCTTGATAGAAGGTAAGGATCTCACAATAGTTCTCTTGTCAATTAAACTCAGGCCATTATATTTCACAAACTCAAAATCTAGCTTCTACTTCTCTTGGCTTTGATGGCAGCATGAAAGACCTGCTATTAGCATCACCTTCTTTCAGCCAGTCTGCAATTCTTTTAACTGCTGTACTTCCGCTTAGCAGTCTCATTAACAATCTGAGATCAATCCTGCTACAGTAAGGCTGTGCTTTGGACAACCCTGCTGTTGCCTCATTTACTATAGCTGACATGTCATCATCAAGCATGTTTTTTTTGTTACTACGTCATGCATGTGATGAAGCTTTAGAAGTTCTTTTTTTGAGCCATTTCTTTACCACACAAAAGTCTTGCATATCTCTACCGATCTTTTCCAAGATTCTTTAACGATAGAAAGAATGATAGGATGACCTGTCCACTATGAGTTTGAAAGAAGCTTTCAAACCTTTCTCCCTTTAGACAGAGATTATTACTTGACTATGACCTGCAATTATGGGCTCTTTTAATGTTGCTTTCAAGTTGCCATATTGCATCAACTGCTTACAATTGCTTGGTATGCCCAATTTACTTTGGGTTCCATTGAAAAGATTGATCGGTTCTCAGATAAAGGATTTGTTTGCTTCCTGAAGGAGATGTTATGCAGATGGGAAGAGGTACCAGAGAGAGAAAGGAATAGATGACGAATGGTCTTGGTCAATCCCCACTCTTTATGGCAGTTACATTATTGCCCTTATAGGGCGAGAAGCCTAGGATAGAAGCATATGCTGAAAAAGTTTATGAAACTAGTATGTCCTATGACATCCCTCCTCAAGATGGACCAAAGATATCTCACATGGCATCTTGTAGAGAATAATGTGGAAAATATAACCTCTAAAATCTTTAGCAAGCACATCAGCTAGTTGGACTTCACAGATGGTACAGAAATATGCTTCCTATCTGGTTCTTTTATTGTGTTTTGGTCTATTGTGTTGGATGGAATTTTAGGCAATATTGATATAAGAAGTGTGGACATGTGAGACAGGACACATATATGACATTGCAAACGTGATAATTCATTTATTTTTGAAAAATTAGGACACGTACATTTGGGATATGATTGTTGAAATTCATAGCTGTTAAGGGTATGCAATCTAATTTACTGAACATTAGTATTTTATACAAAATTAGCTATCAATACTACAATTTACAATTTTTAATCACCTTAAGATATTTAGTTATCAGCAGAAGTTCATAACAAGCAATTTACTAAAGAAAAAAGAAGCAAGGTGTCATGATCCAATGTTTATACAGCGACAATTGATTGCGCGATGCCAAGACATATTCTCAAAGACATCCTTACTAAGCTCAAGGATAAAAAAATTATTGTCTTCGATAGTTAGGCACATGAGGATTCTGAATCAAATCCTTCTCAATAAGTCATGTGATACTCACCTTAACTTTGAGGTTTTGCACCTCTCCATCAATAAACTAGAGCATACCAACTCCATCGAGCTAGCATTTGCCCCAATCGATAGGTTCTCTCGCCTTATTTGATGCTTGCACACATTAGGTCGATATCTAACACCTCGATATATAGATCACACTTGCTCATAACTGTCATCAGGGATTCACTAGCCCACCAATGCCCACCACTTGTCTATGACACACTATCCCCAACACCCGAGCTTTGTATTCCTTCATTTGGTTGTGACTCTTATGCTTGTGAAGGCAACTCACCCCCATGATGCATATTGACCACTTGAGCATGATAACATGTTCAAACACTTCATCTCAAAAAGTAACAACCCGACAACCTTGATTTCAATATGACGTAGCACTTCGCACCATTCTGTGCTTATCACATCACGAGCATTGTGCCAATTTGAGGCACCCAGCTTGCCTCCTGCCTTAGTTGACCATCCCCTTGAGTTATATGGACAATAGCCCATCTCGAGTGCATACCCAATGTAGTCACCTCCAGCTCAATGCCTATCTGCACTATTGAGCCCTTTTCTCTCTCTGGATGGTGCCAACTTGAATGATGGATAGCTCAATGCCCCATTGCCCAGCCCTCATCACAGTATAACTCACTTAGGTGAGATCTAGTACCAGAAATACTCTGACAACCCCGGGGTGGAGAGCTTGAGACGATTCTCCTCTAGTTGGTTTTTGGATGTTATGGGATTTCCAAGAATAGACATTGAAACTGTGTTGCTATCCCAATAGCATATATTTGAGAATAGATCAAGCACTCAGACCCGACTTTGTTGCAATTCCATGTTCCCACTAGGACTCACTTTACTTCTTTAAGTGTTAAGGAAGATATGTCAACCCCACATTTGTGTCCTCACCCAGCGTAGACAGTGTTGACCCCAAGTTGGTAACATGCATGCTTGACAGTTTCATTGCCTATTTTGACAGTGTTGACACAATGCTAATAGTGTTGCCACCCATGCTGATCGCCCATAACATTGTCACCCATGATACTGTCACATTAAAGCTAAATCCTCACAGTCACAAGCACACGTCATAGTGCTTATCATGAGCTTCATGCTGCATGTAACTCCACTGAGTGTCTCGGAATGCCAGCACCTTTGACTTGTGAGCTGTGACACGGGTTTTCATTAGAAAATGTAGTTGTTATTGCTCACAAGTAAAATAATGAAATATAAGAAAACAATAAACACACATATTTAAGGAAATTATGCTATAGTTATTGTTAATTGCTTCTTGTTTTAAAATTTGAAAATAAGCCTGGACGTGTCTCAAGTGTGCCCTCAATTTGTCCAAACAAGTTCCAGCTTGTTTGGATTAACACAAGGAATAAACTGTTTCGATTCATTGGAGAGTGACTTGAGAATTTTGGTGTCCGGGACATCCGACACATATACGCCACCTTGGTGGAGGTGTTATGCTTCTTAGTATGTATTAGTACGTATTATAACAACATACTTCTTGTGCCAATTAACTTCACATCCCTTAAAGCCTCTTTTCACCCACAAATGTTCACAAATGCCCTGACTCCCAAGTTATTTGTATCCTACATCAGTGCAAGACAGACACCCTTTTATCATGGAATGAAATATTAGTGAATACATACCGTTATTGGGATGCCTAATATTGATATTTCTTGATACTACTACAAAATTGTGATATGTCTATGTATCAACAATACATTGTGATTTATTGGCAGATATTTCCTCAAATTGAATTTTTTTTGCTTTACAAAAAACAAATTTTTGCCTAAGATAGACATGATTGACGTCAATATTTTTATCCATGCCTCCTATTTTTTACTTCAAGTGACAAGATTATCACCTACAAATAAGCAATAGCCTGAAGATGGGTCGATCATCATCAGGTGAACTGGCCAATCAGCATCTTTAAAAGCTTCAATTTGTAGGTGATTGTTGTTTGCAAATAAATTGGTCCTTTTCTAGTGCTGTTTTCAAGTACCTCAATATTCACTATGTTGCTTCCAAGTGGGATTCTCAAGGATGATTCATAAATTAATGCACCAAGCTATCAACAAATGCTATGTTATGACGCCTGTAGAACTGGTATGTCAGTTTCTAAACAAGTCTCTTATAGATCTCACGATTCATATTGTTCACCATCTGCACTTTTGGGTGATTATTTGCATTGATGGGGTGCCTGTCCTAGATCCTGATATCCTTTAGAAGATCAATTATACAGCCAAAGAAAATGCCCATCCTTGAATGCACAACATCAGTGCCAATTATTTAAGCTGCCCCAAGTCTTTGATCTTGAACTTCTTGACTAGAAGTGCTTTTCAACTTGGTCGTATCTTCAGCAAGAATTGTTATCCACATATAGTATGAGCACAATGACTTTGCCTTTGTTGTGCTTAGTGGACATAATATGATCAGCATTGCTTTGTTGATATCCAAAAGCTGGAATGCTTTGCTTAATCGACCAATTCATGCCCATGGAGATTGTTTGAATCTATATGATGATTGCTTGGGCTTGCAAACATCTCTGGTTTATTTTAAGAAACCTAGAGGTATCACCATATATGTTGCCTCTTTTAAGTTGTGGTATGTGTCAGCTTAATTGACTGCACTTGATGGGAGAACCTTGATGTTATTCATCTTGTTCAGAGGTGCGGAAGTCTCCTAGTAATCAATGGTTTAATTGATAAATCTGTATAAATTCTTTGTCTACTAATGTGGCTTTAAACTTTCAACAGACCCATCTACCTGATGTTTCACAGTAAACACCCATTTAAGCACAGTTGGCTTCTTCTCAATAGGTAAACTAGCATGCTCCCGTGCATTATTTTTCTGCAAGGCTTCCGTCTCCTCAACTATGGGCCTTCTCCACTTAAGATCATCAACTGCTTCCTGCCAACTTTAAGGAACATAGATGGAATCCTAGGAGGTCTAAATGACCCTATATGTTGGTGAAAAGGAGTTATGGGAAACAAAATTTACAATAGGATGTCAAGCTCAAGACCTAACAATCTCAGGGCTATGTGAAGAGTGAGATCATCACTGAGCATATTATTGGAGTGGCAGGCAGAATTGCTAATTGTATTGGGTAATTGAGATGCTGGATCCAAGAGGTTCTTGTCTTGGTAGGGTAATTGTATTGTCTTTGTTTTTTGTGGTTGACAGAGAAGACCCCTCCTGGCCCAGAGGAGAAAGGGGAGGCTAGATTTGAACTTGGGACCTTTTGTCCACAAGGGGGATACACTACCAGTGGACTTGTTTTGTTGTTTTATTATCCTCTTCCTGGAAACATACACCCTCAATTCCAAACTCTATTCTTGGATCCTCTGCAGTATTTCTTTCCACTTACTGTTCATCATTCCCATCTTGTAATGGTTATATTTGAGATTATTTACTCGTTTAGTTGCTGTAGCTCTGATGTAAATGAAACCCCTTGCTTGTTTTAATCTTGCCTAGGCTTTTTCTGTCTGTGCTTGAATGTTTGCTTATCTTATGGTAGAAGAATGTTTTATTTCCCAGGGACAGCATATAATATGTGATTTTCTTTAATATTTTTCACCAAACTGTCTTAACTAAGCTGTGTATTTTGGTTGCGCAGGGAGATGAAAATGTGGGGGTTGCACTTTTGACTTATCCTGTTCTGATGGCTTCTGATATTCTTTTATATCAGGTGGTTTCTCATCCTGGCACTGTATTTTTTTATGTGAACATATACATGCATATTTCTATGCAGTAACGGACAAACAAATTGTTTAGAAGGGCAGATGTTTTCAGATAATGAAAAACACAAAAACCGGAAAATATCATGTTGTCTCCATTTAAATATTCAAGTAAATTTCCTAAATTTCTCCTAGATACAATTACAAAATCCATTTGTTCTTATATTTGATCTTTTAGAGTACTCATGTTTGTTATCATGGTTGCTTGAACGGCTTGTACTCCGTTGGATATATTTTATTTTCCCTATATATGTCAAGAGATCATCATTTTATAAGTATTGTGGAGCATACAACATTGTAAACTTTGTGCGCTTTGAACTCGCCTACATCTTGAACTTTCTAATTTTCATAGTGTAAATTTAATCATCCAAAGTTAAAGGAATCTGCTGGCGATCAACTTTGTTTTGGTGTTTATTGTCGTGCCTAAAATTATTAAATTGCATTACATGCATGTAGTTTTACACGTACATACTATATAACAATTATATTCCCTCTTGATTTTAGAACTCTATGCTTCCTCAATATCACATATATGAATAAATATTATGCGATAACAAGATAAGAATCATGGACACTAACATGAGATAGGACGCCACTTTCAACTATCATTTGGACCAATCTCAATGGGCTCATTATTTCTTGTTGTCTCTATTTTCCATCACTATCATTGATATAAACAACATAGTATCTTCGGCTCTTCCAATGAGAGATGTGCAATATCTAACTTTCCAACATTCCTGAGTGAGTGAAATGCATCACTAAACATAGTCCACATCTCACCGTCTCATTGTGAGTATCGTGGACTTCTTCTAGAATAAAGGCACCATGAATGAAAACCATATCTTCAACCAGTTTTGGAGTTATTTTATATCTTCTCAATGAATGTACAAAAAAATAAGTATTCTAATTTCTTTCTCAATGTGATGACAAAGATGATGCACAAGTAGTTTGAAAGATAAGGTTTAGACCAACATGATAAGAATGCATCGGAGTTAAAAAAAAATAAAAAATTCAACACATGTCAGCCATATGTCGATCACTGATATATTTATCTTTAAAAAATGTCGGTTCTTCTTAGCTAACAAGTAAGAACATAAACTAAGTAGCATTAATATGTTTTAGTAAGGTCAATGATGAAAGGGTGGTCCAGTTCTGATGATCTATTTTTGCTGGATTTGGGGACAGCCTAGTATATATAGATTATTTTCGCTGTTCCAGCATGTTCCTATAAGTCATTATGGAGCCACCTTTAAGTTACTATTATGCCAAGGCTCATTCTTTTAGTTACTATTATGCCAAGGCTCATTCTTTTAGTTACACTATATTCCTGCGAAAAGGTATTGACTCTATATTGATCCTTAGACAGAAGCTATAGTGGTTTGAATCCCCTGGAGTCCTAATGATGGCAATTGCCTCATCGTGTGTATACTGCACTGTCCAGCCCATCTTGTTTTATGTGACTTCTTTACCTAATTTACTCACATAACTGAAGTTGTAAGCCTTTGTGCTAAGCAGTGAATTCTACATGGGTATTCTTTCTTTCTTTTTCCCTAGCATGTTCAACTATGTCTTTCTGTTGATCTTCAGTGACAATTTAGCACAATTTTAATTTTATGCTTGACATCTTTGTGTGCTTTAAACTTACCAAAAAAATCTTTGTGTGCTTTAAACCTCAAGCACTTGGTGTGGTACTTCATAAACAATTGCTCTATAGGGTGGATTTAATGGCCATAGCCAATGAAGTTCCAATGCATTTACTTTCATACCTGAAGTTGTTATTGTAATAAGACTACATTTCACAAGCAAATCTCCTGAACATGTATAATTCTTATGGGTTGCAGCCTGCCTCTGCAGTCTGATTTTGTCCCTGTTGGTGAAGATCAGAAGCAGCACCTTGAGCTGACTCGAGAGCTGGCTGAACGTGTCAATTATTTGTATGGGGGAAGGAAGTGGAAGAAAATGGGAGGGTAACAGAGAACATTGTGTTTGCCATGAATATCTTTCTATCATTTCCTGAAATTTTGTTTATCATTTCCTGAAATTTCTCTCTCTAGTAGCTTAGTTACTGATCAATTTTGTGTGTAGGAGAGGAGGCACAATTTTTAAGGTAAATGTTCTTCCTCTATTCCGTTGTGATGTTCTTGACTTTATCAGAAAGGTTTTTATAATTAATTTGATAATCTCTGATTTGAATCAGTCTGCTGATTTAGATACCTGAGCCTCTTATTCCTCCAGCTGGAGCCCGAGTGATGTCCTTGAGTGATGGTCTTTCTAAGGTTGCTCTTGATTCCATATAATGATATGATTAATTGCATGCTTGCATCACACGCTTGGGACTGTGTTCTTCATTTTCTTTTCACTTGTCTAGGTTGAATGGGCTTTACATATTCTATTTATCATGGATTGGATAAAATGGGGATATGCTGTCTATAGTTGACTATGCTGATGGGATCTCACTGTTCGTTTCTTGTCAAATCAATCTTCTGATTTGATTAGCCATGTCCTGAAATTCATGAATGTTTGGATATCTTGAAGGGGCAAGAGGGGATATTTGCTTTCTATACTGGCACTAGGGAACAAATAATATTCAGGGATAACCAAATAGAGGATTTAATAGGATTTTGGGTTTGTAGATTTATCTGGATGAAATCACTTTGCAAAGTCCAGATTTTCTGGTGAAATTTTTATTTTCTACATGGGTCAATCTTACTATTGATAGACACTATGGCTTAACAGTCCGTAGGATGTTTTGGCTTCTCTGAATGTGGATAAAGTGATAAACTTCATGTTCTATATGCGAAGGACTTGTGTCTTTCAAACTACAACATTGGATATATCTCTAGATGAATTTGACACTTCTCCACAACCTAAGTTGATTTTGAACCATAATTACCCAGTTTGCTGTCAGTATGGGTAAATACGCGAGTATCATTTCATAAAAGAGATTATAATTTAGAACCAATTTGGTTTGAATTAGCTATGGGGTAGGCAGGGTGCTTTCGGGATTCCAGTAACTATGTTTTGAACATCCTGTCAAAGAAAAAGGGCTGATCAAATTTTGTGGTTCATGCCCCAAATAGTTAGATGGAAATAAAGTGATGTGTCATGCAAGTACATCATATTTACACTTGTTATGATTCGCCCAAAATCCATGGGTTAATATCATTTTGGTAGGAATGAATTGAGTGATTCTGTATGCATTTTCCAGATTGAAATTATTGATCTTTACCCTTGTGATATTCTGACTCATAAATTGCTTTGGTGTTTAGATGTCCAAGTCTGCTCCTTCTGATCAGTCCCGAATTAATCTACTGGATCCAAAAGATGTGAGTAGGCATTTTATGGTTGTTTTCCCTCGCCACATTACGCCTTCGGCAATCTGATTTTGTTGACTTAAGTCTCTTGGATGTAAGTCATGGGTTCCATACTTGTATCAAAGTCTAACAAGGGAGCAGGGGATAATCTTTACCAAATTTGTTTAATGATGTCAACACCAGAAATAGTTGGCTTAGTTGAGCAAGTCAATTGAAATTATGCATTGCTTCATTGACTCCATATTTGTGAACTAATGTGCCTTGTTGACTTTAATGCATAAGATATCTGAATTGATCTGTCTTGTTAACTGTAATGCATTCATTATCATAAATGATTAGTAAAAGCTATCACTTTTTAGTTTTTAGTGCTTTCTTCTCCTAATTTACTCACAGCATAACTTGCCTACCTTGCAGGTTATTGCAAACAAGATCAAACGTTGCAAGACTGATTCATTTCCAGGGTTTGGTTCTTGCCTTGTGCATTTGTCTCATGAACTCTCTTATTGATGCTGTTTTCATTGGGCATGAAGCCATATTTGAGAATATCTTTACAATGAAAAAGGGAATAACATAATGTAAATTATCTGCTAGTTCCAATAAACAAGAATTTGGCCTAATATGATAAAATCAGAGGATCTTAGAGTTTTGATCTCACCATCCTTGTTTGGTCTTCCATGTTGGTGGAGGGTCCTTCACTCAAGAAAACAGAAGAGCCATCCACAATGTAACCTCTGCAAGCTGATCACGTCATCAGTCATCCTGAAAAAGAACTCCCTGTCATTTTCCAAACAAACCAGAGAACAGCTAGAGCCTAGAGGGGGCAAACCCGTACATTTTTCTGTTTGTCATCATAAGGAACTATTTATCAGCTATTAATTCATTACCAAAGCTGCTTGAACTTTTGAAATCTCTAATAAACTGAAAGCAGCAGCGCAGGCTTTCTCCAACATAATTAATAGTGCTCTAAAGTAAGAGATGATTGAAAGATTCCAGATCCTTTGGCTTCAACAAACTGCAATTGGAATTTCATAGCCCTTTCTTTACTGGTTGTCAAAAGTTAAATTTCTTTCCTCATCTCTCTTCCAAGCCGGAAAAAAAAAAAAAACTTGTAGGAGCATACTAGACTCTACTGTAATTCCTAAGGAAAATCATAAACACCATTTTATGAAGCTTATAGAAAGAAGCTGCTGAATGGTAGATTATTCAATTCATAGAAAGCAGATTCCTCAACCTTCAATGGCAAAGCAGCGCCTTTTGGAAGCTCAAGAAGTTACTGCAAATTCTGAGAATTATATCTTACAGTCTGACTTGAGCCAATTTAGGTTCCACCCTATGCTTTTCCTCCAACTCAGCATAATTAGCAAGAGAAAACTCTGTTCTCTGTTAAGGACTATAAATCAGGAAACTGCAAATCGAAATCAGAGGCATCTTAGCTTCCCATTAGAAGAATGAAGTTCCTGAATGTATCCCAATGTGAAACAGTTAATTCTCTCTTAACACAAAGGTTAGAACCATTTTCTCAACAATAAGTTATTACAGAACCCTGTACTCAAAGCCTACCTTTATTTACTGGCCTAGTGTTAATTCCCACCTAATTAAATGAAATTTGAACGTTTCACCTTAGCCATCCAAAGAAAAGACTATATGAGCTTCTTTAATTTCTCCATTACAAAACTATGAATGTGCAATGGATACAGAATGTGCTTTACTTTTTCATCAGGGCAGGCCTCCTATCTTTGAACAAGTAGTCTTTCTATCTTAATGGAACTAGTCTTCTTTCAAATTTCTTCACCACCTGTTTCAATTAAGAAGCATCTCCATAATGTGCACAACAGAAGTCCCTAATATGCTGTTGTTCACTGATTTAATAACCATGAATATATGCAAGCCTGCTAACACTATCACACATAGGAACAACCATCAATTCAGACTTACTGATGCCCAATGCTCAAAAAAGCTTCAAAATCAAGTAACATGCAGCACAAAAATAATAAGTTGCCTGCTATTGATTCTAACTAGCATGATTGACCAGAACTGAAGGCATATGATGCATATTTGAAATGTGTTTTTGGAAAAAAGTTATAATTTGTAACTTCTTCCAAAAGCACTTTGAATGATTTTGAAAAAGTTGAGTTAAACTTGTTCTGAAAGGACACAACAATTTACAGAGATCCTCCATCAATTTCTTATGAATCTTTTTTGGGGAATATCCAATTTGTAGCCTTTTTCAAAAGTTATTTCAATAGTTATGCCGAATGGGCCACAAGTGTGTAGGATCATTCTGTCATCCACATTCACTAGATGTGGCACCAATGGATGAAAATATCGATACCTTTTGCGATTGTATTGGTTTTGCCTATATTCAGTGATTTGTATCGATATAGGACAATATCAACAATAGATTTGTTTTTTTCCTATATCGGTCGATATATGATAATATCTTGCCAACAAGATAATGCGATTTCATCATTGTATTGGGAAATATTCGCGTCGGGGTCCCAACACTAATATATATATTTGCCAATGTTTCATTCCATGATTGGTGCCACATTATAGCCCCATCCCGTCATTCCTATTCATAATTGTTTATAAAACCCCTTTGAGAAACAACACTGAACAACCCCAGTCATTCTGCTTAGTGCTTCAATTTACAAATAAAATAGACATGGAAATAAAGTGGCTCTATTCTAAGCTTCCAAGAAGAGGAGGAAAAGCCTTCTAAATTCCCCCATAACCAGCAAGGAAAATTCTGCACTTGAAATGTGCCAAAGAACCCCAGATACTCCTTTACCTCTAAAACCCATTATTCTCATCAAAAGAAATTGGAAAACCAATATGATTACATGGTCATTCTCACTGTCCAGTGTACAGACAACTGGAAGATGATTAATTTGAGCAAATGTACATGTGTTTGCAATGAGGGATCCATCTGAAATTTGCCTACCATGTAGAAAAAGCGTGCTGGATCTTGGAACTTAGAAATCAGCATTTTACCTTTCCATGCCTGCTGTGCGAGGATTTCTGCCGACATTTGTATAAAACACATACAACTTTGATTTGCTTTGACATCAAACTTCTCATTCTATGTTCTCAGTTTTATACACTTTGGTTAGTGGAGTTAGTGTCTTCAACAAGTAATTCGATGTTCTTTTCCCATGGATGCAGTCTGGAGTTCGACAACACAGACAGACCTGAATGCAATAACCTTCTCTCAATTTATCAGCTTGTTTCAGGCAAGACAAAAGAGGTAATGGTTTGTAGATTCTTTGTTTCTGCCTGATTGTGGTCAATCTTTCATCACTTCTGGTATTATGAATTTAGGTTATTTCATTACATAAATGTGCAGTTTATTAGCTTATTTGAAACTGACCAATACCTTTAGACGAATTGTGTTTGCTGAGGTAACAGATTTGCATTGGCTGTTATGGCTCATTTGTCTGCCTCCATGGGAAGCATGATGTTCTAATTCTTCATAATTCTTTTCCACCTCACTAATTAACTTTTATTCAGTGTTCTGAAAAGCATGATATAAACAGAAAGGCTGTAATTGAATGTGATTAGCCCCCACAGTTTTAGAACCAGGTCCGAAATGTCAGTTAGACTGGTAAGCTGGTGAACTGGCCATCCAACATTCCAGCTTTCACTTTAGATTCGTTCTTAAATTGACCCAGTTAGCATCAGGCGGTTTGAAGGAACTAACAGAATGGAAACCAGTACTAAGAGATGGTAATTTTCAAGTATTAAAAAAGCAAAATTGTAATGGGCAAGACTTCTAATTTCAACCATAGTAGTTAGATTGGCAATGCATTCACTTTAGCACTAAGCTGACGAATTCTTCATGTTTCTAAGCACCCTAGATTACATTTAACTATTTAAGTAATAAGTAATCTGTAGAGAATTTGTTACCTTTATATTTTCTTCACTTAATAAGTAGGATGAGTTTATTCCTCATTTAGTATAATGAAAAGTTTAAAGTTTTATTGCCCATAGGTTGTAACTTGTAAGTGTAAAGTTAAATCTTATTGGAAATTTGAGTGCAAAATCAAACTTTAATAAAACTTATGTTTTTATTGGACTATGATTTGGTGGCCTTTTTGAAACACATGTAGGTTGAATTAGTTTCTTTTTTATCCTCTTTATTTTTCTTTTTTTCTCCTCTTTTCTTTTTAATTAATCAGTAAAAAAAATGGTATGACAACTATCAACAATGTTTTGGGCAAACCTTTTTTATTTGTTTTTAAGTTAGTAAAAAATAATTTTAGTAAAAAATAGTAATGCATACATATTGAATCTATTTTGAATGCTTATGTTTGTCAACTGGTCTAACCACTGGTTGAACCATTGACCTGCTCACTGGACCAATTTGGTTTTAAAAATTGTGTGATAGACATGATTATTGACGGCAGAACTGAAATTAAACTTGGCATGGACATTGGGGCAAGACAGTTTTGGGATGCAGCCATAGAACAAGTATTTTATTTGATTAATCATGAATTAAAAAAACGCAATATCTGAAGTAACTACATCCTAGTTGAATTAACTCTTATCTGTAAAAACTCAAACAAACAGCTGCTCCTTTTTCTGGAACATCAAATGAAAGTAGGAATCTGATCTGTGAAACACCAATCAAAATGAATATAACTTATAGTCTAGTTGATCAGATTAATGAGTATCAGTAAACTATTACTGACTCTGATTCTTAGCATTGGGTGCTAATGAGTTCAACTTTCCTTTTATATTTTTTCTAAGAATTCTGATTATACCTACCATCAATGGTTATGTGTATTCAGAGAATATGCCATTTGTGTAGTGTCCCCGTGGCTTGGTTAGACAAGTCCTTATGATGACCACTTAGAATAGAGGTGTATTGTTCTCTTGTCTGGCTTAGGAAACAGAAGTATTGTTGTTTATTCTCGTGAATTTGATTATTTATGTTGACATATGCTTTCATGCATTTTCTGCAGCTCCAATCTTCCATTGAGACATATTGGCTCCTTAAATTTGAGTTCTTTCAGTCGTCAATCTGGAAGAAAAGATGTTGTGCAGGATAGTCACGTAATTAATATGGAATGCATGATAGCTTATTTTCCTCTGCCAATTCATAACGAACTGTTCCCCTTAGTTCCAGCTTTTCAGTAGGTTTTCCATTATCCTTGACATCTGTCTGTACATCCCATTGTACTCCTGTTTGGTTTCATGTTTTGTATCTTTCTTATGCTTTCTGCTACGTTTCTTATATAGTCACTTTGAACTGTTAGTTAATGATGAATATCTATTGAAGATTAATGCTTACAAGTGATCACAGCACATTGACCAAGTTGACAAGCTTTTCTCTTGAATAACTTCTTTGATTGCAGGAAGTTGCTCAAGAATGCCAACATATGAACTGGGGAACCTTCAAAACACTCCTGACAGATGCTTTGATTGATCATCTTCTTCCCATCCAGGTCACTGCTTCCAAATATGATGCACTTGTGAATAATATTATGTGGATAGTTCATGCATAATTTGAAATTAATAGTATTGCTATTGTCCTTCTTTGTGGTAAATGATACCCGGTGCAATTTCAGTATTACCTTTCTTATTTTAGCTTGTGTTAGTTGACTCTGATCCTTTTTTTTATTTGTTGTCTGTTTATCAAAGTTAACGCAACTATCCTGCTAAAAACATCCAGAGCAGCTGGTAGGGTAGTATACCATCTTCTACAAGGTTTGGGAACGAATTCCCTCTTCCCCGTAAGTATATTCTATGGGATGAAAAAAACTCATTAGAATTGTTACAGGTAGACCAAAGAGAAGTTGAAAAAAATCGTAAAGCATCATCTTGCCTATTTAAAGATAGCTGATAACACAGCTTACGATGGAGCTGAAAGGGGGCCCAAAAAAAAAAAAATCCACATACAGTGGAAATGGTTAGCTTGGTTTGACTTGGTATTGTTGAACAGAATGTCCTGAAAAATGCAGGCGAAGGTTTCCCACCTGTAAACACAGACAGCGACTGTTGAGATAGGCAACTAAAATCAAAAGAAAATCTCTCCAATGGAAACAACTATGCGTCGGAAAAGCAATGTTATAATAAAAGTAAACTATGTTGTCAAAACAAATGGAGCTCCAGACAAGCTGTCTCTGTAGTCGAGTGTTTTTGAGCCCTCTCTCTTTTGAGGTTTAGAATACCACCAACTTTAGTAGCTGTAGTGTTTTGCTACTTGCACGACAACGTAAAGTAGCTAGGGGAACTGCAGACCAACTCATCTCGCCCATGATGGGTGAGTCCACCTGAAGATGCAGTACAATCCCTGCAAGACTAGAGACAGCGTTGTGTGGATAGTGTGCCTAATCAGGTGAGGGGGAGAGGAAGGAAGGGTACAGGTGACCAGAGGAGGCAAGTGAAGTGGTCCGGAATGGCGGTGCTGGGTGGCTGTTGGCCGTGACAGTGGTGGTATGTGGGGGTGACTAATGGGAAAGGTGGTTGTATTTATTACTTTTTTTCTCTTTTTTGTTTTTTCCTTGTTAGCTTCTTTTTTTTCAGCATTTTTTTCATAAATCATATGCTATCTGTGCAGATTCTGGCACCACATGACCACAAGCCATGCTCGAATTTACTTAATTTTGTCAGAGTTTACTTGTGATAAAGTTGGAACTATTCAAAAAATAGAATAAAATCAAAATGATTAAATTTCAAAACAGAATTAAAGTGCTCTCTCTCTCTCTCTCTCTCTCTCTGCATGTATATATATTTTGTGGCATTTAGCATTAGCGTTAATAGAAAGCTCTTGGTAGTGCAGGTGCGCTATGAGCAAATAGTGTCCGATCCAGGTTACCTGGATGGAATTCTAGCAGAGGGTGCTGCCAAGGCTACAGATATAGCAGACGCAACTCTTAAAGATATCTACCAGGCGATGGGATTCCTGCAGCGATGAGCAAAAAATCATCGTCTATGCAGTGATAAAGAGGGAGAGCTGGATTTCAATTGTTCCATATTTTCATATATTCGTAAACATTGAATCGGCAAATGGTAATAATCTAGGTTAATTTGACAGTTTCGAGAAATTAGATCATTGGGCTAGGTTTGGACCCGACTTAACTAGACCCAAGTGCCAACGGAACTGCCATTGTGAACCGAGGGCCTAACCGATGGGTGGTTCATAGCAAACAGCTTGCTCACAGGTAACCTTAAGTATGCTGTTATCAAATAAGAATTAGGGATGCCTCTTTGCAATCCCTATTTTTTTAAGTCTCAGGTGTCTAACCGAAAATAAAGTATTATAATTTAATTATGTTTAAAAGTCAATCTTTTTTTTTTAAAAAAAAGAAATATGTTCCATAATTCAGACAACTTAAAAGAAAGTGAAGATTATCTGGTTGTTCATGAATTTGGAGACTCGTGTGCTCCATTAGGGTTGGAAAAATCCAAATATGTACTTTTATAAATTAAATAAATGTAAGTACTTTGTATGATATTTCTAATATAATATATAATTCTTTGAGAAGTAGGCTTTTTATGTGGAATTTCCCTTCTAAGAATAAAAATAATTACAATAATAATATAAAAATTTTTATATGAAAAATTTTCTAAACTGAGAAGAAAAAACTACCTGACCAAAGTTTACTAAAAAATTGACTATAAAATTTTTTAACTTACAAATTTTAGTAAAAAAGTTATAAAAAAAATTTCACACTCTCAGCTAAAAAAATCTTGTAACAATATTTTTTTAATAGCAAAATATTTACTATTTTTTAATATATATAAATTTTGACATGAAAATAAATTCAGATAAAAGGTTTAATTTATAGGGGTTTAATCCATTACATTTATTTTATTCAAATAATGTGAAACTTTTTTTTTTATAAAATAAATTTATTTTATTTATAAGATTTAAGGAATAATCTAATAAATTTTTTTCTTAATTTGAACCTCTAAAAACCTCAACATTATCCAACAAAACATTCTAATTTTCTTCTTCTTCTTCTTCTAACGCTCAAAATGGACATTGTCGTCTTTAACCATTAACCTTTCATCTAACATATAATTATTTTTTGTATTTCTTTTTTTTTTTTTTATACAGAGTCAATTTATTTTACATATATACTTTATAAAAATCTCCACCGCCTTAATGTATATATATATCCTCTCAATGTAAATAAAAAATTTTGACAATAAAGAAATAATATTCATTATTCAACCAATTGTAAGATAACAAAAAATATTTTATAAATATGTATAGAAGCGTCTAATCTAAAAATTCAACTGAATTTGAAGCTCCAGATGCTCACCATTATCATGCAAGATTGTATAAATGTCAGTATTTTCTTCCATCATATTATTTTTTTATTTAAATTTCTTAAAATTTGTTATATTCTCAATTTCTTACATCTTGATTGCCCATCATTTATAATAGTAGTACTTTTCTCAATAATATAATATCTATTAATACAACTATGTATTAATAATAGCAATGTCATTTTATTTTTTTTTAAACTCATCGATTGAAATATTTAAAATTTGGGATAGCTACTTATGGTACTCATTAAGGCAGTCATGAAAATTCACACATTCTTCCATTTTAAAAATATATAATTTTATTTTCTGACACAACCTGTTAGAATTTTGATGCATAAATTCTATCCAATATACTATATTTTATACTTATAGTAAGGGACAATTTGACTGTATTAACTACTTTTTTTCTAAGTCACTTGCTAATCTTTTTCACTCAATCTTGAAGTTTTTCATTCTTTAATATCTGATCAAGATATTATTGTATCAAAAGGTCTTAAATCGTATACAGTCATAAAATAAAATTGTTATTTTAATTAAATAAAGGTCTTTAAATCGTATACAGTCATAAAATAAAATTGTTTTTGATTTTTATTTATTAAATTTTAAAGGGACTTTAAATTTTTGTAGAAATTTATATCTTGATATTGTGATACAAATTAACCATTGGCATACCTTGTTAAATTTGACAATCAATCGTTAATAAATTAATTAAGTACAAAATTATAATGCAGTTTATCGTGATTAGTTTTAAGTTTATGTAAGTATTTATTATTATAAATAAAGCTATAGAGACGATTCAATGACCCACTTAACATAAAAAATTTAAAAGCAATTATATGAAACGGTTTAATCTTTATATTTAGTAGTCTAATAATATGTAAGGATTCATCGTCAGACGAAGCCAATTAATCAGTATATTTCATGTCTCTGCATTCACATTAGAAAGCTCTAGTGATGAATGAGCTTCTGCAAACTAAACCGTTTCAGAATGAAAGTAGACGCATAGACTTCGCCATTAAAGCTCAACGATTTAGCATGCATCATTCAGCAGATAAAAAAGAAAAAGAAAAGACGAAGAAGAAGAAGAAAGCTCCCATCTCTCCATCTTCCCGTGCACGAAACGGCGCCAAACGCAACATCTATATATACATATACACCTCTTATTCTTCCGCCATCGTCAGCTACGTTTCAGCTTACACTACGCATTCTCTCTCTCTCCGTCTCTTTCCATGGCTCCCTCATTCAAACTCCTCCTGGTCCTCTTCCCTGGCAAGTATAGTCTCCAAGGCCATGGCTGTGCGAACTCCATCTTCCGAGCCATCAGAGCTGTTAACTCGGCTAGAGACGGAAAACTCGACCAACTGCTGGGTTTTGTTGACTCAGCTTCAGTCCTGCATCGGAGAGGTGATCCAGTTCTTCTACAATGGTGAAACCCATTTGGGTACAGAGTGCTGCCATGCCATCCACGTTGTTCAGCACAGCTGTTGGCCGGCCATGCTCGGCGCCCTCGGCTTCACTCCTGAGGAGAGTGATGTTCTTCGTGGCTACTGTGATGCTGAGCAGTCTGCCCCTTCGACGCCATTAATTTCACCATGAGTGCTACTACTTGATCATTTCCACTCACACTAATTATTATCGCTCGGTTTGATGTTGCTTTGCCGCCATTTTAGGTTAATTTAAAGTACTAAGAATGACAACAAAGGCAGGCGTATCGTGTCTGAATTGAGGGTTCCAGTATTTTGTGGCTATGTTTTTTTCAATCAACTTATTAGTTGAAGAACAATGCTCAATAGAGCTTAATCAATGCTTACTATTTTTGCCTCTTACTCTACAATTTGAGGATATTTTCATATCTTAAAGAAATAAAGAAAGTTATTTTTTAAATTTAGACCATACATTTTTAAATAGATAATTATAATTTAAAAAATTAATTTTAACTATTTTTTATTTTTTTAAATAATTAAATCATAACAATCTATTTAAATATAAATGACACAAATCTGGATAATAATTATTTCTATCTCTTTAAGATATGAAACTCTCCCATAAGATAATGCCATTCTCTGTTCTCATTGCCAACGGTGCTTTTTATTAGATTTTAATCAGTTTTATGTGATCTATTAATGTACTAGTTAAACAGTAAACATTAATTTAAAGATATATAATTTGAACGTAAAAGTTTCTCTACAGTATAAAGATAAACTTCCGTTTATTTGGCATTCATACACTTTACATGGTAAAAAATCGGGTTTTGTCAAAGGGTGAGCAAGGTAACTAGTCATCTGTTCGATAACTTAGTGGGTAGCCAAAGGTTCAATGTGCACATATTTTTTTCACATTTTGAAAGGGAAGACTCATTCCATCACATACGATTTGATACCGTCAAGACCTAACAAAATTGATCCCATTGTCACCTACTTGGTATAGAAAGAGTTAATGATAATGCTTCAGTTGATAAAACTAAAAATAACAGCTCGATATATAAAAATTTTTACTATTTATAAAATTTATAGATAAGTTAAAAAATTTTTAATTAATTATATGCGAATTATACCTTATATTTTATGTAATGAGCCCTTTTTGTAATTCAAATGTGTGACTACTAAGTATTATGATAATAATTCTATTTGTGTGTGAAGGCTTTGATCAATTGGAGTACATAAAATTATTCTATTTTTATCTAAATATAAAAATGGGTCATTTACTATTTATTTTAAATATATAAGTTACAATGATTTAATTTATATTTTTTGAAAGGTCTTGTTAAGCTATTTATATTTCAACATGGGTATGGCTGGATTACTTGTGGATTTGAAATTATAATAATTTCTGTACCATTATTCAATAAATATAATTTTCATTTCCTATTGCACGTATTTTATCTAACAAAAACCTATAAGAACATTGGGAAAAATTTACAAAAAAAAAATTATCCAAAAAAAAATAAAAATAAAAATCTGGCCCAGTTGTGCCTTGATTGGTTATGGGTATATATGGCCCACCCATATTCCCACGCCTAGGCACAAGGCACAGCTTGGCAAGAATTTAAATCCATGTAAATTTTTTCTATAATATACGTACTCGTCTATTGTTTTGGATAACTTTAATTTACATTTTATATTATAAAAAATTAATTATCTTATTATAAAAGTTGAAACCTTTTGACACATATTAGCCAAAGACTAAAAGGTTCAAATTCTTCAATAACGGAAAAGGTTAAAGAATTTTCCTTTATATATTGACTGCTTATTCATAATTTTATATTCTCATTAACAAATTGTTTATATTTAGAGATTAACTTTATTTGTATTCCTATTTTTAATGGGTACAAGACATATTACATAGTTTTAAGGCTATAAAAATAAGATCGTTACATCTTTTACAATCCATTATAACGCCTAATTTTGATATTGAAAGTAAAGATGAAGATGTTTCCAATTGAAGTTAGATTTTAATGTGGTGTTTGGTAGTTTTAGTTTTGATGTGATAGTAGGGACTAATTGCACTAATTCTTAGCATATTATGATTCACCACAACACCCTTGGGACCCCTCCAGCAAGAAAATGCCATTACAAAACCAAACATTAGAAAAGAAAAAATCCCATTGTAGCATATGATTTATGGACGAATTTAATTGTGTATTAGTAATAAAACTTCTTTTTACCAAACTATTTGTATTAGTAACAAAAAATTTGGCACAAAAATAAATCTAAGTAAAATCAAATTCGAATTAAATATGAACTAGGCCTAGATGAAAACTTATGATTGGTAAGTTGGGTTGGGCTATTCCAAAAGCAAAATATTTGTAGAATGAGTACCTAACTTACTGTTTACATTCAGTATCACATTCGATAGCCAATATATTAAAAAAGGAAACCTATTTCAAATGTACTAAATAATTGGACTCTTATATATGTCTACAATTTAATTACAATATTTAACACAAATTAGTCTATAAACAAATATGATTATCAAAAAATTAGTTCTCGAGTGATACAAATGTGACTTTATTCTCATTTTTGGTAGGGAGATTTAATCATCTCTCAATACAAAGCTAGACATAATATTTAGTAATTTTGGAAAGGATCTCATATGAACATTTTAATAAGTATACTTATTTCAATCATAATATGGTGGAATAGGTAAGGAATGACTCGTAATCATCTTAACACTTTCAGATAAATGATTCGGGTATATTTTTGATATCATTTGAAAGTCTTTTATGCTCACTGATAGATTGCAATTTAGATCGTAAGACAACATGAAGGTTCAACGTACACATCTATCCAATACAATGAAATAATAAAGTGATTTTAGATACAAAGAATGAGAGTAAATAATTCAACATAAGCATCATCACTAATATAACAAATAAAAGTGGCACATAGAATAAATAATAAAAATATTGGTGATAAAGAAAAGGTTTAAGAATCAAACATTTATTGAGCCAAACTCTCTAAATTTCTTAGATCAATCAATATAAATTAAGTAGTAAAAATAAACTTATAGTATATAAGTGGCACAAATATACTAGCTTATACCCATGAATTACAATTTAGATGGCACAAATGTACTAATATATAGTCAACTTACTTTTTGAAAATGACCAATTCCAAAGAATTTATTAACATTTTTCCTAATAATGAAATTACACCTATTTAGATGTTCTCATAAAATTCTCTTGATTAACTAACAAATCTCTATAACTATAAAACTTTTATTGTTAAACCCATTTATAAAATTTTGTCAGTTTACATGTTAAAATAAATATTTAAAGATAATAGAATATTCTAGGAAGGACAAATCCAAGGGAATTCCATCTCATAAACAATTTAAAGTTCCCTCCAAAAATATCTTCTCACTCAATAACACTCACATTGTAATCAATCAAGATAGCTAGGTGAAAAGAATAGTATTTTAATATTAGTTGAAACTCATGATTTAAAACTTGAAGGGCCAAAATTGTGTTGTGAGCTACTTGAACAACTATCATATGGTGCACCAGAAGTTTGTCATTATAATCCTTCCGAAAGTTATTGTTTAAGTAATTATTACATGACTTGTATATGATTTGTCACTAAAATATTTCTGATAATTACTATTTAAACGACTATCATATGATTCACTTATGACTAGTCATTAAAATTTTTGTAAGATTTACTATTCAAGTAGCTATCGTATTGCTTTTTTACTGAGTACAATTAATGAAAAAATATTTAAATATACTTTAATCTAAATTACTATCTTGTTACAGAAATTAGCCAGCATACTAGACTTGACATTGTATTATGTATAATATATCTAAGTCGAGCTTAAGTTGGGCGTACTAATTTAGAAGTATTAGAATTTTGAGTTTTACTCTAATTCAAATCCAAATCTAATCAAAGCTAAAAAATCTTGATCAATTCTTATTAAATCTATTGAATTTTGAGGTCATCCAAGCCATTTGTACAGGACTGTCAAATTCTGGAATGATAGGAGATTACAACCTTTATTGTTCTGTCCTTATAATTTTATTATTGAAAATGTGTTTTAAAGGAAAAATAAAAGCTTTCTAATTATTGTTAGGATATGAATATTTATTTAATCAATATAAAATAATTTATCCTCAATATAATTTCAACAAAAAAGATGGGCATGATGTTCTACAGGAGCACTAGTATAAATATCTCATAGAAGGCATTCAATTGCGTTTTGATATCATGTCAATTTCATCTTAAATATTATCTACTTAGAGGAAGGTGTGAGATTACTATTTTGATTGATCTATTCCCATGATTATTATTATTATTTTTAAATCTTAAAAACAAAATGAAATCTTAATGTTCATAAATAGGATGCTAGTTATTCACTAGCAAACGTGGCATAATTTGTTTCCAACGCAACTATTTGAGATTATATCAAAATTGGTTTTTTTTTTTATTGTCACTACCAACCTACGTAATATTTTAATTTTAAAACTCAGGTGTCTTAATGATAAGTTTGGCGGGCTGACCACTCTAAAAGAGGGATTAGTCAACTTTTTTTATTGTTAGTCAATTTCATCTTAAATATTATCTACTTAGAGGAAGGTGTGAGATTTGTATTAGTAACAAGAAATTCGGCACAAAATAAATATAAGTAAAATCAAATTCGAATTAAATATGGACTAGGCCTAGATGAAAACTTATGATTGGTAAGTTGGGTTGGGCTCTTCCAAAAGCAAAATATCTGTAGAATGAATACCTAACTCATTGTTTACATTCAGTATCACATTCGATAGCCAATATGTTAAAAAAGGGAACCTATTTCAAATGGACTAAATAATTGGACTTTTATATAGGTCTACAATTTAATTACAAAATTTAAAATAAATTAATCTATAAACAAATATGATTATCAAAAAATTAGTTCTCGAGTGATACGATGTGACTTTATTCTTATTTTTGGTAGGTAGATTTAATCATCTCTCAATACAAAGTTAGACACAATATTTAGTAATTTTGGAAAGGATCTCATATGAACATTTTAACAAGTATAATTATTTCAATCATAATATGATGGAATAGGCAATGAATGACTTGTAATTATCTTGACACTTTCAGATAAATTATTTGGGTATATTTTTGATATCATTTGAAAGTCTTTTATGCTCACTAATAGATTGCAATTTAAATCGTAGGACAACATGGGGGCTCAAGGTACACATCTATCCAATACAATGAAATAATAAAGTGATTTTAGATATAATGAATGCAAATAAATAATTCAACACAAGCATCATCACTAATATAACAAATAAAAGTGGCACATAGAATAAATAATAAAAATATTGGTGATAAAGAAAAGGTTTAAGAACCAAACATTTATTGAGCCAAACTCTCTAAACTTCTTAAATCAATCAATATAAATTAAGTAGTAAAAATTAACTTACAGTATATAAGTGGTACAATGTATTAGCTTATACCCATGAATTACAATTTAAATGGCACAAATGTACTAATATATAGTCAACATACTTTTTATAAATGACCCATTTCAAAGAATTTCTTAATATTTTTCCTAATAATGAAATTACACCTATTTGGGTGTTCTTATAGAATTCGCTTGATTAACTAACGAATCTCCAAAACTATAACGCTTTTATTGTTAAAGCAATTTATAAAATTTTGTCAATTTACATGTTGAAATAAATATTTAAAGATAATAGAATATTCTAGAAAGGACAAATCCAAGAAAATTTGATCTCATAAACAATATAAAGTTCCCTCCGTAATCAATTAAGATAGCTAGGTGAAAAGAATAGTATTTTAATATTAGTTGAAACACATGATTTAAAACTTGAAGGGGCCAAAATTGTGTTGTGAGCTACTTAAACAACTATCATATGGTGCACCAGAAGTTTGTCACTATAATCCTTCCGAAAGTTATTGTTTAAGTAATTATTACACGACTTGTATATGATTTGTCACTAAAATATTTCTGATAATTACTGTTTAAATGATTATCATATAGCTCACTTATGACTAGTCATTAGAATTTTTGTAAAATTTATTATTCAAGTACCTATCATATTATTTTTTAACTGAGCACAATTAATGAAAAAAGATTTAAATATACTTCGATCTAAATTACTATTTTGTCACAGAAATTAACCAACATACCAGACTTGACATTATATTATGTACAATATATCTAAGTCGAGCTTAAGTTGGGCATACTAATTTAGAAGCATTAGAATTTTGAGTTTTACTCTAATTCAAATCCAAATCTAATCAAAGCTAAAAAATCTTGATCAATTCATATTAAATCTATTGAATTTTGAGGTCAACCAAGCCATTTCTACGGGACTGTCAAATTCTAGAATGATAGGAGATTACAACCTTTATTATTCCGTCCTTATAATTTTATTATTGAAAATGTGTTTTAAAGGGAAAATAAAACCTTTCTAATTATTGTTAGGATATGCATATTTATTCAATCAATATAAAATCATTTATCCTCAATATAGTTTCAAAAAAAAGATGGGCATGATGTTCTATAGGAAACTAGTATGAATATCTCATAGAAGGCATTCAATTGCGTTTTGATATCATATCAATTTCATCCCAAATATATCTACTTAGAGGAAGGTGTGACTTACTATTTTGATTGATCTATTCCCAAAATTATTATTATTATTTTTAAATCTTAAAAACAAAATGAAATCTTAATGTTCATAAATAGGATGCTAGTTATTCACTGCAAACGTGGCATAATTTGTTTCCAAAAGCAAAAGTCACGAGATTATATCAAATTGGTTTTTTTATTGTCACTACCAACCTCGTAATATTTTAATTTTAAAAGCCAGGTGTCTTAATGATAAGTTTACCAAGCTGACCAAATTAGTCCGAGAATTAAGAAGATCCGAGGAGTCAATTTCATCTTAAATATTATCTAAGAGACCCTCCGAGGACTACTTTTTTGATTGATCTATTCCTCATGATTATTATTATTTTTTTTAAATCTTAAAAACAAAATGAAATCTTAATGTTCATAAATAGGATGCTAGTTATTCACTAGCAAACGTGGCATAATTTGTTTCCAACCCAACTATTTAAGATTATATCAAAATTGGTTTTTTTTTATTGTCCACTACCAACCTCGTAATATTTTAATTTTAAAATTCACGTCTTAATGATAAGTTTGGCACGGCTGACCACTCTAAAGAGGATTAGTCAACTTTTTTTTATTGTTAGTCAATTTCATCTTAAATATTATCTACTTAGAGGAAGGTGTGAGATTACTATTTTGATTGATCTATTCCCATGATTATTATTATTTTTTTAAATCTTAAAAACAAAATGAAATCTTAATGTTCATAAATTTTTTGCTAGTTATTCACCAAAGCGAGATCCCTTTTTCAAAGGTGGTTTGAGTCGCTCTCAAAATCATTTTTTTATTGCCTACGAAAGACTTTAATTTTTTCTCTCTTCCCAGATGATAAGTTTGAAGGACCAAAAGAGGGATTAAAATTGTTAGTCAATTTCATCTTAAAACTATCTACTTAGGGAAAGTGTAAAATTACTATTTTGACCTATTCCCATGATTATTATTATTTTTAAAATCTTAAAAACAAAATAAATCTTAATGTTCATTTAGGATGCTAGTTATTCACTAGTAGTTTTTCCTCCCGTTTTGTTTCCACGCAACTATTTTCCATATCAAATTGGTTTTTTTTAACCTCTCACTCTCCACATCCATCAATTTTAAACACTCATTCTTATGATAAGTTTGGAGCGGGCTTCTACCAAAAGAGGGTTTTCAACTTTTTTTATTGTTAGTCAATTTCATCTTAAATATTATCCACCTAGAGGAAGGTGTAAGATTACTATTTTGATTGATCTATTCAAATGATTATTTTTTAAAATAAAAATCTTAAAAACAAAATGAAATCTTAATGTTCATAAATAGGATGCTAGTTATTCACTACCAAATGTGGAATAATTTGTTCCCAACACAACTATTTGAGATTATATCAAAATTGGTTTTTTTTTATTGTCACTGTCAACCTATGTAAGATTTTAATTTTAAAACTTAGGTAGCTTAATGATAAATTTAGCAGGTGACCACTCTAAAAGAGGGATTAGTCAACTTTTTTCATTGTTAGTGATTTGATTTTAATCAAATAGTTAATAGTTTTTAATTTTTTTTAAAAAATTAAAAAACTTACAACTATCAAATAAAAATCAAACCACTAATGAAGATTGAGTCTGAGTCTATCTCCCTCTCAAAGGCTTGGCTTCCCCGTTCACTCGGTGATGCACCGTAGCGTATGCGGGATGCACTACTCAGCAGCATATTTCGCCGTTCAACCATAGACGTCACTCTCGGAATATCCCTCGCTGAGTAGTGAACAACACTAACCAGTCTGACCTGAATGCAGCACTCTCTCCGTCATCATCTCCGCGTTGCTCTCCATCCTCCTCTCCTGTCCCTCTTCTCATCCCTTCCCTACACCATGGCGCGTGCCATCACTCGCGCCATCCCTCTCCCTTTCAAACTTTCCCGACAAGTGCCTCAGCAGTCCGTTTCTTATCTCTTTCATCGACTCATTTCTGCCTAATTTCTTCTCTCAATTATTCGTCGTTGTGTGGTTTGAGGCCAGTGAGCGATTCGGGCGGCATTGAGGATTGGTGGGTTTTGACTGGTTTTAGGGAAAAAATATGTTGTGGAGGTGGGCAGAGAGGGTATAGGAAGGTGAGGAGGAGAGCGGTGAAGAATAATAGTAAAGAGAAAGAGTTGGAGCTCAGTGTTAAGATACTCATTGAAGAAGGATTGCCAAACGACCCTGAAATCCTGGTACTTCTTTCTATTTCAATCACTCCATATATTTTTTATGTGGAAAATGTCCAAATTTTAAGAACAATATGTGGGCAATATTCGTGATTAGTGATGAAGATGGCCTACTTTCAGTTGTTAAAGAGTTAATATGTTCAATTGTTTACCAGCTTTTTCAATATGAGGACAAATGTCGGAATAATAACTACACTCAAAAGGCTTTAAAATTCTATAATAAGGGTCAGGCTGAAAAGTTTTTCAAGTGGGTTTCTTGTCATGAAGCAAGGGTGTACAATGGGCTTTTGAAATGTATAGAAGTCCCAAAATTGGGATTCGTAGAAGATACAAGGCTTTGATGCATTGGCCAATGATGTCAATATATGACTCCATAATGTGTCTATGGTGTCACAATCCTGTTCACTGGGATGGGCGCAGGAGATATGATTGTTTATGCAATTTTTGACATTGTAGGTAGAAACTAGAAACAGATTGATATTCATTTCACTTACGATTTTGGAAATGTCAGATTTTGCTATGTTATCAGATATTTCTGTTCCATTTTGAATTTATGAAAGTAGAATATGCACCAGATTCATACATTAGAAGAGCGCACTGAATTTTGTGACACATTAAAGAAAGAAAGCTTAGTAGGATCTAGGTCCATCCATCACTTCGCCAATTTGTGAGGAGATATAGAAGTATCAAATTGCAACTTCAGACATCATTATGTGACAAAACAGGTTCCGATATGAATGACATGATTGACTACAGACTCAAATTGGCAGTCCCACGGTGCCAACCGACCCCATTTATATGGATCCTGGCTAATGCCGCATACGAGGCTGGAGCTTCTTAGATGATAAAGGCTAGACCCTGATCAACTGAGCCCTCAGAGAAATGTATTCCCCTTGTTCTCCTTAAATGAAGCCCAAGAATATTGTTATGGTATAAAGTTAATTTTTTCCTGACATAGAGTGCATGCAAAATGTGATTGAAAAGAAGTGGGTGGAAGAGTTGGATCATAAAGTTGATTTACCAACGTGGAGAACAAGGAACTTCTCACCAATTAAAACCGTAACCTGGTTAGACTGTGATTGTAAATGATGAATAGATCCTTGAAATTGTCATTGAAATGTTGGACTCGTGAATCAATATGGCATGGACAATTGTTAGTGTGGTGGGTGTGGCCACAGGAGTATTCAGTCGTGGACAAATCTGCATTTTGGTTGCCGTGTTGGCTTATTGTGGCCTGAATAGTGCTATGTCCTATCTACAAGAAAATTGGGCATTGAATTTGCAGCTTCCATTGAGAGAATTTTGTTGATTACTTGAGTTATCCTTGCCACAATTAGGAGAAATTAAGAGCATTGGTGCCTGATCATCTGGAGAGAGCTGGGTATTGGAGTCTCTATTATGACCTTTAGTTTTACCTCTGGCTACAATATCACACCTGTTTATCTGCTACAAACTCAGCTCTTGCACTCAAAAGCATGACTCTGTAATCAGCTGCTATTAAGGTTTCGTTTCAGGTTTCATTGACACAATGAGCCATACTGATGCCCAACCCCTTGGGGGAATGAAAAGATTAGTGCTCTGTTCTGTACCAGATTTTAAGTGTACTTACCAAATTATCAACAATGCTTGGCATCTTTTGAGGTACTCTGCCAACATTGAGACCCATATTAATTTGTTTTGAAGTTTACACTAGCATCTGCATTATATGGGCTTTATATTGAACTGAGAGTAAGCTTACATAGTTCACGACCTGTGAAAATTTTCTGTTGGTCCATGAAGAATAGATCCATGATTGCAATAAATTGTCCCATTTCTGCCTATGAAGGATACTCTGGATTTAGCATTAAACTTTGTTGGTTCAGTAGAGAAGAGGCACTGTTAGTAAATTATAGATGAGCTGTCTAGGCTGTGGATAGGATAGTTATTTTTTGGAGGACAAACTTCAGATGGCAAAATGTGTGCAATCAGTAAGGTTTTTGTCCCGAGATGTTGAAATCACAAGTTCAAAACATAGAAATTGCCTTTTTACATAGTAGGCATAAGGCTACGTACATCAAACAACTCCAAAATCCTGCAATATGGGAAGACTAGTCCATTGGGCTACCTTTTTCGTTGAGCCAAATAAGCTTTAATCTTAATCACTTACATCAAAACCTGTAACATTGCTGTGCGACATATTTGGATCGATCCATTTTTTGGTGATAGACATGTGGTTTGAGTTTGTTTGTCATTAACAAGAGTTCAGTTAGATGAGTTTGTTTCTGTGGAGATTCTTGTCAGTGAGCTCTGGTATCATTAAAAAACTTTGAAGACATAATGAATATGGTTGAGCATGATTTGTGCTACTTGTATTTGTTTGATCGTACTTGTAAAGTGCTTATTGTAATTGAGATGCATCTGTTGTGTATTTCTGTATGAATAGTTAAAAAACCCTATTTATAGGGTTACAAAATATCTAAGAGAGGAAAAATATCATAGACATTAGCATGCAGATGATTTCTAGGGAATAAGGCTTTCCACAGTAGCAGTTATTCTATGCTTGTGGATGGTCATTTACATCATGTCAACTTGATTGAGGCCTGATTTTCAGGCCTTCATGATTTTCTGTCAAGACTCCCTTTTAATCTAGATAATAGATATTGTCCATTCCCATGTTGCCTATAATTCTCCTAAACGAAGATTTGCTAATCCTTTAGCTTGGATGTTTGCTAACTGATTCTGTGTAGAAACATACAGGATGTAAACAACACCATTCTCCAACTTTTTGTTAATGAAAATTCGATCAATTTTTACGTTTTTGGTTTTGTCATTTGCTACTAGATTATATGCAGTTATGATTGTTGATTTCTTTCAACATTTAATTTCATGATTCCTTTCCAATTGCTTCTGATATTATCTAGAATACTCTTCAGTCGAAATGACGTACATATTTGTTTGTGCAATGCCTCTAAATTCTACTTGACACTTGATCATGCAACTATGAGCTGCTTCTTGCTCCTCCATCTTACAAATTCCTCCTAGGAAGGTGCAATCCTGATGTGGATCTTCGATCTATTTTAAATCCTGCCTAACCAGCATCAAGCAGGCCTCTAAGTTTAACTCATCATCTTCCTCAAGAGCATCCTCTTTTTCCTAGTGTGGACTTCAAGTACTGAAATATCTTGTAAATCTCTACTCAGTATGCATCTTTAGGAGAATGCATCAGACACCATACAGCATAAGCTATATCTAGTTATTTAGGAATGAGTAGATTAGCTTTCAACAAGACATTGATACACTCCATGCCCACTCTAGTATCTTCTTTTGCCTCTCCTAACTTGTGTTTATATTCTATTGGAGTAACTATGAACATCCCTGTTTCCATTAGAAGATTATGGATGTATATTTGCTATGAAATAAATTTTTCTTCTTTTGAGTGAGCCTCTTCAATTTCCGGAATATATTCTAGCCTTCACAAGTCTTTTATCTCGAATATTTGGGCAGTTGTACTCTATTTTTTCTTTTTAATTCTTCTATGTCATTTCCTGTTACATAATATCATCCAGACTCTTAGAGCAGTTACCTTCCCATATTGTGAGTGCTTGATAAAAAAGTATGATCACCTTGGCTTTGTTGAAATCTCCTATCAATCATAGCTTCTCTGAAACTTCCAAATCATGCTCGTTGTGAATGTTTGAGTCCATTCAGCACTTTAGTCAGTCTACAATACATATTTCTGTTTTCAGAGGTGGTACTGAATCCAGGTGAACTCCATGTAGATTACTTCATCTAGATCACCATATAAGAAGGCATGCTTAATGTGAAATTGATTTAAGGTCCAATCAAGGTTAGCAGCTAAAGACAATAAGAGACATATAGTGTTCATTTTCTCTATTAGGGCAGAAGTTTCCTGGTAATCACTGGATAAGTTTGAGTGCAGACGTTGGCTATTAGTCATGCCTTATTTCTTTCTAAGGTCCAGTTTGCCTTGTATTTGATTGCGAATATCCACATGCAATCTAATTGTTTTATCCTTCAGAAAGCTCAACAGTTTCCCATATTTTATTTTTCTCAATGGGTCTTGTTTCCTCATCCATGGCTTGTCTTCAATTCTCATTACTAAGTGCCTGTTGAACAGTTGGAGGGAATTTATGGAATTTATTTGCGGAATGAATGCATTGTGTGATGGTAACAGTTTTTTAAGAGAGCAAAGTTGGAGATAGGATGTTGTGTACAGTCTTGAGGGTCTTTTCTAAAGCAATTAGTATACCTAAAGGTATCAATTGATGCAAGTGGGCTGGGATTCTTGAGCATGTGGAGAATTTGGAATTGACTTCTCCCTTCTTAGTTAGACTCGCATTGGTATGGTGGGTCAGTTGGTGTGTTACTGACTTCAGGATCTATCATTCTGACTGCATGTGGAATATCTGTACACTCAAAGAGATAAATACATATGTAAATGATAAAGGGAGTTGCAACTGTGTTTTTGTCCTATGTTCTGATAATGACGACCCTGAAGACCAGGGCCAAAAATGATTGATTTTCCTGCAAATGTGGCTTCCATGGACATGAAGTATTTTTTGGAGGCTTAGTGAAAACACTTATATCTCTTTTTGGTTAAAGACTAACTTACAAAGACACTTTTGAGCTCTGGGATTGATCTACTCTGATTAAGAGTGTGAATGTGAACAAAGGCAACACAGCTGATGTTTTTGGGAGGTGTTTGTGTAAACTCTTGGAGTTGTGAGATGAATTTAAAAGAAGAAAACAGTTTTCCTAGGGTTCTAGTCGGAAATTGATTAATCAAATGAAGTGTGGTTAGATTGGTTTCCCTCAGTTTGACAGAAGAAACAATAAGGGTCTAAGAGATGGCGGTTTTATTTCTCGGTGACCCCATTATATTGTGGGGTATCCATAAGTGAAATTGAATTTAATCTTTTCTCTCGGCGACCACATTGTATTGTGGGGTATCCATAAATGAGGATTGGATATAACCCCTTCTTTTTGTAGGAAGGAAGACAAGATTTGGTTGAAATATTCTCTCTCATTTTCTAACTCAAATACTATTGATTTTAGCTCTTAATTGAGTACTCACCATTTTATGAAATGTGGAACTCACAGAACTTTCAGATTTATTTTTCAGGAAGTATAACCAAGATACCCTAGTGCAATCATCAATGAAAATAACAAAACATTGAGCACTCGATATGTTTGCAACTTGAGAAGGACCACAAACATTTATCTGAATTAACAAGAAAGGTGTGGATGACTTGGTAATTGGTATTGCTTTAAGGAAGAGAGACAAGATGATACTTAGTGTAAATATCACAGTGACGATCATTAATGTCCAAGTCTTAAAACAACAAAGAAATCATTGTTTTGATCACAAGAAATGGAGGACAGCCAAACAAAAAATGATAACATAAGATTTTGCACCTTGACGAATTGATTTTTTTTTTTTTTTTTTTTTGAGGAATTGAGAGTGGTAATCCATCTCCATGGCCATGCCTAGTTCAAGATGGCAATGTCCTCCTCTTTAGCATGCCCAATCATCCTCCCCATAAGTAATTTCTAAAACACATGTACGGAAAAATGATACAGTACAGTTTAGGTCTTCCATATTCGATGGATACATAATAGATTCACAGTTAAGTTTGTGAGCATGTAAAATGGTTGATGTAAGTGAAGGGGATAGAGAGATTTTCCTTTGTCCAGCAACTGCAGCAGGTGTTCCATCAATAATTTTTATTTTTTGGAATCTGGAGCTTGGTGTATATAAAATGAATTTATTTTGACATTTGTATGTGATCAGTGTTGGCTGAATCATTGAACCAGGTGCTGGAGAAACTTTTTTCCTGAGGCACAATGACTGAGAGATATTGGAGGTATACCTGATTGAGTTTGTGCATGCGAGCCATTTGCCTCGTCCAGTGTGATCAATGAGCTTTGAGGTCTCTCAATCTTTTGGTGGGATGTTCCTGTCTTGAGAATGTTCCTCACTTTGAACCATATGTGCATGTCCTTCTGAGTTCCAAGATGGTGGACCCTGATTCCCACTTCCCTTTCCACATGATTGAGGTTTCCATGCAGCTTCCATAATGTTTCCGTGGTACCCTGGGTATGTGGCAATACAGATAGCATCAATTTTCCTTATTTGAGGCTGGTTTTTGGCAATATGTTTCCCTTACTCTCCAGAACTCCTCACTACTCCTGGGTTGGACTCCTCTGCTGCAAGGAATGCTGTTTTTCTATTGATGGGTTTTCTATAATCAACATTCTTTTTTCTTCCCCTGCACATAATGTGGAGAATGCCTCAACTACAATATTCTGATTGTCATAAACATCTATTACATCTTCATGGTCTAAATTTTCAGACCCTCCAACATTAGATCTTGAGCTCTAAATCTCCCTCAAACTTTCAGGCTCTCCAAGCTGGTGAGTCCTTTGATATCTTCCTCCAATTTCCTTTTTCAACATTGATAACTGCAATAGTCAAGCTAGGGTATGCTCTAGTTTTCATTATTGGGATGCCAACAAGTTGGTGCAGACCTGCCCCTGATTTTTTTTTTTTTTCTATTTCTTTGTTTCATTTTTAGCAAAATGTGGACAATGTCTTGGCAAAATTCTAGATAGCAGCTCAAGTCCGTCATCTAAGACTTTGGGTTTCTAAAGGTGCCCAAGGTGAGTGCCTTTTCATGGATGGCTGGGAAGCATAGAGGTTATGTGATATGCGGACATGACACGTAGATAGTGGACGTGTCATGTACAATTTATGTGTATAAAGATGTATGCGTAGGGTAAATAATTGTTTAAAATATTCTAAATAGTTCTAAAGTAGCTTAAAAAATTATAAAAAAGGAGGATACATGTAGTTTATATTAAAATGTTTTTCAGTAGAGAGAATGTGGAGGTTCTAGGGTATTCTTAAATGGGATATTTATGAAGAACACTCTAGAAGATATATCCTAACCATCCATAATAGAAGGATGATTCTAATTATTGGAAGAGGAGGTGACATTCTTATATTAGAGGATGAACTCCTCTCATTTAGGAGAACATAGAAGCAAGCTAGCATTCCAAACTAAGCCGAAGAGATGAAGTGAATGGGTGATGTATAATCGAAAGAATGGCTAGTTTTGAAGAGCTTTAGGGGTGAGTTTGTAGGGATGAGGGTCAAATAGGTGCTCTAAATTGTTATACTTGGCTTTTATATTGAAGAATGCTTCTTCTAAAAATCTTGTATCTCTACACACTTTGAGGCTAAAATATCGGAAAATGTTGTCTTGTTTATATTACATGTAATGTGTTAGATAATTCTCACACGGGTGACCAATGTAAAGTATCATCCCATGACAGGTAGTATTAAAGCCAATATTTGTGAGCAAAGCTACACGAGATAGTTGTGTTGAAGCCATGCTAGAGGAAGACTGAGGCTACAACAGAGCTAGTTGATGTCTACATGAGAGGCAACCATCACCATGTTGGAGGGCAACATTGCCAACATGGCAAGCACCATGGAGGGTGAGGTGCTTGTCAAGAGGAAGAGCACACGAGGTACTTCCAAGGACTTTTTTGTCATGGTTTGAAGTTGGACTTTCTCGGATGGAGGAGGTCTTGGGATGTCAAAGGCTTAGGGGAAGGCCTTGACAATCTAAAGAGTGAGTTTTAAGACTTGTAGGATACATTGGTGGAGATGTTAGAATCCACAACGACTGAGCTTCCTACGAATATAACGGCATTCAAGGGGATGTTGCTATATATATGGGGCAAGCAGGAAGCAATGGTGTAGGACCTAGTAGATGATGTTGTGGCCATGAAAGAGGATTGAGCCATGTGCAAGAAGGCAATGTGATATTATCCAAGTGAAAGATAATTATTTCAACGATGATGTGGTTATTAACTATAGTGACATAATAAATATTGATAAAGTGTTAATGAGCATTTAAGACCTAACCCTCAACCATCAAGTCTTAAAGCTATAGATGAAAAGTAGTCACAATTAAGAACAAACCAACCTAAGGATATGCTCCCATGCCTCGAGCCACCTCCCTTGCCCTACTCAGGGTGGCTGAAAATAGAAGAGCTTAATTTTATGATTCATTTACCTAAGTTGTCCAAAGTTTCTACAAAGTAGAAATAGTTTATTTGATTAAATACCCAAAAACTAGATTCCTCTAAAAAGGTCGCCATTAAGAAACAAAAATTGCTTGATTTCACATTCCTCCACAAGTTGATTAAAGAATTGATCATCTTTGTGTACGTCTTTCACCACCTCAAATCTAATAACTTTATTGAGTGTAGTTGGCTTAAAGGCGTTGGTCACCTTATTTTGGGTTTTAGATTTATGCTGGATTAGAAAATCATAAGATTGAAGGAATTCAACCCAAGAGGCAAGTTTTGAACTAAGTTTTTGTTCCTTGATGATGAATTTTAGTTCCTCGTGATCAAAAAAGAGAATGAATCTATCGGTAACAAATAATGGCTCCAATGTACAAGAGCGTTTACGATGACATAGAATTTTTTGTTATTAGTGCTATACTTCTTGTGGGATTCATTAAGTTTTTGCTAAAATACGCAATGGGCCTTCCTTCTTGGCTGAGAACTAAACTAATGCCAAGGTTGGAGGCATCACAATCAATTTCGAACACTATTAAAATCAGAAAGCTCAAAGACTAGTGCCACCATTAGGAGATGTTGTAGCATGTTAAAGCTTGCATCCACCTTTGTTATCTATTGTCTGATCAAGCAATTTTTGCTCCTTAATGGCTATTTTTTTAGAGTAACTCGGCTTTATGCTCCGCAATGTTCTTTTTTAAGGGAGGCCATCTTACAAGAAGTTCACATGGAAGGATTATTAGGACACATCAATTGAGATAAGACCCTAGCACTAACACAATTGAGGTTTTTTTAGCCAAAGATAGTTTAGGGCGTGAAGCAACTTATTGATCAAAGCCAAACATGTCATGTAGCAAACACTCATAGCCAAAATATTGGGTTATATACA